>JABWDB010000096.1:0-394844 GCA_019614645.1 Stratiolaelaps scimitus | reverse complement strand
TCATTGCTCACATGTGAGTGAAGCAAAGGGGCGAGGTCTCCTGTTTGGTGTCCCATCGGCCACGCACTCGAAATTTTCGCTGTTCTTAAATACCTTTCAACACTTTCTATTATAATACATTCTTGGGGATAGTGAACATCGATATTTGTAAATAATGCATCTGCACCTGCGTGTTACGAAAGCCAGTACAACAAGTTATTCAAAGTTATGTTCTGTGCACGGAACCCAGGATAGGGCGTGACACGAGCTTGTTGGCTATAAAATGAAAAAAATTTTAAGGAAAGAAATTGCAATACCTAGAAAATAATTAAAAACATGATCTTTCACTTGAATCTGGAGTGTCGAATATAATGTACTACTTTTGTTTTTGCAGTACTAACAGTATAGTAACGTGGTGATATTCGTTTTCGAATATAACTGGGTTCAAGATGCAATATTAGTATTACAGAGACGACAACAACACCATTACATACCTGCAGTATTGGTGTTACAAAAGCAAGTACAACAAGGGCAAGCATGATTAACAAACAATGGTATTCCAAGTTATGTTTCGTGTACGAAGCCCGTTGACTGACAACTAAACATAGAAGTAATATCACTTTGCGCACGAGAGGGTCTTCTTGCTCCAAATAAACATTGAATTCGTGTTCATTGCTCAGCTGTGAGCGAAGCAATGGGCGAGGTATCCTGCTTAGTGTCCGATCGGCCATGCACTCGAAATTCTCATTGTTGTTAAATTCCTTTCAATTTACTGATTCTATTATTTGTTATATTAAATTTAATTTTGTGAAATATATATATATATATCTATTACATTTATAATTTTTGAATAATCTATTTTTAATAAGACTAAATCTGAAAAATATATGGGGAAACTCCCATGCTGAAACAAAGCTACTCGTGCTTTCTGGCACTTGTAGACTACAAGCGTGATGTTTGAGACCCGAAAGATGGTGACCTATGCCTAGTCAAGATGAAGCCAGAGAAAAAATGCACAGCATGTTCGCAGGCCAAATTTATCAAGACACACATCATCGCAGGCCCACACGAGACAGGGCACAGGAGCTCGGCCGTGTGCATACAGGCTTGAGCACGATGCAGACCCCGTCACTTGTTCGTAACATACATTTTATGTGCATCACTGATGAGTACTGAAATACTACGAGTATCCTTCATAAAGGAGAAGTCATAGGCAAGCGAGTATATAGAAGACTACCTGCGGGGTTTTGCCACCCTAATACATGATAACACAGAACCTTCAAAACTGATTCATTCAAAACCGGCTCCCTTACCTACAATGGCAAGTCCCGCATACATATGAAATACTACCAAAAATGATTCTACAGACAATTATATATAACATTACCATTCCAGTCGCCTTCTTCTCTATTTGTTTTTCCACAAGCTAACTATAGTAAGCAAATCAGAGCTCGGGGGTCAAACCGATAATATTTTATTTAGGAAAGCACTGTAAGTGCTCGTATATCGATCTTCAGAAGCTAAAACACACGTGAAAGTAATCGTGGAAGTATACAATATTGTATTTCAACGTATCTATCGAGCCTTCGCATAGCTATACATTACAAATCGCTGCTATTTTAATTGCAGAAGTTTAGATTTTAACGATTGCCGTCGAAGTTGTCACAAATTCTCATTGTGATTGTGGGCCGTCCAAAATTGCTTGTCCTTGTTGACAATTTGAGGTACATTTTACTATCTGTGCAACCTGTGGCGGACGAACATAAATATTCGTGTTTCCACTTGAATTGAGCAGCAGTCGTCTGGGTTTTTTTCATCAATCGTTACGAATGACTACTTAAATTTCCTATAAACCCTCCTGTAGTGGTTCTAACCTAAATTTAAATTCGGGTGCGCGGAATATATCGATGGTCGTACGGAAATTTCTCCAAACACACTGGTCTCTGAAATCCACAGAAGAATATATTACTCAGGTCTGAAAGCGTTGCTAATGGTTTAAAATAATATTTATGACATATTACGAATATATTTATATAATAATAATAACAATAATAATAATAACAAACACTTTATTCAAAGGTATAATATAATTGCTACAAGTCTCACTTATGTGCATTTTCAATTACGTTGCGTGCCCGTGTTGTGCGCGTGATAGTCTCCAGGGACCCATTTTTTCGTGGCTATAAATTTTGGGAGTATATTCCTTCTGGATCTTATCGTAGTTTCGACAATATCAAATATTTTTGCAACCATCGTCGGTTGTTTCAACATCATTTTTTGAAGCAAGACTTTATCTAGGGCGTTAAGACGCTGGACGACATCTACAATATTTACGTTCTCTTTGTTACATTTACATTTATATGCCATTCGTCTTATAAAATTTAATTCAATTTTTTTATTAATATATTTACTATTGAGTGAATAATTCGCTCTCCATCGTACTGCAGAGTACATTTACATTTTCTATGCGGAGTTAACATGTTGAAATTTTACGTAATACAGTTCGAATCAAGAGAAGTTGGTACGATCTACCTGGTACTTTCAACATTAGACGATTAACCCATAGGGGCCTCTTTACCCTCACCCGTGGCTTGGACGGCTAAGTCTCTGGTTATCGGAAGCCAGAGACCGCAGGTTCGAGTCCCGCTGCGTGACATATAAGAGAGCTTAAGCATTGTAAAGTTGCAGCTACTTTAATAAACCAATAAAACCTTTACCCTTCGGGAGGCTCACACCAGATCTTCTGCCAGCATACATAAGCACTAAATAAACCACATTTGCCTCAGACTGTGAGTAACATCACTTGACCGTGTTCTTCCTTAGCCAAGTACTCAGTCACTTACACCGAGTAGTGGTCTACTGGCCAGAGACTGCCACTTACTTCTCTTTGAAATCCCAACATTTACGCAATAACGTGGAGGCACGAACTGATGTGTCGGCGAATGAAGTTCGCCCACATGGAACAACTATGGTAATTTTAAAATACAACATATGATTTTTAGCATGAAACTTAAGAAAAAATAGTGATGAGAGATTCTGCGGCCACCCTAGGAAGCAAATACCGCAGACTCGTTCATGGGCAGAAGGGTCTATTTAGGGTTTGAAGACTTCCTGTGCGACGTATTTAGACTGTCTGGGAGATTTCAAACGTATTCTCAATGTAAAACAAGTCATATTTAATAGCAAAAGTGATGTATTGTAGCCGGTGATTGACCGGACATCCTCATTATGTTAGTTGAGTAAATACGTCGACATAAAATGGAACTATGCTTATTTAAAGAGGGCAGACCAATTGAATTTTGGAGTTTAATTATTTTTTTTCTACTCTGGTTAGCGCCCTTCAAAGCCACATTCTCATTCGAAAACCATATCTATATACCGCTATATCGGAAACCGTATTCGTACACAGCAGATATGACATACCCTTGAGGCTGTACCGTAATAATGAGCCGGCGCTACTCCGCGCCAAAATTCTGATGGAGCCTGCGCGCTTCGCCACATTCCAGCAATTTCGAACACCTAAAGAACAGCAAAGACATTCCTTATTATGACAATGAAACAATAAAAACCTTAACTTCTCAGTTTCTACTCTCTAAGCTCAGCGCATTCATTCACGTGCACCAATCGTAATCCCTTTGTAAAACACTAAATTTTTAATACACGATGATCTTAAATGAGCTTTCACCAGTATAAATATCAGTTCAACAGAGGGCATTTTTATGCTTTCTCCGAAGGGCATATATAGCTATTTTGTTGTTTCCATATTCACATCGCATTGATGCAATTGTTATTTATCTTTATGTTTATAAATCTGTTTTTTATAAGTCCGTCGGAAGTTGAACCATTTTTGCGTCCTCTCCTCCCTCACAACACAGTCAGTCTCGGACCCCTCCGAGAAGTTATATCAACGATCGTCGACGTGATGAGCTCCCAGTATGTCACGGGTCGTTGCGCTGGTTATCCTAACCACTGGTTAGGCTCATTTCTGGTAGTCACCGTACGTAGTAAGTAACTGGCATGTCGAGATTCATCATGTGAGCGCTTATCACTTAGGCGAATAGAGTTCCATAGATGTATTGCCAAAGGTATACAATGTTTGGGGGTGGGTTACACACCCGTGTATTTGAATGCCTGAAATGCGCTCGGTGAGTGCCAAGGATCACTTCTTTTGTGTGGCACTAACAAACCTTGGGGATATAAGATGGATGGTAGGGTACGTGGCGGCGGATGCGTGCACGAGCGCGGTCTATGTCAGCCTGTATTTCTTCTCGTAGTGCACTATTGGCAAAACGGCCCCATGGAGTTGGACTGTGCACCGTGCCTATATGATACGACAGGTAGGGCATCGTGCTGAAAAATAGCAATGCTACTATTAGTATCTGAAGTGAATGAGCAAGTGGCTCGCCTTTTTTGTACAATGTACGGATAATACTACATAGAAATATTGCAGACAGGATGGACTTGTTTACCTAATATTCTCACAAACTCCGTGTCCATGAAAGACCTACACAGAAGAGGACCTACGGGCAGCCTTCTCAGTCTCAGCGTTCTCCCATCAACGACAACAGCAATAGCTCCAGTAACACGTAACAACGATGCCAAACCCCTTTTCACTTGAGTAATTGAAATAATGTACTCAAAATGGAATCTGGAAACTCCGTTTTTAAATGAGATGAGTTTTTAATTATTTAAACACGTATTTGAAGGATACGGCTACGTGACAGGCCTGTATGAACGAGGGGGAATATTCATCAAAGCACTACTTCCAGCGTAAAATTCCAGCATAATAGGAGATTGTCCAAATATATTTAGTAAATTTTATGGGACTTGTGTAATTATAGGTATTGCTTTACTCAAATATCCCAACATAGAGCATAACTTTGACTTTTCGATAATTGTGCTTACTTAAATTCCTTTCGGCCACAACATACCGAATGTGTATGTTGTGGGTGTTAAATTTACAAGAATACATGATGTATTTACAAGAGTACAAGTATGTTGTGTTTACAAAAAATCTCCATGTCATGGAGCTAGTGCACTAAAATAGACCCTTCTGGAATTACTAGAAAAGAGTCGGGAGGAAAAATCCACACTTCCCTGGACGTAGCTTGCGTTGTTGTGCTAGCTATTCGCAACCACATTGTTGTTAACCAACGCCATACGTAACTGGCGAGAATCACCAATCTCATTCGTTTTGTTGTCTCTTTTGCGAGCATATATTCTAATAGAACAATTGGGCGCGCTTAAGTGGGAATTGAGTAGGTAATGGCGTAGAAAAAGTCAAACATCTCTGTCCCGCCACGCATGAAGCTAAGAAAACTTGTCATGTAGAAATCAGAAAATGAGGGATGCAGCTATTTTGAGGAACTGAAAAGAATTAACATTCAAGACAGGGAATGCACGGGTCGATCAATGGTGGGAGGTGAGTGCAATGATTCATAATTACTCGCTCTTTTTCTTTGACGGTTTCCATCTCGTCCTCCAGTAAATAAGTCCATCTCCGTTTTTTGCTTTTATGGACTATTAGCTTAAGTCCTATAATTTTCGCGCGGCATCGTCTCTAACGCTCTCCAAAGATCTGTATAAATCGTATCGACATGAATATTGTCATGTACAGCCAGGGCGGTGCTATTCGGGAACACTCGGATGCAGTCTCCAGTATAGAAGCCTTCGAAATAGGCAAATTGACGGGAGGAGATCAGATTTTGCGCGTCGGCATTCGAGACTATTTTATTGAAGATCACACGTTCCATGACTTGACAGTGAACGGAGGTTAAGGAGTCAGGGTGTCTGTTACCAGGGTCAATTTGTTTGCTGCCTTCGTGAATCGAAGCAGCCCATGTTGAGCGATACAGGCAAGGTACCATCCCTTTTTCTAGGACGACATACTGCTCGGTAACTTGAGCGCTTCTATCGCGCGAGTGTAAAACGGCCCACAGACATTGCCTTGATGATCAGAAGCTCGGGCATGCGCGAGGCACCCTGAAGAATAAACGGGGTTGTCTGGTCATAGTCGAAGTGAGATCCCCTCTTCAATTTCGTAAGTGCACGCAACGTCCATCATCGTCGATAAAGACTGTGAAGCAAGCCAAAAGCGCTGTTAGTTTCAACGGTTTACAGCTCTTATGTTGTCCCTGCGCCCACCCAATCGGTCGGAATTCGGCGTCCTTCAGCTGTGCCCGTCGGCAGCAGTGTCACACGAAACTGAGGACAATGCTTAGAACGCCGACGGTAGTTTCGAGCCTGCTGACCGGCTCGATCTTGAAAACCAGAGACGCAGGTGCTATGGGAGTGATGGTGATTCGACTTTCGATGGTTGGCAGCGGTACGACGAGTTGTTTATCTGCGCGAAGTTTCTGGCATTTAAATGAAAGGCTTTGAGAGCCAGTATTCAAATTATTTGCGCGACAAGGCCAAGCACTTGTGTCACCCGTCTGTGTCGGCGGTGGGAATGTCCTGCAGTCACAACGCGAGCTGGGTGTCTGTGGACGATGTAGATCCCAATAGCGATATCAGCGATAATTCTATAGGCAAGCAGCATCCGCGAGCGCAAACCGCAGTGGAAACCCTCGGATGAATTGCGATGTGTCGGATGGGCACTAGCAACTGGGTTCAACGGGAATATTGTGAGAGTGAGCAACTATTTGGAAGGCTTCCCATTCTGGTAATTACTCGCGAGGCAGATTCCCCGAAACGGTACGTATCCTTGCACGCCGATGTCCCGAGTGGCTGTCATGACTAGTGCCTGTGTTGAAACGTTGGCGCCGAAGTTATAACGACACCTCCACATGCAGGCTGACTGGGCGGCGTATGCATCCCCATGTAATGGTCGGTACTTTCGCAAGTCTGGCACGTACGGAGCGTCGCAGTTGAGTAGCTCGTCGTGTCGGCCGTCGGTGGGCCTGGGTAGAACTAGTCATCGGAGCGGCGGCTGACCGCCTGGGCGATTCCGTTAGTGTAGCCGGTGGAGCCAGCAGAAGCAACATTTTGACTACCGTTGGCTGAGAGCAAAAGCCGGACGTTCCGGGCTGGTCGGGCTATCTGCTCAGCAATGTGTGAGCCGTATGCAGCTCGGCTTCCTCGTCCTCGGACCGCGTATCGGTGTAAGGCTGGATCTTGCTTCTAGCTCTTTGATTTTCGTCAAGCGGTACTCTATGCTGGCTACCCAATCAAAAATTTTTTCACGATTTGCAAGATAGCCAGCGACGTGAGAATTAGCATGATTCTCATGGCATCAAATGCATTTTGCAACCGCGTTTGGTTACCTCGCAAAATACTCAATTTTTCAGAGCTGGTTTCGTTTTGCACTGGTGAATTGAATTGTGGTCTGGCTAGATTTTCATTTGGTCCGATGCTGCGTCTGAGTGGTATGGTGACTCGCCGACCTTCATCTTTGTTCAATACAAGTAGCACAAGCACTGTTGATGATGGTACGTACCACAGAATGGTACCATGTGCAACACATACAGACGATATAATGAGACGTGTAAATCAGACATACTCAAATGGTGGCAGCGGTGGAATATTAAGAGACCTGACTGTCCGAGTGGCTAAATGAGGAGATACTGGAGCGAGGTTTGTAACGGTTGGAGAAAGATGGATAAAATGCCGGACAACACAGCGATGCGAACGGGGTCGTTCATAGAATGGCCAAATATTCCTCACGGCGACGAAGAAAAGCAAGGAAAACGATAAGGTAAAAGTGTTCATTCTGTTGGCATCTGGCGAGGATGTGATTCTCGATGACTACAATGCAAAATTCTCTGATAATTGTGAGCCCAGCTTTGAGAATTTTATAATGGGGCTAGATGCAGGGTTTAAGGAGGGTGAATTTCCTCGCCCATGTATTTCGGGAAAGGATGAGTTTTACTTTCGTAAAACTAAAAGTGGAGGATGCACTGAATCCTCGGGAAAACGTGAGTCTTCAAGCGGATTGTGGAGCAACGGTGAATGTTCTGCCTGAAGTAAAGATCAACCGCAAGGTGAGACCAACGCTCCGGGTGTATAGTGGAGATGTTCGATGGCGACCTCGGGCGGTTTCCGGGACAAGTGAGACCAGAGATGAAGGAGGACACAGTTCCAGCCTGCAATGTGTCGTACAAGGTGTCGCCGTATCTGAAGGTAGAGTTGACTGACACACAGTTCGCCGCAGAGACGAATGGGTAAGGTATGAGGACGAGGATACGTGCATAGCGGACCGCTCAGGGAGAGCTGCGAGGGACGGATCGGGCAAGGGATTCTCCTGGGTTTAAATCCCGAGCGTGGCCCG
Organism: Stratiolaelaps scimitus; assembly: GCA_019614645.1. Taxonomy (NCBI): domain Eukaryota; kingdom Metazoa; phylum Arthropoda; class Arachnida; order Mesostigmata; family Laelapidae; genus Stratiolaelaps; species Stratiolaelaps scimitus. The sequence continues at coordinate 386,596 of JABWDB010000096.1, read as the reverse complement.
TCTCTACTCCTGCTACAGTAGCCCTGCGTGCACTGTGGAGGAGCTGAACCGGCTACTAGACGATCTGACTGAATCAGCTAATGATGCGGAACCACTGCCCTGTTATCTTCACGGGAGACTTCCACGCAGCCTCGGTCACTTGGGGCTCAAAGATGACGGACCATAACGGCAAGGCCGTCATCGACTGGATGGGTACACACGACCTGACCACGGTGAACGTGGGCGAGACACCCACCTTCCACGGTGCCCAGGGCAACTCTTGGGTAAATCTTACCATCTGCAAAACGAGCGTCGCGCCACGCGAGCAGTCTTGGAAGGGGAGTATAACTTCTCCGACTATTACTGCATTGAGTTCGGACTTCGCCTGCAGGGAGTGCCGCACACGGCGCCTCCGAAGCCACGGCTCATATACCAGGCAGCAACGAAAGCGGCCATCAGCAGGTTCATTGAGGAACACGGTCAGCCAGTAGACGCGGCAGCTCTCCAAGACCCCTAGAGTCGACGTGTGAAACGGCTCGACTTCACCCCAGAAGGAGGAACGAGGTGAGGAGTGTCTCGCAGCGCGCCGAGCGGTTAAAAGGCTGAGAACAAGACAGGCTCCAGAGTAAACGCTGGAAGCCGCGGTGGCGGCCCTCAGACTCGTCAGGGCCGAGCTAGCCAGAGAGATCGCAAAGAGTAAAGGCCGCTGTTGGAAGGTGTTCCTGGCGACCCATGGGGGAGACCATTCAAAATGGTCCGGAAGAAGCTGATTGGACGGGCGTTACGGGCGGGCGAAGACGGATTCGAGCTAGCGCCATCAAAGAGCGAGGCCGTCCCCCTCATCGGCAGGAAGCGGTGTCCGAACATCAAGATCGTGCTGGCAGGAGAGGAGATCCAGCTCGCGGATTCCGGCAGCTACCTCGGGGTGTACCTTGACAAGGCCATGAGGGACGCCGCGCACGTCAGGATAGCGGCAGCGAAGGCTTCAAAAGCTGCCGCCGGGATGCCCGGATCTTGCTGAACATCCACGGCACAGAGAAGTCAAAAGGCGCCTGCTGCTGACGGTCGCTGAATCGATCACGCGTCACATCAACGGGACCCTCAGGAGAACCCAGCGGACGCTGGCTCTCCGAGTCGAGCAAGCATACAGAACGTCAAGCAGAATGGGACACCATCTCTAGGTTCGCTCTCGGGTTGGCAGTGAGGAATCTTATACCAGACATCAAGACGTGGCTAGAAACACCAGGTGGGGAAATAACCTACATCCTTACCCAGGTCATCACAGGGCACGGGGACCTCAAATACTACCTCCACAGGATTGGTAAGGCCCCGTCGGACATCTGCGTGCTGTGCGATGAATGAGTCGAGGGCGATCCTCTCAACACACTGGCAGCATGTAGAGCTACGAAGAAGGTACGGCAGGAGGTCGCGGAGGCTGAACTGATACGGGCCATGCAGGACGGAACCCGAGGGTTGCTTTCCTACATGTGCCTGGCCAGAGACAAGTGGGAGAGAGGGAGTACACTAACCGAAAGGATCCTCCGGGAGAAGGATAGGCTAGAACGGGCGCGGATAGCAGAGCTGGTCCGAAGGAAAAATGCCCGGAACCCACCCGCCGCGGCTTGGCGGGAGGGTTCGCCCCAGAGGAGCAACTGAGGGATAGGACATGGTTGGAATCAACTGCCGGTCCCTGCAAGGCTCTGACTGAAGTAGTACTTTTGACAGTCCCGGTCAGTTTCCCAAGTCAAAATCGGTTCTGGGTTTAGTCAGTAAGAGTCTGACACTAACAGGCAAATACCTTAGTGTGAGGCCTGGTGTCCTTGCAGGATTTACCTTTAACCTCGTAAAAAAGATCTATACCGTACCGAACAGTATAATCCTAGAACACGTTTCAGAAATGCAGACTTCACTCGGTACAGCTGCTCGAGTTTTATGGCGATTGTATTCTGACATTCGCGACCAGAGCTTGTCGTGTTCTATCCATGATGTGTTCTATGAAGGAGCAACCTTTTGTCTGGTTGATCACACCCAGGTAGTTGAAGCTGTTTATCAGCTTCAGGGTCATGTATTGGTCACGTCTTTAAAATGTATCAGAACGCTTGGTTAGAATGCAGCACAACAAAAATGGCCTGCACTGATTCTCGTCGTGACCTAACAGAATATGCCTATATCTCAGTGGTTTCACCTTAATGATTACGTTCGTTAGAATGCTCTGATTTCTGCGTAAAAAAATATAGAAAAAATATAGAACAACTCGTTAGGGTATGTAAGTTTTATACATAAAACAGTTTGCGTGTATCTCTCGCTAATGTATATGGGGGCAACTTGGTCAAATTAAAGAACAAAGTGACTCTAATATATTATAAGAAGCTACCCCCTCCATTGTGTTGGTCGGATCATGAACAATATAAAAACTGGTGCAATCGGACTCGCAGTATGTCAGACGTCTCAAGTTCACGCATCTATCCCGACGAGTGGTGTCACAGGAGCGGAACCCTCCGAATCGACATGCCCACTTTTAACTCGAAGTCTAATTTTCAGCTGCTCAGCATAGTTTCAAAATTTACTCTAATCTTAAAGTACCATGTAGTGCTTGATATATTGAAGCATTGGCTGACACCAATGCTTCTTTTTTGTTTGGAAAGAACGTAGTTACAGAGCCTCCGAATAAATTGCCCGTTTTATGAAGTTTTACTCATAGATCACAATTAATGTTTGATTTAATCTTCGATGTATTCAGATACAGGCAGATGAAAACTCTTACAGAATAACACCGCCCTGATCTACAACTTGAGGCTGCGTGGGCCCTCACCATATCGCTTTAGGTAAAAGGGTAAAGGGTAAAGCTTTATTGATTTATTTAAGGAACTGCATACAATGCTTAAGTTCTAGGTGAGTACGTTGTTATCATTAATTTGAATTAACTCATATATACTTTGAAACCAAATGATGTATCTGTACATCATGTGATTTCAAAGTATAAAATTACATATCGTATTGTTTTTTATCAAACTGTTACAAACGAATCTGGTTACGTCTGTCCTAAGATAAACTGTAGGTCGGAAGTGTGGCTCTTGCTTAGTGCACATATCTGGTTGAAGTTATCCTACTGCCCCACTGCACGAATCCAGTTCTCTGAATTTAATTTTACTGGATTTTTTACTTGAGATTGAAAGACAAGATATGATTGTATTAGAACCACGACTAATTGAAAATCTAGCAAATATCGCAGGTGACGACCCTAGTAGTAGTGATGTGCTCGTTCGAGACGACATAGTACCGGCTGTGATGTAGCTTGTACAACGGGAAGCGACGTCCAGTTTCTTGGCATACGTCTTCTGATGCCTAAGCAATCTCTGCCTCAACAAGAGCACTGATCCGCCATTAGAAGCTTTAGCGGAATGTTTCCCTAAAAATAGATTAGAATTGGCCTTGCCCTCCGGGCTTCGGCCAACTCTAGTCCCGCTCGCAATATATTAATTGTTACATGTTGGAGAAATCCAAACATCTAGATTCGGGAGTTTCTGAGACGCAGTTGTATGAGTGTCGGCAGGAGCCTGCGGCCCCTGGCCGACACCGTGACTCCCTTCTGACTTTCGCAGTTGTATGAGCGGCGTCGAAGAGCCTTCGGCTCCTGGCCGGCGCGTTCTTCCGCAGTTCTATGGACATCGGACAGGAGCCTTCGGCTCCTGTCCGACGGCGTCCCCCGCAGTTGTATGAGACCCGCTCGCGATATGTCACTTTTTACATGTTGGAGAAATCCAAAAATTGAGATTCGGGAATCTCTGAGACGTCAGTTGGATGAGAGTCGGCAGGAGCCTTCGGTTCCTTGTCGACGCCATGACTTTCTTTTGGCTTTTAAGATTTTGATATTTTAGTGGTTAATTCCTAATAGAATATGAATATTTACGATACGATAATAACAACACATTGTTTTTGTTGAGGAGGAGGAGTAAAAATGCTTTTACGCACATCCAAATATAGTTTGGATAGTATGGGACTAACCGTCACAAAAAGATGTGACGTACTACCCACTAAAAATCCCCTCCTCCGTTATAATATATAATTTTATATATTATTTCTTTATTTATTTCATTGTATTTTCTTTTAGGATTGTTTTGATTGAGGAGGAGCAGCAAAAATGCTTTTCCGCACATCTAGATAAAAAATGTAATATATTACTCATTAAAATATACAGATCAATATTTGAAGTAAAATATTGTATAAATTGTACGTTTAATTATAAAAAAATGAATATATATATATATATATATATATATATATATAGATTAATTGATTTAATAATAGTATTTACATATATATATATATATAATATTAACGACCAAGGATACATTTTTATAATAATATGATTTAGATAACGTATTATTAATTTAATTGGTAAATATTTTTGAGTAGAAGGGCTGAAAATGCTATTAGGTAAATCCATGTAAAGTTTGGATTTAGTGTGAGATTAATCGTCATTAGAAGATGTGACGTATTGCTCATTAAAAATCCTCTAGTCTATTGTAATATATAGCTCTATATTTTAAATGTGATCTTGTTTAAAATGTGCGTTTGATTTAAATATATTATATATTTTAATTAAGGTAATTGAAAAATATTATTTACATATATATACATAATAATAATGATATGAAGTTTTAAGGAATAAATTATTATGATAGAATAAATCAGATAATATATATATTAATTTAACTAATTCATCTATTGTTATTTACATATATCTATATACCACCTTCCTTATCTCGAACCGAGTGTCATTAGCGAACCGAAGCCATTAACCGAATCGTACCTGTAAAATAGAGAAACAGAAACGATGGACAATCAGTTATATAGATATGAATATAAAGTGTTAGGTGTTTACTAAGTTGAATTAATTAATTATGCAATAAGTTTATTTATTGTTAGATTTTCTTATAATGTTAATTAGATTTTACTTACCCATACCTGTGTTTGATGTTGTTAAGCAAGCAGTGTAACCGTTAGCCGCGCAGTATGTTTCCTCTTCATACTTCGTTGTTGTAGCGTAGTTCTTGATTCGATGAGTTGAACCGTTGAACGCTTCCATTGTTGTTGTTGCCCAGGAACAGTATCGTTTGACCATATTCGTTTTTGTTGTTGTTGTTGTTGTTGTTGTTGTTGTTGTCGTCGTCGTCGTCGTTGAAGTTGTCTTGCTCGTTGTCGTTGAGATTCTTCGTTATCGGTGACGTAGTCTGGCAGCTGACAGTATTTCTTGTAGCACCAAATTGAACACGCGGATGAGTACGTTTCCAGCGGCTTCATCGTTGAGGAAACAGTGGTGCGTTCCTCTCGGGTAGGCAAGATCAACGATGAGGCCGTTAGCAGAGGTTACTCTTGAGAAAGCGACGTACAGTTGTCCGTGCGTGAAGACGGGTTGATCTACATACAAGCCAACCCGATTCAATGATTGTCCCTGACTTTTGTGGATAGTCATGGCAAAGGTGGGAATAATAGGTAGCTGTGTTCTCGTAAATTTGAATGGCTCGTTCGCCTCGTTGATACTCAGCTTGAGACGTGGCAGAACCATACGTGTACCTGCCATCGGGTCAGTAAAAATGCGTATGTAAACTGCGTGTATCGGCAGTGCTTCCACAATTACTCGAGTACCGTTGGCGCAACCTTCATTAAGGTTGAGGTTTCGACATATGTAGCAGATGGTCCCTCGTTTTAGTCGTAGTTCGTGTGGAGGGAATTCTTTTGGCTTAATTGTGTTTAACACCTCCATGCTAATGACGGGTGCTTGATTTTCTTCTTGTGAGGAAGCATCGAGATGTGTATCGATACTTAAGTAAGTGGACGCGTCTCCTTGAAGAATGTTGCTAATGATGTCATTATTGATCTTGAGCACAGTCTTGTGTTCCAGGGTTAAAATGACACTGTCAGTGAGTTGAATTACATCTTCATGGGAGATTGACTGGCCAAACACGGCACAGTAAATTGCACGGGTGGCGATGGTTTCCTGCTGTTGCTGCTGTTGTTCCTGTAGTTGATTTTGTAGGACATGTTGAGCAGGAATGACAACCAAATTTGTTTGGTTACCGCCAATGTCGACGCCGTTATCTACTCGCAACAACCATTCTCGAAATGAAGCCATTGTCTCATCTTGAACGCGCATGTTTGTTTGGAGTTCGTACATCGTAATTTCGTTCCATAGAAATGACGATGTGAAGCAATCTGCCATTGAGCCTGGGAGACCGAGCTCGGCGCTAATTGCCAACAGTTGGTGGAAATCTCCTCCAAAGATAACTGTTTTTCCGCCAAAAGGACGGGTCGAGTCCATTAACAGCCGCATCGATCTATCAACGACGTGCAAAATGTGTTTTTGCACCATGCTGGTTTCGTCAATTAGTAGGACGGACGATGCATGTAATCGGCGTAAAAAATATGTGCTCCTATTGTATTCGATTGCTCGCCCTTCCTCGCAATGTACAGGTACTGCAAACTTCGAATGAATCGTTCGACCTGCAGGAAGAAGTTTTGCAGCAAGACCTGTGTAGGCGGCCGTTACGAAGGGACGTTCTTCGTGGTGCAATTGGGCACAGAGGGTGACATACAGATAAGTCTTACCTGTTCTGCCTGCACCATTGATGAAGAAAAGACGTCCTTCATTCGTTCGAATGCTCGTCATGATCGTTTCAAAGATCTCTGTTTGCTGATCGTTCAGACTTTGACGTCTGATATCATGTCCATTGTCGGCAAACATTGGCTCATCTTCTTGCTGTGGTGGTGGTGCTGCCGCTGCAGTGGGGTTGTCTATTTGTGACACCACGACAGCTCCAAGGGGAGGCAGATTGTAGTCGGTATACTGTTTGCCAGTTATCCTTAGTAAATGGTCAAGAGCAAGGAGAATAGCTTGCTCGTCTCGGTAACCCCGTCGGACGAAATCTTCACAGAGATGGACGTGGAACGTGTCCCAAAGTTGAGTAGGTAGCTCCGGATCGTCCGAGTTCGTAATGATCAATACGAACAATTTACGAAGTTCGTGCGGCATTTGCCTGATCACTGCTTGCCCCATTGACTGCATGTAATGCACGGAGTTTTCTACTAATCCGAGTATTACGGCAACCTCTGCAAACGTCGCCTTGCGTTCGCCGTTGATCGTGTACAACTCTGCCATTGATCGTGGCCCGCGAACATGTAGCAAGAGTAGTCGAAGGTAATACTGATCACGGTCAAGTGTGTTGGGATAGACGGGGTATAGATTTCCGAGAGTGGGCTTAAGCGTGTCCACTTTTTCAGTGGCTGATTCCATCGATAGAATTTGGGAATATCGATGTAACGCAGCGTGCGTGCAAACTCATCATCTTCTTGTGCATTTAATGCAAGCCACTCGGCGAATTGTGGCGGCACAGGCTGTCCTGTCTTCGGTACGGGAGGGTTGACAATTGTGTAAGTCGAGCCATGTAACGATAATTCCAATAGACGCCACATCGCTTCCATCGTTGAGGTCCATCGCGATTTGATGAAGTGATGTAGTTCGTCATAGTCCATGAAGACGCTCTCTTCATTGTCGTCACGTCGACACCGCCCAATTCGCAGGATTGCCTTAACTGGACCTTTAAATATGTACTTGAAAATGTACTTCACCGACGCGACTGCTGTGCAGATTTCGACGTTAATGTGAGCGTTATAGCGTCGGAGTTGATAAGGGCAATATGGGACAACATCAGCATTCGTTGGCGCGATGTAGTGTCCTTTTGCGGTTTGACGGGCTTGATAAGTTCGACTAACGACGGAACTATCACGGCGTCGATACATGGGGTACCCAGTATTTGTCAACGCCGTACGCTCAGCGAATGCTTTTGGGAATTTTTGTTTGCAGTGCCCATTGTTTAGTCCGCAGCGTATTTGTGAGCACGTATGAATCATTGTATTGATGACAATTTTATGTAGATCGTCGTGCTCACTTGGCTCTGGTATCTCAGCTGAAATGAGGCTGTCAATATCTTCAATAGAACGAACCTTGTCAGCCTCATTCAGAAAGATGAGCATGTGCGCATGCGGTAGTCCACGCTTCTGAAATTCGATGGAGTAGATGATCGCTTCGACTTTACCAACAATGTGCGTCTTTTTGATATCGTTAAGGAGTGCTTCGAGTTTGAGGGAAAACACTCGACAAACGATATCTGAAAAATCTTGCACTTGACCGTTGCGAGCATTGACGAACCCCCGAATTTCGGGCCATTTCGAATTGCAGGTAAACGTCAAAAAGATATCCGGATGGCTAAGCTCAGCAACTACAGTCATAGCTTCTCGGTATCGTTGAGTATACCAACGGTAACTTCCGGTGAAGCTTGGCGGCAAGATGACGGTGTTTCCTGGTGGCACATGATGTTCGTCAGCGTTTTCATCCACAAATCGTTGAAGGTGGGGAAATTCATTGGCGTGATACTGTTCCTGGTTTGCTTGATGATATAAAAGTCGGGTATTCTCCGCTGCTAAGAAGAGGTCGAGTGCAAACTCTTGATGGAGTTTCCCGCTCTTATGAAGTAGTGACGCCGGATCTCGTCGTGCGAGCTGATAGCGAGCATATTCATATACTGTGCTTGCTCCTTGACGACCACGACCTCGACGACCATACTGATGATGCTGACGGTCCATCTGTTGTGGGTGCTGTATCTCCATCGCTGTCGGAGTTGTCTTGTTGTACATTTGGTGGTGCTGCGTAGTCTCGTATTATTATTATTATTGTCGATGATGTTGTTGCTGTTTGCCATTGTGTAGTAGCAATAGTACCGTGGGCAACAGCACGTCCGTCTTGTTCATAGGGGAATTGCGTCGGCGTCCAGCCAGCTTCACCGAATGGAAATAAAACTAGAAACGTCATCGGAATTCGGTGTTCCGATGTATTGTTGACGTATGTTGGTTTGTCGCTATCTTGGGCTGTAGCGTACCATTGCACTAATTCCTGGTTGAGTTGATCGTTTTCAAGAATATGAAGAGCAATTGCCAGTTCTTTTTCATTGGTGGGCAAGTTGTATGTGCGTGGATCGACACTAAACTCACTTGGATCGACCACTTCGGACACAAATTGGTTTTCAGGTTCAACCGTTTGTGTTTGTACTTGCCGGCTGGTTTTATACGCTCGAACGTGTACGTAGTGCACGATCGAATGCCTGTAAAAAGTATTGTAATTTCCCGCGGGCTATTTGTTGTTCACGTTACTGTTCACCGCATAGAGACTCGAACATGTCGCGAATATGTTCCTCAACGACATTATTTGGTTCCATAAAGAATAGTTGTATGGTTGTTGTATTGGTCTTTATGTGATAATGCATGTTGCGGGTTGACGTGTGAACGATACTCCAGTGATTGGCCCGCGAGTTCCTAGTTCGGAAGCTTGACAGTTTGGTGCAGTCAGCGAATATTGATGATTAATCAATCGTGCATACGTACAAAATATTTTATCGAACGTGTGACGCTCGCCCAGCATATACCTATTGAACAGAGCTTGGATTTCTTCGGGCACTCTTGGTGTAGGAATCTTGATAAAACTGAATGGCTCCACAATGTGTGCATGGTGAGGCGGCTATTTTCACGTAGTGACGTTCAGCGGATTCTGGCTGTACGATTGCTACGCGGTATGACGGAGTTGATTGGTAATAATGGTTACGTTGCTCGTTGCGCCTCGCTGATCGTGCATCTAGTTCTGTCCGGTGGTAATAATCCTCCGTTCGTCGATGCCCGCGGGTTGCAGTATCCTGCGCTTGTTCAGCAGCTCGAATATCGGGATCGCTGCGTCTTTCGCGTCGAGCTGCAGTGTCCTGTGCTTGTTGAGCCGCTCGAACGTCGGGATTGCCACGTACGATTTTATGGGCTAGCGTGTTCGCTTCTTGATATGCCGTTTGTCGTTGTTGTCGTTGTCGTTCGTTGTTGTCGCACTCAATGGTTAAATCCGGAATTTGTGACTTCGGCGGTAAATGAACTTCTTGAAATATCACCGCCATTGGATTGCTGCGCTACAGGGCTTACTTCGTGGATATCAAATTGAATATGCCAGAGTGTTATTATGCCATGATCGCCAATTAGAATCAATGCATCAAGGAGAGCTGTGATTGTGTCTCGTTGATTTCCAATGAACATTGATCCAGCATATGATGAGATTGTTCCTTGTTTCCGTGGCATGTAAATCTGATAGTCTTTAGTAGTTCTCATTACACCTATCGAATATTCGTTACATTGAATAATAGCGAATTGAGGTGTACGACAAACTTGTTGTAGAACTTTACGTAGAGACGTCTTCGCTGATTTTTCATTAGCCGTTGTCAAGATAACTGATTCCTTGATTGTGAACGAATTAGCTTTTACGGTAAGCCTTAGATTACGCTGGATAAGGGCAGGTAGCACCGTTGAGATATTCTCGATTGGAGCACTATTCTCATGTTGTTGATATTGACATTAGCTGTGAAGTCGTTTCCTTGAACTGCAATCAATTTAAAAAAGAACACGTTTCTAATAATGGCAATAATAATAATAATAGGTATAGAAGATGTAAGCCAGTATAATTAAATGACTTAGTTTGAGATGTCATCTCGTAATACAATATATACAATACAATTATGATATAGGTGAGTCTTAATTAAGATATGTATGTATATATAATATATTTATTTCATTTTCTTTAAATATAAATAATCTATAGATAAAATTAGAAGGAAATAACAACTTATACAAACGACCTTATGAATGCTTGTTAGTATATAGGTATGTGTGTATATTTGAAAATAACAAATACTAACCTGATAAATTGTTGAAGGATTGTTTCTTTGTCATGGATGATTTTGCTGCGCGTCTCATGACGCCACGCACAGAAGATAATGCAGTAGCATAAAATCACGTGCTCATTTTCTTCGAATGTTGTGATATTTTGAACATTTTCAGTATCCGTGTTGATAAGAACCGTAGAATCTTCAGTCACGTTGAGTTCTATAGGTGTCGCCATTGTTGTTTCACTAATACGATGATCGATGTATGCCGCATTGTTGTTGTTAGCTAGTTGAAAATTTATAAACACTCATTGGCATGCTCGTGGATCGTTTTCTCGTCGCATATGGGGTGTCAGGGTTTTCGCAAGATGTTGAGCTGCTTCTTGGATGGCACTCGTTGAGAACATTGCAGCTCGTCCGTCGGGTGATGGTAGTCCGTTGGCACCGCAATCGTGCGAGTTGAATATTGAAAATTGGGTACCGGACTAATTGAGTGCACAGGTATAACCATTGCACGCAAACACACAGTATGGAGTACGTTGGCCAGCTAAAATTGGTTGCAGAATTTCTCTTGTAATGAAATTTGCATGTTCTTACTGATTTCGTTCGAGTGTTTCGATTGGAGAATAATCCGATGATGGAAGTATGTCGCAGTTGATGTGCTGTTCAATAACAAACCTTCCTTCAATATCAGTTATATTTGTAACGACGTTAATTGTCGTCGGGAACAGTTCGACATTATCGATTGTCGGTATATCGTCCGCGGATAGATAATTATTTTCAAAATGTTCTCCTTGTTCTTCAGCACGTTGTTCCAAAGCGCGTCGGCTAACGGTATACACATGATCGCCAATCCTATGAGATAATGTTTATGAAAAATATATGACATCAGTCATTTATTATAATAATTTTATAATAATGATATTTTATTAATTAAACGTATTATAATTATTGAACAATGAAAAATATGTGTCACGTTATCTTTAGACACAATATATTTTATGTCAAACAAATGTATATATTTATAGGTATTGAATTTGAACACTTACCGTAGAATAGTATCCAAATGTTCGGTGGTTTGAGGTAAAATCTGATGAACGAAACAGAATGCATGGAAGCACACTGCAATCGCAGCACACTGGTTTCCGCGAGAATAGTCACTAAAGGAGAGCTCGCTCTGAGATTTTGAAGCAAATTTAATTGTGCCATGGACAATTAACAGTATTATGGGAATGCTTTATATATTATTATATTATAATCTGTTGAATTTGATAATAAAATAAATACAAAAAATACCTAAGATAATACCTAGAATAAGAAAAATAGTAGTCAGAATAGAAAAGAGAATCGAAGTATTCAATCAGAGATCAGCGCACGTGAAGTGGTCCGTTGGCCTGCTAAGAAGCAAGTGACTTTCGAGGTCGCTGTTCACGATTTTAAAGGTACACACTCTCTTCCGAATTGTATTGCTGCCGCCGTCGCCGCCGTAGCATCAGTATCATATATCAGTCTACACTGTGAGTCGAGTAGAGAAGCTATAGTATTAGTATAAACAATAACGGTCGCATTGGCATGTGTCTATCTATTGTAGTATTTAATGAGAGATCAGAGCATGCGAAGTGATCCGTTGGCCTACTATGAAGCAAGTGACTTTCGAGTTCGCTGTTCACTATTTCAAGGGTTCGCATCCTCTTGTGAATTATGTTGTCGCCGCCGTCGTATCATATATTAGTCTCAACCACCGTCGAGTAGAGAGGCTACAGCATTAGTGTACACAATAACGGTCGGATTGGCGTGTATCTATCTATATATCGCAGTACTCAGTTGGGGATCAGAACACGCGAGTGATCTGTTAGCCTACTAAGAAGCGAGTGACTTTCGAGTTCGCGCGCTCCTCCGAATTGTTTTATTGCCGCCGTCGCATCATTAGTCTCCGATGGGTGGAGGCGACAGGCAAGTTCTGTACACGTGGTTACTATATTGCTTCATGATAAATTGTAAAGTGTGAAAATTCGTTGGATGAGAACGGAAATTTTTTTGGAAGACGATCGCTGTTTTTTCTGTGTTATATACGTTTTATATATATGGCGTCTGTGTGATGGTAGCTTAGGCAGTTAAGCAAATAATAAAAAATACCGCAAGTTCTAATCTCGTGAGCTAATAGTACATATATGTTGCATAATATAATAAGATATCATATTTAAATTTAATAAGGAATAGATATAGTTATCTTTTCTTTCATTTTATATGATTATTTTATTTTTCTATATGATCATGATGTTAAGATACCACATATTTATCCATCGAATTTATCATTGTTCCAATATAATCGTTTTTTACTTTGAAAACGGTCGGCTTTAGGTATAGGAACACCTATTGCTGATTTGTTCAGCTTAGTCAGACGTATCAATTAATGATATAAAACGGATGCTCAATGCTCTATATAAGGACTAAATCGATTAAGCTAAATGAAATGAATTTGTCAAATTAAAAGAAAACCTTATCGAAATCGACACATAAAAAAATACGTACACATGCCCCTTCTCAAATGTAACAACTCTCCAATTGACATTGTTAAGAGAAACCGAGAGTAAAGTATCAGAAAACGAAAATAACAACCTGACTGGTCCGAAACGAGAACTGCAGCGGTAAAACTTATATCAAAATATCTAAACCCTAGGCTTACCACGTTAGTTCCTCTTGTTCGCTTTTGAGACACCTGAAGACCAGATCTCATTCATATCTGGTATATATCACCGGGGGCCTTTTTGGGGGTTTACTTTTTTCGAACATGGTCATGCTTGGTATCGTTGTGTAGCTAATGACGAAGGCTACAACTCTATGGGTCTGTTGGGGGTGGGGGTCAAAATTAGGTTGGATTTTTTAACATGAGGTCTATGTAATGGGTGGTTTTCTCTTGGTTTCTAGATACATCCCGACGTGCTGAACAACTTTGCAAATCGCATTTTTGGTGATTTTTTTGTGTTTTTCGACAACGTGTTTAACATGGTGTTATATGTAAGGGGTGGTTTTCTCACGTGTTTCCGATGCATTTCGACGAGGTGAACAACTTTCCAATAGGTATTCCTATACCCAAATTAGATATTTTTTGAGTTTTTTCCAAAAAACCTTAACATGGACTTCTATGTTAGGGGTCGGTTTCTTGCGCTTAATCGACATGTTTCGCCGTTTTCTCACATTTTCCTCTCGGTTTTTCATAACAATGTCAAATGACGAGCTGTTACATTTGACAAGTGGCATCTCACGGTATTTTTCGATATCTTGATTTCGCTAATATTTTCTTTTAATTTGACAAATTCATTTAGTTAGGATGAATGTTCCATTTATTCCTTATACAAAGCATTGACAGTCTGTATTATATTACCGCTGATACATCTGGCCGAGCTGAACAAATCAGCAATATGTGTTCCTATACCTAAAGTCGACCATGTCGATTATGCGTTTAAATGCTTAAAATCACTGTATTGTCTGTCTGTCCGCGTGTCCGTCATATTGAGTCACGGCGTTGGTGGGGAGCCGAAGGCTCCCGCCGTCGTTCATACAACTGCCGGTGATGCCGTCGAACAGGAGCCGAAGAGTCCTGGACGCCTCTCATACAACTGTGAAAGCCAGAAGAGCGTCACGGTGTCGGAAAGGAGCCGCAGGCTCCTGCCAACACACACAGAACTGCGGGTGGGGCGGTCGGACAGGAGCCGAAGGCTCCTGGCCTACGCTCATAGAACTGCATATCGTGCGCGGGACTAGAGTTGGCCGCAGCCCGTAGGGCAAGGCCAACTCTAATAACATGCTGTGTTAATGTTCAACACAAACTGGATTAATTCAGTGAGAATACTCGATAACTGAGGGTGCGTGATCATTTTGCCCAACCGAAATATGATGCATTTTATTGTAGCAGGCACCATGCGACGTCATATACGCTGTTCTATGTGGTGTGTATGTTATTTGATACGTACGTTAATCTGATACAGAATAAATGCCTCAAATGTGTATTATTTGTAACGATTTGATGAAATATAGGGCATAGGGCACAGGATAGCACTGTATATCTATCGTACCACAACGGATCGAGTTTCTGAAAAATAACTCTAGCGTTTCCAGCTTCGTCGAGTGCACTGGCATCCGTATTGAGAAGATCTTGGTATTGGTTGTACCACGTCTCATATATCTGCCCGTCATCCGGATCATATGTGAATTAGGTGATCCTGGAGTGAGGTTGCCTCAGTGTCTCCTGAATGTCATCACCTGGTTGTATGTCTGACATTGCTGCTTTTCCCGCGCCAGTGAACTGCAATTGCTTGGTCATTTCAGCCATGTCTTCTGGACGTTATGTTTGTTGCTGCTGTGTAGACGTCATAAGCTGCTGTTGACATTATTACTGTATTTGTTGCTGCTGTTGTTGGTTGTACTGCTGTAGTTGTTGCTGTATGTTCCTAACAACGTTTAGCAGGATTTTCTGTAGTTGTGCTGGGTCCATGTCACTACTTCGTATATAGAGAGTTTTCGTATACATATTGACAGTCCACTCCACGACTGTTAGATAGAAAATAATAGTGAACTCTCCATACTAAATTTAGCTATATGTCCCGGTTTGACACTTTTCTGTACAATGTAGCATATATGGTCTGTGGCAATTGATCATTCAGTCCCTATTTCTCATTAATAACATTAACTGTAAGTTAAATTGGCGGACTCTTTGGAAAAACACTGATCCACATGAAATACATGTTGCCGCCAAGCAACGGGGTCTGCATCATGCACAAGTCTGTATAAGCTGTACATTCGTTCGAATGCACTATATAATCGCATTTTTAGAATTCTACGGGTTCTTAAATGTTTATGTCTGAAAGTTCTGTGTTGCGAACTATGGTTGCGACTTCCACGGTGTTGCATTCGTTATATTTATTTTCCCCATCGATCTGCTGAACTTTGAATTGGTTTTGATCGCGGCTCACTATACTGAGTGTTCAATTTGTTGGTAACTTAATGGCATTCATTTTGTTGAATTTAAAGAAAATTAAATTTTTTTTAATTAAAAAAAATTAATTTTTTTTTAAAAAAATCGTGTACTTTAGTGGGTTGCTGGTGGAGTCGAGTGTCAATTCATTGCCGCATTCGGAATCAATATAGTGTTTTTTTTTGTTATTTCCGTGTTGTATAACCTCAATGAGGAAAGGCACCAGACCGACATCAATGACAGCTTGGATTAGATTTTGATGGGAAAATGGGCACCATGGTATCATCAGTATATATAGTTGATGAATGGCATACCCACAAAGATAGGAACGGAATCATCAGAAACAACCGAGACTTTGATCTCATCGAAAACCGCCGTATTAACATGTAATGATTGCAATGTTACGACACTGAGTGATTTCGAATTGTGAACTCTAGATTCACTGTACTCTTTTGGGCGATGATAAGCCTGAGCAACACTGAATTGCAGCCAGTATCTATGAAACCTTGACAAACATACGTACCACTCAGGGTGCATGATTTAACCTAGCGTTTGACTGCGTTTGACCCCCGAAAAGAAGATGAGTTGCACCCATGAACAGGATTTACTCACGCCGTTATTACTAAAGCAGCCGATGTGAGTACGGTTCCAGCCCACACGGCCATCGTTAAGGTGGCAATTATCTCCTTCATTGATCGCAGAGAGCTAGCAAGGAATTAACTCGCCCTGCAGCACCAACGACATCGCAACTAAAGCGACCGCACTGGACTATCTTGCGTACCACCGCCGATGAGGTCTCGCCTCGAGCTCTCCTCAAAGTCGAACAGCAAGCGTTCTGGGGCAGCGGCAGCGGCAGACAACGCCAGTTAATACGTTACGGCGAACTGTTGGATGTGTATTTCAAGTCTTGTTCAAATCCTGTCAGACATGGAGAATCGTTGGGGTTCTTTATTATCTTTCTTTATCTGAAGATTCTTGCCAGGTACGAGTGAGGAAGAGAAAAATAAGCAAAGGTGGCCCCTACAGGTCCTCATAGTAATACCTAAAGGTTAAAAGCTGAGGCCTGTCAGATGGGCCTGTCAACAGTCCGCCGGTAACCACGGAAAGCATTCAGCCTTCAGACGATGAAGATCACTTAGAGTGTCAATAGCACGGGCGTGATGGGGTCGTTACTAACGTGACCACGACAAAAACGACTACTTCTACTAGAGAGATCAATAAAGAGGTGTTGTATAACAAAGGCACACAGGTCGACTGGTGAGTGCCCCGCCGACTGCTCGTGAGAACCAGGTGTGAGCGGGGCAAGAATACACGTCGAGCTGAGGGTCGGCTCGAAAAACAATTATTCAAAGTCTCATAATTTTTAGAACCGCACCCTGCACATAGTTTAGCAGCAGTTGCAATCTTGATGTCACCTGCTCATTTCACGGATGGGAATTTCAAGATCTTGCCATAATACACTGACATTCACCGTTTGCCTCTCTATAGTTGTCATCGAGTAGTTCAATACCATCCAGTAACTCTAGCGTGTTAACTGCAAAGGGCTGACCGAGACGGGTAGTATGGGTCGAGACATGGGCCAAGGGATTCGACTTCATGGGGTTTGACACACCCACTATTTGAGTAAGGGTAGGTAATACATTAACCAGATGGAACCATGGAAGTAATACGAAAAGCCTGAAGAGCCACATGGGGGGATGTGGGGACGAGGGTGTTGACTGAACCTCAAAACGTATGTGCTGACCAACTCGCGAGGTTGGCCTCGGAACAATAATCTGCCCTTGTACTTGTCAGCCTCGCCATCCAACTCGTAAACATGGAATGGAACAAGCGGTATTTACTGCTATCTCCGTCAAAGAGCCTTAATGTTGTATCCTGTAGCGGCGGAGGATGTTGGGCTGCCGTCGTTGCGGATGTTGGGCAAATGCGGGAGGTTCTAGAAGTTCTAGAGGTTCTAGAAGTCACGGCGTCATGAGAATTGTTCCTATTGCGGAACCGCTTAGGAGAGATTCCCCAGTGGGATCCTTCATAGAACGGGGGCCAGCATGCTTTGCGTGTTTGCGGGAAAGGCCTGGTTTTACTGAGGGATGAAGGCGGCTTATCCCTGAATATACTTAGTACTGCCATCACGACTGTCTAATGGATAACATCGACCGACTGCGAGCCGACGCCTCCCCAGTGTGCTTCCGAAAAAGACTGCGTGGTTGGTTGATAAGTACATGTGAATGTGCGAAATCGAACGCTCCCGCTAGTCAGGCACCTCTCGAGAGCGCGGTCAAAATTACATGAAGAAAGCAGAATTTACAAAAAATCTCCACGTTTTGGAGCTTATAAGCCGAATTTACAAAAAAATCTCCACGTTTTAGAGCTCGTATATTAAGCTAGACGCCTATTAAATTAGAGTTTGATGACGGTCTCGCTCTGTGGCAGATAAATCTGGATTCCAGTGTGTGGCTAACTCCCAGTCCTCCCATCAATCATTTTCTGCCATACATAACTGCCTAGAGTTTTGTTGTCTGTTTCGAGAGTACATCATAGAAAAGTTGGGCGCGGTTAGGCGGCAATTGAGGCAATGCCGAAAGCAGTACCGTGTACGTTAAATGTTGGCTGTGAGTCAGCCCGGAAAATTTATAGGCGGGTTAGATCAGCAGGATTAAAGGGAGTTTGGCGGAGTCGAAGGTTCAAATCTGAGTGGAGCCATATTTACTTTTATGGGCAGCATGTTCGTAATAAGATTTGAGAAGTAGTAGTAGCAACTAATTTGATCTGCGCCATAGCTATCACTGTGCAGAAAGTCACAGTGTTGACATGCATTACTATGCATGTCATAATTTTCGAGCATTACAAAAACATATCAAGAGCGCCCTGCAACACAGTCCTCAGTATAGTGAATTGGCATCCTAGGCATCATTAGCATATACCTAATGTTGGACAGGCGCTTCTAAGACTAATAATTAATACATAATAATCTATGAACAATACAATTATTTTTATACGGATTTTAAGACATTATTGCAGAGTCCTTGCAACAAGACTGGCGTCAAAAATAACATATTATCTTCGTTCCATTTCTGAGCAAATGCGCAGATAGTACTCGTTTGTATCCATTCAAGTTGCCCAGATAAATAGGTAGTCATTGTGTGAAATCGCCTTCAGAAAATCCTAAGAGCCACAAAGCCATTCTCATTGGAGGCATTGTTCAGGAAACAATCACCCGGCCAACCTACCATCAAAGGTGTTTTTTTTACCGTGGAGGAGGGAATCCTTTTACGGACTTTGTGTCGGACTCGAGGCAGGTTCTTTTCTAAAACCCGCCCCCCTACCAGGTGGCCTGATGGTAAGCCGCCTCAGATCTTATGTCCGCCGAGACTAAACCCCAGGAGGATCCATCAAAGGTGTTTCAATGAATAAATTGGCCGATAAATCACCTTGTGAAAGTGGGCCTCAAGTTCTCCTTTCGGAAATGCACGGGTAGCTGGTTTAGTGGGTTTGAGAGTCCCACAGAAAAGCTGGTTTATAGTTGGGCCGCTCAGCGCTTGTGTGCGTCACATATTCCCATAATCTCCAAAAACAAATTAGGAGCATAGAGGTAGAACATAAAGTCTGGGTGGCCCTCTTCACGTGTGCTGCTACAAAAGCAATCCATTTGGAAGTAGTTCAATATCTGTCTCCAGTATCATGTTTGTCAGCAATTCGGCGTTTTGTTACAAGACCCCTAAATTCTAAGAAGACGGATTGTTGTTTATTAGCGTCGTGGAATGCGCTTACTAACGAAGTACCTCAATATTTCTTCGGCAGAAATGAAATAAATTAAATCTAATTCGCTCCGGTCTCCTTGGTGGAGTCGATATTTTCCTAGAATAATAGGTACGGTGAAGCGATGTCTCCGAAATCTATTGGCAAGCAGAAGTGAAAGTTTTTGGATTTTACTACTATCAGCTAATATCTGCTTACATGAAGTGGCTGCAATTGATAATAGTGAACCACCGACTACATACGTCGACGAAGCAAGCATTCTTATTTGTCTTTCTACATCAATAATTATTGATGCCGAACATTACGACTATTATCCCCGTGGGTAAATGAATTGTCCTGGGTGAAAAACCCAATGGTCTCATTAAGTTATGGCGGCAAAAGGAGGGGATTTTGACAAGTATTGCAGGGACGAATATCTTTTCGTTCTAATTTCTCTCCTTTAGGAAAGGGAGTTGCATTGGAGGAGCAAGATATACTGATCATCAATGAGGACTAGGAATTAGGTAGAATAGATGACATAATTCTTAGTAGGTATAAATTATGTAGTGCTAATTTGGTCCATTTGGGAAACTGGATCTATGTTAACCGAGCCGGTAAATATTTAACCAAAATGCTTTAACTTAATGAAAGTTCTATTTAGTTAAGAATGCAGTTTTGGATATTGAAACTGCCATAGTCCACACGGATGTACATCATATTCTCATCATGTTACTCAATGATATTAGGTGAGATTTTAGTGATTTGGTCTTTTCAAAAAAGTCATGTGCCGGGATTGTACTTATCCATCATGAAAAGCACTCACTTATTAGCAATAATTATTATTTTTTGGTGAAGTCTTTTATTGGCTCTCTAAAGGTCAATACGTTTGGGGAGTATGCTGCATATTGCAAAAATTCTAATTTAAGCTTTGACAAGAGAAAGTTTGTTTTGATCTATTTTCGGCATTGTTGCTATGAGGGAACCCTTAAATGCATATCAGCTACTACGTTTTGGGCAGCAGTCAATTTCGTGTTTGCCACCAATTCCGTCTGTGAACAGATTCAAGTCAAGTAAGTCGTACGGCCAACAGTTCTTGCGTAAGCTCAATTTAGCTAATCAAGGTTAAGCCTTCTTTTGGCTAGAGGATATTTGAGCTTGTACCACACTTCGCATTGTAAATAAGAGATCATTTGTTGGAATGAACTTTTATTTTTTGTCGTGTATCAATACGTCTACCTGTTAATCTACTATTGCAACGTTCGGAATACAATTAGTTAGTTAACTATTTATTGAATAGTTTTCTCAGAAGAACTTATTGTTTTTATTCTAAGACAGTTCGCCAATTTTTGAGAAAACTACTAACAACTTACGAGTCTATAATTTTCTCGCTCGTTACTAGCATTTGTAACACTGCTCATGCAAGACGTGACAAAAGCATGACCAGAACCGCACTGCTTTGGGCCTAAATAATAAAGATATTATCGTCAAAAGATATCTGATTGGTATATCAGCGCAAGACATAGTGCTTATTAACACCACGTGCTGGAAGGTCGGTTGGATCGACGACCATCGAGTATTGAGCAAAGACTTTCACCTCATATCCAATTCTTAGGATGTGAGCT
The DNA here is from genome assembly GCA_019614645.1 of Stratiolaelaps scimitus. Classification (NCBI taxonomy): domain Eukaryota; kingdom Metazoa; phylum Arthropoda; class Arachnida; order Mesostigmata; family Laelapidae; genus Stratiolaelaps; species Stratiolaelaps scimitus. The sequence continues at coordinate 365,537 of JABWDB010000096.1, read as the reverse complement.
TCTGTTCCCAGTTTAAGTGCATGAAATAAGGTCGCAGGTTCAGGTTCTGTGAATCCATGTCACCTGTCACCGCTTTCCATATCTCTGAGGCATCAAAGGCAAACTAAATTTGATCAAACTTATATTCGAAATCCGTCCAAACATTCCGCCGCTTAACGTATGCCCAGCCTACCGAAACAAACAAAACATATAAACGTGTTTTACACTTTAGAACTATAGTTGTGGCTGCTACATTACACCAATGCACACGACGGCACACTTTACATTTCACTCACTTTTGTGTTCCGATATCCGTAGAAGAGAAGTCCTCTCTGCACGGTTTCTAAGAGGCACTTAGTGCACCACACGGAGTGACGCATAAGCTAGAAAGTCCCTCAATTTGTACAAAGCACTATTCGTTGCTCGCGGTGGTGGTAGTCTCTTTCGAACTTCCCTTCGTCTCGCTACAACCGCAGAGGTAGGCAAGGCGACGAACCTTTCAAATAGCTGACATTATATTATGCTTTGGATGACCTTGCTGAGTATGAGTGAATCAACATCAGTAAGTCGAGAGTCTTTCGCTTGTTAGGCCTGCGAGCCCTACGCTACTTCTATTTTTGGCTCAGGGTGCTAGCTGACTGCCTACCTCATTTCGTAATTCTCCACCCTCAGTCGAAGACACATCTGGCCCAGCGCCCATCTTGTGAGCGGTAAATATTCTCTACACTTTAACAAGCTATTTAGAAAAAAAGTTTGAAAAACCCGTTTAACCTAGGTTTGCACGAAACCACGTATGCACCTGTAGAAATTTCTTTTGTAGTAGCTCACAAATTATACAGGATTTATTATTTAATACTAATATTTGTCAATGTCTGTACATATCGCTTAAGCTCCAGGGATCAAAGCGCAGCGCCCGCTTTAGCTGTTTCGCCTTTATTAACTAAAACGAAAGGTGGTACGCCCAATAAGTTATTATTACCCGTGCGCAACTTTACCAAAATCAAGTCACGCGAATAACGTCTGGTAGGTTATTGAGTACCATAAGTTTGGTTGCAGTTTCAGTACAGATAAATTAAGTGAAAACCAATGCCCATACAATTTCTGATGTCTTAAAAGATTGTTTTTTTTCAACCAATAAATCATCAGTCAACTGAATATTAAGTCGCCAGCGGATAGTAAAAAGTGTTAGGTCGATTTGATGTATATCTGTCTATATACCTTCTTTTGCAGATATATGAAACCCATTACTTTATCGCGCTGGTTACCAAGACTCTTAGATGAACGCCGAAAATAATTATTCAATTTGGTTGCAGTATACCTACCATAAAAACGCCATAAATAAAAATAGGGTGTTTTTTGTTCAGTTATAAAAGTGGACGATTGTACCTACTGAGCGTGAAATACATCATTTAATTTTCTAGTTTTTGCAAAAATGCATTCCTACCAAATCTATAAGGTCATATATAAAGAACCTCACTTTCATAAGGATGTTTGGCTGATTCGAGACACGACGAGCATCAGTTGATTTGGATCTAATAGTGAATATCCTGAAAATCGAACCCTTGCTTCAGTGAATATGTTCCCTATTATGTATACGCCTTTGGAAAAATATTCCCGGCTTAACTAATTCGAGTACATTGAATTGTACTGATCTACGAGTACATTGAATTGTACTGATCTACGAGTACATTGAATTGTACTGATCTACGAGTACATTGAAGGGCTGTCCGCCCTGGACGCCCTGTGTCGAGACACACGGCGAGCCTCGGAGGAATCTAGGAAAACCCGAAGGACGCGCGTTTTCGTCCTCCTTATCCTACTGGACGTTAAAAATGCGTTTCACACGATTCACTGGGGAGTGATCATAAGGGCGCTGGAGCGCAAGCGAGTATCCGACGGGATCCGACGGATTCTATCCTCGTACTTGGGAGGGCGAGGTTTGGTCGCAGGGGGCCTGGAGCACGAGGTCACTGCCGGCATCCCCTAGGGTTCGATTCTGGGGCCCGTACTCTGGAACCTTGTCTGTGACTGGGTTCTGCAAACCGATATGCCGGAGGGCGCTGAGCTCCTCGCCTACGTGGGTGATCTGGCGGTGATGGTCACGGCGAGAACGGAGGACACCCTAGAGGGCACGGCCAATGAAGCCTTACGTAAGCTAGTACAGTGGATGGATTCCCACCATCTCCAGCTTGCACCTGCTAAGGCTGAGGCAGTATACCTAAAAGGCAGGAAGAGGACGTGGGGATCAACCTCCTGCTTGACGGTCACCGAATAGAAATTAGGGGGGAGGCGAAATACCTCGGAATCATTCTTGACCAAAGGCTAAGCGGCCCCGCGCACATCAGGTTCTCCACAGCCAAGGTACAGCGAGTATCCCTGAACCTTGCGCGCCTGATGCCTAGGGTGGGGGGAGTGTCGGAGGAGAAGAGGAGATTGCTGACATTGGTAGCTGGGTCTATGGACCTTTACGGTTCACCAGCATGGACGGTCCGACCATGGCCCGGAGGCCCACCCTTGACGCCTGGCAGCGAGAGTGGGCGCAGGTTACTCCGGGAGTGACGAAGGGGTGTTGGACCAAAAGCCTGATATCAGATCTCAGGGTGTGGTTAGGGTGCAACATGGGTGAGCTCACGTATTAGGCGACGCAGGTGCTGACGGGCCACGGACATGGCAAAGATTCGAAAGACGCAGGTGGACATGCGTCGGAGGCCCGCTCCACCGTTAGCTAGACCGGGTTCCCCCCGCGCATTTCCTCTCAGGTGGGCCGGGTATAGGAGAACCGAGCAGCCGGTACCTCTTGGGTAGATTGGCCGGCCTGTCACAGGAGCCTCCTCCCTCGCCAGTCTTTCCCCGCGCATTCTCGCTACGAGCCGGGGATTAGGTGACCGAGCGTCTCCGGGCAGGACCCCAACACGGAAGCCACAGTAGTCATTGGAGACTAAGGCATGCGGCTATAGAACACTAGCGGGAGCAGTACACACCTTCCCTACGGATCGAAGTAATGCCAAGCGTGCCGACTCTAGGGAAGAGACAGACTTTCAGTAGAGGATGATTTTAGCAGGCAGAGGCGTTTTGTCATCCACGTCAACACTGAACTGGATTGGCCCACTTCCATGGAGATTGGAATGTCTCTGGCGATGGCCGTGCGTTTGAAGAAAATTTCGTCCTCTCAAAAAAAGATCTATACTATTATAGCATACTAAAATTATGATTTATAGCTGTGTTTGTCAAAATATCTATGGGCAACTCGATCAAATAAAAACCTCGAGCAATAGAAGGGTCTGGATTTTTCGAATGTTTTTTTTCTCGAATGGATTTTGGCGGGGCCATTTTCTCTAGTAATACAGTGTCCGCGCACAAATAACCAAAAACTAGATCTTTTGTATTCTTTAGCTTGAGCTTTTGTCAGACTCTTACTGACTAAGCCCAGAACCTATTTTGACTAGGGACACTGACCGGGACTGTCAAAGCTAAAGAAGTAATACTCTTTAGCTTGAGCTGGTACTACCTCAGATGCAATTATTGGTTCTCTCATACATAATTTATTTTGAAAATATATCGCCTATAGTTTTCACAACTTTTTGTCTCATTGTTCCAGGCATCCACTTTAGTGATGTGGAAACTATCCCGAAGTTCACGTCGCTAAGCACAACCTGTTTGTTAGCGTGTCTGAACTTCTCACTGGTAGTAATCGCTGATAGCACTTGTCAATATCGCTTCAATATTTTGCCCCACTAACACCTCAGGTCAATATTGTGCTAGCATTATATAAAATAAATCTTTCTATCATATATATTTATAATAACGGTGAATAAATTAAATTGATATATAGTATTACTATATCATCTTGAATTAAAGTTTTAGTGTTTCAAACGTTTGTAATATATATATATATATATATATATATATCTATATTATAGCTGGTGGAGCCGAGTGTCAATTAATTGCCGCATTCGGAATCACTTAGAGTGTTTCAATGTAAAATACATATTAGCTTTGTTAATCATATATTAATTATAATCTCAATGTTGTCAAAATTGTTACTTTTAGTCATTGGTCACCGATTCTCATCGAAAACCGCCGCATTAACGTGTAAAGATTTCAATGTTACGACACTGAGTGATTTCGAATTTTGAGCGCTAGATTCACTTTACTTTTTTGGGCGATGATAAGCCTGAGCAAGACTGAATTGCAGCCAGTATCTATGAAACCTTGACAAACATACGTACCACTCAGAGTGCACGATGTGACCTAGCGTTTGACTGCGTTTGACCCCCTTTAAATGTCACGCGTTGTGGATACCGACGGCGTCGGCGAATGGTTCTTGAGCAAAATCCAAATTTTTGTATACCACAGTCCTTCATAGTGTTTTTTTGTTAAAAATGCCTGCCCCGCAATCTAGAGTGAAAGAGGCTGTCTCATGCATCTCTGACAGGTAGCAAATAGCTGCGTAGCTCTTGATTGCGAACAAGGAATACCGATGGTCGCAGGCCCTGTATGACCAGCGGTGCAAACCTCCAGCAAGATATGATATATTTTGCTAGAGATTGCAGGAGATTACTAATATTATTAAGGAAATTTGTAAGGGATAGGTTAGATTGATGGGTAGGCAGGTTTCCAGAGCTCGAATAAATATTCATTAATCTTCTATCTAAGGGCTATTATAAATTTAATTCAAAACTATCTGAGTGGTTCTGCCTTGATGCTTACGTTTTCTAGAACGCTCTGATTGCTGCGTGAATTTGAAAAACTTCCGTCGATGGGGTTTCTCATCCACTAAATTACCGGTCCTAATCAAAAACATGATTTTAAAACTCTTCCGTGGCTGTTGTGAATGAGAATTGATTAGATTGCTGTGATCTATTTCTACCGCTATTTATTATTTTTTTTATTTCCTTCTCCCTTTTTTAAGTTGCCTACGCCAATGACCAAACATTATACGTATATTCGTCAAGGTGTATAGGGGCAACTTGATCAAATTAAGGAACAACGTTTCTCGAATATATTGTATGAATCCTCCACTCTAACGTTTGTCGGACCTTGAACAATAGAAAGCTTATGGCTACTCGTGCTACCACGGAAACAATTATTGGTTCGTTCGCATACAATCTACTTTGAAAGTATATAGCCTATAGCTTGAAGAACTTTTTGTGTCATGATTCCAGGCATCTATGCTACTGACGTGGAAACTATCCTGAAGTACACGCACTTATCCCGACGAGCACTGTCAAAGGAGCTGAATACCCCAATCGACAAGTTTATCGAGCTCAATGCTGTGTCCAGGTACGTAACATAATGAGAGTAATTCGCAGAAGAGATACACGTTGATGTAACTTTTACCAGGTGCAATCGAAAACCACAGTGAGCTTCAACGACCTTCACACACACACACACTGCTTGTTGAATCAAGCCACCTTCTGACTCTTATTTTCCCGAAATCTCATTTTCAGCACTTAAGTTTGTTTCAGAATTTATTCCAATCTTAAAACATTCTCCAGGGGTTGATTTGATGAAGTATGGTAGTTTTGATTATGCTTACACTAAGCTAAAAAATGAAAGAACAGCAATAATTAGATTTAGTAATTTTATTATTTACTAGTTAGTAAAATTTAAAGATTATTATAATATTTTCAAATTATGTGTTTTTGATGATGATGAATGAAATAATATAACAAACTTTAACATTTGTTGATAACCGTCGCGTTAATTATTTGACTTCAGGCACGGCAGAACAGACCAAGTGCGTTGTAGAGGCAGGAGCATGCCCACTGTTCATCCAGCTTCTCGGATCGGAACACAATAATGTAGCTGAACAGGCTGTGTTGGCTCTAGCAAATATCGCAGGCGACGGACCCCAGTACCGTGATATGTTCATTCGAGAAGGCATAATACCGGCTGTGATCAAGCTTGTACAGCGCGAAGCGTCGTCCAATTTCTTGGCCAACGTCTCCTGGTGCCTAAGCAATCTCTGTCGCAACAAGAATCCACCTCCGCCGTTAAACGCTGTAACCGAATGTCTCCCTGCTATAAAAGAGCTTTTGATGCATGAATCCAACTCCGTCATTTCGGACGCTTGTTGGTCTCTTTCGCATATCTCTGATGGAACTCCCGACCGCATTCAACAGGTGTGTACAGTCTCCAGTTCGACATGGTATTATTATTACATATGTTTGGTGAACATGTAGTTTTCGGCGGACTAAGTGTTCCTCAGCACTTCGTTCATGTGACCTCACGCCATTAACAGTTTCATATAAAACACGAAAAAAAGTGCTGTATAAGAAAGTACTTTTAAATGGCAAGCAGAATGAGAACACCTGACATTATATTTTAAAATTTCATTCTTTTATGTAAAAAGACCATTAAAAAAATGGGTGACACTCATGTTACCTTTATTTAATAACAAGGGAAGTTTATAAGTATAGTAATACAAATATGTTTTCTTTTGTTAAGTCTGATCTAGGTGGTGGATCAACGCGTGCTCGACCGACTTGTATATATAATCAGTTTTTCGTATGATCGAACTCTTTGTCGAATTTGTGATCAGTAGCTCATGATTGTAAGGATGAGCAATGGGCGACGCGCAGGTGAACCGCCACCTATTTGAATATGTGACGTAGATCTAGTTGTTTCCGCCGCCAGACGGGATCTGGGGCGCATGCTCCTGAAATAAAAACATACGACACTGGCGCGCAGCCAGTCAGTCAGTCTTACGAAGGACAATCGATGTGCGGTGTTATCAGTCTTAGACAGATCAGGTAACGGTGGCGTTCTGCATGACCCGGCAAATTTCTTCCTGGGGTAACTATCACAACCGGCTGATAGTTCAGCCCCCAAGCAGCTAAACACACACCCCTCTACGCCTCATCTCAACTCATCGAGATAACGGGGTTGCGGGTGCATTCTCACTAGCTAATTTCTTCACTCTTGTTATGCCAGCACTGCGAACGCTCGGCAATATTGTTAGAGGAACTGATGTACAGACTCAAGCCGTCATTGACCACGGCGCCCTGCCAGCACTCAGGTAAGAAAACGTAAGCGTACTTTTATAGGTAAACACATAGACTTCTTCAAACGTAATGCTAGCAACACACACATACTATTGCAAGAGAAATAACGTTTGTGTTTGAGAAAAGCTTATTGTTTTATTATCATTAAAGCTCCTGGTCGTCACAACACACATTTGAGATTACTCGAAGTTATCATATATACCCTCATAGGGAAAAGCTTTCTGGTGCTAATTTTTCTACTCAAATCAGTAGCATAGGCTGTGCATCTATCATTTAAGCAAATCACATAGAATATCTTGCTTTGTCTCAGTTCTTTCTCGCATCGGCGAAGACATCCTCGCTACGGTTACCCATAGGTATTTGATAGTATTGGCCTCGTATGAACATCCTAACTGGTCCGAAAGGAGACCTCCAGGACTAAAACCTGTAGCAAATTATCTAAACTCTAGGTTCACTGACGTTACTCATTTCCCTTACTCACTTTTCAGACACCTGATAACTAATGAGCGACTAAATCTAAGTTGTGAAGTGGCATGGCCGCTCTCGAACATCATAGCAGGCACTCAAAATCAAATTCAGGCTGTCATTGATGCTGGCCTTGTGCCTTTCCTCGTTGAGCTTTTACAACACGGAGATATCACAACCCAGAAAGAGGCTACATGGGCCGTTTCCAATTTCACTTATGGCGGGAGCGTAGACCAGATATCATTACTCGTTCAAGAAGGTGTGCATTGCTTCGTTGGCTTATTTAATCAGCTTCTTTAAATTTGGTTCTATTTTTAACAGCTGCATCTGTTGCGTGCTTTAAAATAAGTAAGGTATATTAGTAAAAGGAATGTTGTTCTCTGCCCCTTGTAATACGAATTATTTCCAAATTCCAACCCCCACATGATTTGGTTAGCCGACCGAACGTTAACAACTATATAGTAAATACTCCAATTATAGTACGTATGTACCACTTTTTATCGAGGAAATGAAAGAGATAGAGAAACTTGAATACAGGGCGCATGTAAGGAATCATTATCTGAATCCTTAATTATGCTAGCTTCTTGTGGAGTAATAAAGAATAAATCTATGGTGACGCTTCCCCTGGCAGAGACATGACTCTCAGGCGAGACTCTTATTATCTTAGGACAACTCGCCCTTTGACGATGTCATTGATGTTGACGTTGATACTTGGTCAGGCATTTATACAACCTAACACTCCGTAAAACAATGAACATTCATACTTAACACAAGCCTGAGTTATAATCGTAAATGCTAATTTTCGATTGTAAGGTGTCCTCCAGCCGCTCATTAAGATGCTTACTCAAAATGATGAAAAGATCACTATGGCAGTTTTGAATGCTGTGAGGAACATATTGCAAGCTGGTGATAAAATGAATCAACGCGAAGCTCTATGCGAGGCGCTAGAGGAAATGGGACTTGTCGATCAACTCGAGAGATTGCAAGCCCATGAGGACGAAGAGGTAAGAGGCATTTACACTGGCGAAGAGACAGTCACTGATGGCTTCGTCTTTTCACGCTGTACTTATCTTCTTCTTCTTTATTATGGCAGCTCAAGTGAACTTAATTTCAGTCATATATATATTGGATCGTATCGGCATTCTGTATGCAGAAGCACTATAAATACTATCTAGAGGATGCCTACAGTAGGATATTGTTCGAGCATAAGTAATAGTTGACGACACTCAGGAGTTTTTGACAAAGACCGTCTCATTTATTGAAATCAATGGGCATCATTTATAGGTGTCAATAAGTAGCAGAATTTGACACCTCTAAATGATGCCCATGCTTAGTATGAGAGTCAACAGGGACAGTGCTAGTGAGCTGAAAACGAGGAGGAGTGTAGGAAATGAATGATTATGAAAGTAGGAAAATAAGTCTACCTGCGACTCGATATCTCCGTCATGGTAGAGAGTCCGAAGGTCGACAGGCGATATCACTTTATTGTTGAGTCGCTTTCAACATCAAATGTTGTCAAGTATTCCGAAGATTCACCATGATTTAGGAAGGATGAACTGGTGTAATATTTATGTCATGCCGTTATTCTAGTCTGCTGCCGTATACCGTTTTTGTTCTTAGGGCAACATTTATTATCTTAAACATCGTCTGAGTCATTCCACATTTTGGCAAATCCTGTGTATACAATCCGGCGTGTGTTTCGGATGTTTAAATATGAAGTATTAATTATTCAGATGTATGAATATGAAGTTAAGGGCCGGGTCTCACTAACAGCATAGTTATTATTTCCACATATCGAGCTTACATTATTTCAATGAGATTTTCGCATTTTTTGCGTGCTCTTTGTCGTCCTCTAGAACTGTCGTTTTCTTAACATGGACTTCTTCTTAGACAGCGCCGGTGTAAGCCACTGTGGCATCTGCTTTGTTTTTTCATATCCAAATGTTTGGCCACCCCGACCTCCCCGATTTCACTATGTTTAATGGAACCGTTGGCTTGCGGCCGATTGCACATGACGGAGAGAAGATCCGTAACTACCTTAATTTCAACCCGTATCAACCCGTTCCTTTTCGCATTTTCAAACAAAACTAATGTTGACTCACAATCCCTGCTAATTTGGGCCCGCAGGGCAGCCCCAAAGCCAGATATTTTTGGAAAATGCACTTCCGAAAGATTTATGAATCGAACTGATAACTGATGAGATCACAAAGTGCATTATGTATCAAATAATGCAGAACATCATTGGGAAAGCATACCAAGGGGGAATCTCAACCTGACATTTTACAATACAGCGGAATCTGCCCTTTTCTATAACCAGATTTACGGTACATGGTTTCCTCCACCTGCTATGCGGACTCACAACTCTGTAAATACTGCAGAGTTAGGATACAGCAAATATCATGCAAACTTATGTAAAGGTAAAGGTATATTGGTTTATTAAAGGAGCTGCAATTTTACAATGCTTAAGCTCTCTTATATGTCACACAGCGGGGCTCGAACCGGGGAGGGGGGGGGGGGTTGAACCCGCACATTTGTGTGTCTCCTCCGATTGCAAGGCGCACACGAACGCACCAGCAGGCCACCGGGCTCGAGGTCTTATGAAGCAGTGCGGAAAGCAGCCCCGTAAAGGTTAAATGTCAGCTGTGAGTCAGACCGGAAAATTTACTTCACTAGGTGTTTTAAGAGAACTATAACGCGGAGAGGGTCAGTTCAATGAACTCTACAAACATATCCAACTAAATGAAAACTCGAAAACCTACTATATCTATATGTGTATAGATATAGTAGGTAAACCTAGTGTAGTGCAAACTGTTGTATAAATATATTATGCGAAGGCTTATGTAAATGCATTATATCACAAAATTCCACGAACTGTGTGAAAATAAATGACATGATTGAATAGTTTCACTCATAGTAACACAGACGACGCCCTTTTAGCTAAATTTATTCTGCTATATCATGAATGATTTAGATTAATTATATGTAACAACAAAAATACATTAACGTGCACGTGTAAATTGATGACTTTAAGGTTTACGGGATGGCAGTCAAGCTGATTGATGAATATTGGGGCGGAGACGACGATGGAAGTGAAGCAAGAGCTGTGGTCGCCGAGGACGGTCAACATTACGTGTTTAACCCGAACACTCCGGGATCTGGCAATAGTCAATTTCAATTTTGAAGTCTTGGTATTCTTTTAGTTTATAGGTCGGTTGGTCTAACGGTAGTGCTTTGTCTTATCAATTGACAATCTGCATCGTCTTCAAGGGTTAATGAAACTTGAAGGAATGCAGTGCGGTTGCACTGTAACATTATAGCATTATTTAACATTATAGCACTCGATAATGGTGTGAAATAAACTTCACTTATGGATTTTATCTTCGAGTTTTCATTTAGTTGGATATGTTTGTAAAGTTCATTGAACTGACCCTCTCCGCGTTATAGTTCTCTTAAAACACCTAGTGAAGTAAATTTTCCGGTCTGACTCACAGCTGACATTTAACCTTTACGGGGCTGCTTTCCGCACTGCTTCATAAGACCTCGAGCCCGGTGGCCTGCTGGTGCGTTCGTGTGCGCCTTGCAATCGGAGGAGACACACAAATGCGCGGGTTCAACCCCCCCCTCCCCGTTACATATTTTCATTAGAGGAGTCTCATGATGCATTGCCGAAAGCAGTTCTTAAAGCACCTCTAGTGTTCCAAAATAGTATACAGACTAAAATGGGCTTAGGGTAGGACATACGCTTTAATAGGCTTGCGACACTCTACTGTAAGCCTGTATTTTAATGACAGAAAGTGAAAATAATAGCTGGGAGCACTTAGACTGACTGATAGCGTTAGTGTTTGCCTTGCGTGGTTTGCCCTCGTGCTGACTGGTCACCTCAACTATAATACTACATCTCGATGTTTACTCAGAAAACAGGATGCCTGTATTTAAGCGGACAGCAAGCGATACCTCTCTAGCTTAAGTGGTGTCGTCACTAGTTGGGTTGCTGCGATGCTCGTGATTGCGAACAAGCAATACCGATGGTCCCATGCCCTGTATGACCAGCGATGCAAACCTCCGGCAAGATATGATATATTTTGCTCGAGATTGCAGGAGATTACTAATATTATTAAGGAAATTTGTTAGAGATAGATTGGATTGATGGCTAGGCAGGTTTCCAGAGCTTAAGTAAAGATAGGGTAAGACAAACCTAAATATAATTATTATACTATTCAATAGCGCTAATGGAAGACAAAATTGAGACAAGTGAGCCTGATCAGTAAAATGTTCATTTGCGGAATTCACTGTATAGTGCTTGCGGATATGGCGTGGTTGGTAAGGGAGGCAGTATCACAGGGAATTTTGTGGAGTCGGAGGTTCAAATCCGATTAGAGCCATGTTTGCTTTTATGGACAAAATCTCTGCAATAAGATTTGAAAAGTAATAGTAGTAACTAATGTGCTCTGCGGCAAAGCTACCACAGTGCAGAGAGGAAGGCGCCGTACCTCCCCAGTATTCGTCATAAATACTCCGTGTTTACATACACGGGGCTTTCTACAGACACCCTATTGACCACAGCAGTCGTTTAAGGACAAGAAGCGCACAGAGGTCCAAGCGAGGTAGCCTGAGAGGAGAGAGAAAGAGAGAAGGGAAGCAGGTGTGGTGCTTGTGGCTGGACCTGTACGCATGTTACCGGCCTAACTGAAGGACTGCATTAAGCGATACCGGGAATGGTGGTGCCGTTGAACATCGTCAACACTTCCAGAGGGGGGGCGGTTGCGGTGTTGACATGCATTAGTATGCACGGACCTTATAATTTGATTTGGGTTGCATTTGCTGAGCAGCTCAGCGCCGCCCGGAAGGACACCACAGCCTGACGTTCTGCGGCAACTGGCTAAGGGTCGATCTGTTTTGTCAAGTGCAGTTTGCGACACCGTCGCTCCTTTTCTGAGTTCTCATTCTCGGCGAAGGCCACAATTTCGCTGTGGTAACGCACGAATGTCTTAGAGCCGCAAAGACATAGCTTGCGTTCCAACTATAGTCGGTGCGGTGCGCGTCAAAGTTGTTTGCCAGCTTGAAAATGGAGGGACGCTTGGACATTTCCACTATGTACAACTGGCCATCATACACTAAACCATTGGTGAACGCCACAACGCCTCCGTGTGGGTGTGTTTTTTGATTAGGGTACCTCCGTCTCTTCCGGAGAGTCGTTGATGTCAGTCGCATCTACTGATCAAAGACTCTCGATGTCCCGGCCAGAGCTTAACAAGCTTGACTATTCGTGTTGTTCATCCACTCTGATTTTGGCACCCTGGAGATCCATCCGAATTTTCATTCCATAGCCATTCCAGAGTAGACGGTAGTCTATGTATGCTTCGTCGAAAAGAAGATGAGTTGTACCCATGAACAGGGTTTACTCACGCCGTTTATTACTAAAGCAGCCGATGTGAGTACGGTTACAGCCCACACGGCCATCGTAGAGGTGGTAACTGTAGAAAAAAGGGGTTCAAACTAAAAAACGCGATTTAGCCCAAAACGAAGTATCCGCGTACGGGGCGGAGGGAATGAGCATAATTGTAATCGTATGGATATTAAGTTTGTGCACGACACGAAGGGGCACTGCAACGAGTTAGAGAACCTTATGAAACCGCTACATATAGAGGGACGACACTGCGATGCTTCTTGTCACACGGACGAGTGTGTTGTGTCATTTCAGTTTTATTCTCTTTCTCAAATTCGTGATATCACCTGGCATATTCATGCAGTCGACAACTCAGTGACCGAGTGGCACAATATCGATAAAGGTATCGCACAGTCCATTCTATCACACAATGTTTGTTGATTGCCACGCTTTGTGGGGTGTCGCTATTATTACATACAATTTACATACAACGTAACACAATAATTCATGGCATTATTATTAGGCTGTCCGGATCAAACTGTCCCGCCATTCGAATGGCGCACAATCCGAACTACGCGATACAATGCGTTCATTTTTGGAGTGGGCACGCGGCAGGAATGTGGCTTCCTTTCGAACACTGAGTGCTTTTGATACGATCAGAAAGATGGACACTGCAGCAAAAAAATCAAATTCCCCCAAAAATCAACGGGAAAACATCAAGTTTTTGTTTCTCCAAAAACACCCTCCAGCTGAAATCCATCGAAAATTAGTGAACGCGTACAGCAGGTCTGCCTTATGCCTGCGAACGGTGCGAAGTTGGTGCAAGCGATTTAACAGTGGAAATTTGGACACTGATGACCATGAGGCGGGGACCACAAATAAGGTGCAACGAGGAACGAACGGATTGACAGAATCAAGGCAGCTTGTGAGCTAACTAGAGCTTGGTCCATGAGGTCTTTGTCGGCTGAAACTGTGATTCCTCGGGTGACATGTCATGAAATTGTCACCAATATACTGAAGATGAAGAAAATCAATGCAAAATGGGTTCCCTATATACTGAGTGCTGAGCAGATGAAAATGCGTGTGGAGTGTTCGACATCTAATTTGAAGACTTATACGCAACAAACCAGTCGCCTTTTGAACTAATTTAGTTCAAAACTTATTGGAATTTATCGAGCGGACAGTTTGAACCGGACACCCTTATATTAATACGCTAATTCTGACTTTGTGTCCCTCTGACGCTAATTCTGACTTTGTGTCCCTCTGACTCTAATTCTGACTTTGTGTCCGCCGCCAGGCGACATCGATCAGCATTTTTTCACTAATGCGCAAGATTTCGAATAGCTCTAGAGCGGTAAAACGATATTTCAATAAATGTTACAAAAAAGTTCACAGCGCCCCCCTGAAACATAGTGTGTTTCAGGTTATAGAATTTTTTTTTAAGATCTATCTCTCTATTTTAACGAAATTATTGATTGTTCAGTATTGTCATCAGGTCGCTATGCAATCTCGAGTGGAATGAGCAGTTGCGCCGCTCGCCGGGAGCAATATCCGTTACCGAACCTTATGGTGTAGGTGCGGATAGCACCGTCTCTTCCTGGATGGGTGTCCTCGATTCGCGCCAAGTTCCATCGGATGCGTGGAACGTTATCGTCGTGCACCAAACATACATCTCCCTTGCGGAGCGGAGCGACAAGTGGGCCTCGCCCGACGAGGGCAGAACGGAGTAATAACAAATACTCCCTATACCAACGCACGGACAGGGCTCAAAAATAGCTGGTGCGCTCACGAAGAACAAGACGAAGTTGGTCTTCCTCAGGTGGTCGGCGTACCGTGAGTCCATCTGGTCCGAGGCGATCCAGCGGCACAGTTACACAGAGAGGGCTGGCCGAAGGGCCGCCACGCAAGAACATTGCGGGGGGGTAAGTGGTCGGGACGAGTCGGCGTCAGCAACTACGTACGATAAGGGGCGGTCATTGATGACGGCGGAGAGCTCACAGAGGATTGTCTGCAGCTCTTCTACGCTGACTAGGCTTTGGCCGAGTGTCTTGGTGAGGGCGACTTTTACCACGCCGACCAGACGCTCGAAAAAACCACCACGCCAAGGAGCGATTGAATGACCACTCGATGCGGCCAGGAGCTCACGGGAGTCGGGATCACGGAGCGAGTTGAATAACCGTTTGATGTCGGCGGCAGCTTTCATAAAAGACCTTCCGTTGTCGGATATGATGAGGCGACACGCCGGATACGCCGCGAGATATCATCGTAACGCGAGATGCGTATGCACGGTTGACATCGTGGGCACTAACTCTAAATGCACGGCTCGAACACTAGTGCAGGTAAATAGAGCGATGTAATTTTTTCGAGTACCTTCACGAGAACGCGTATAAAACGGGCCGCAAAAATCGAGTCCCACGGGGCGACGAATGACGAACGTCACGCTGGAGGTGGTAGCGGGACTTGATCAGCAGGCGCCCCTTGAGTTCGGCGACATACGACGCAGTCTCGGAGCAATGATTTTTATCACTTGCCAGCCACGGATGATCCAAAACCTCTTGCGCAGCGCACTGAGCACGACGTTGACTCCCCAGTGCGCGTTGATACGATGAATTTGGTAGACAAGCAGCTTGGCGACGTGGGATTGACCGGGAAAAACGATGGGATGAACTTCCTCGTAACGGAGCGTTGGATTCTCGATCAATCGAGTGCGTGCGCGCAACAACCCGTTATCATCAATAACCAGATGATACGAATATAGAGATGAGGTACGCGCGGGGCGCTCGGAGTCCCTTGTCGCAGAGATTTCCTCGCCAAAATAAGCGGCTTGGGTGCGATTCAGCGATCTCACGGAAGTGAGCATCGGAAGAGGGCGTTAGGTGGCGGCATTTCTGCGAGAAACTAAGCATATTAGCCACCACTCGCACAGCGCGCAGTTCGAGGACGATTGACACAGGCACGTCACTACGCTGTAGTTTAGACACTGGCCGTTCATGTTCGGGTTGAGCTAGTCATGCCGGACCATTCCACCAGGCCTTACAATCTACGAGTTCGTCGACTGAGACACCGTGAGTTGCGAAGTCAGCGTTAGCCTTGCCCGCTACATGAACCCATTCGTCAGGTGACGACAATCGTTGAATTTCTTGAATTCGATTTGCTACGAAAGGTCGCCATCAAGTAGGCGTCTCGGACGTGCACCAATGATTAGTTACAGCTGAGTCCGTATAATGTGTTACTTGATCAACCTGCACTTGGAGGCGTTCGACGGCGAAAGCACGCAGACGGGAGCACAATAGAGCAGCCATTAACTCGAGGCGCGGCAGGGAGACCTTCTCTTTAGGGGCAACACGGAATTTCGCCATGAGGAGAGCGGAACAGGACGTTCCGTTCGCGTGAGACGATTGAAGGTATACAGCCGCGGCGAAAGCACGTTCGCTTGCATCACCAAAGATATGCAGCTGGTACGAAGTTGCCGACCGGTCGGCGCAACCATATAGTCGCGGGATTCGCAACTCAACGAGGCCGGTGATTTCAGTTGCCCATTCACGGAACTGAGAAACCATTTCGCCGTCAACGGCGTCGTCCACAGCAGCTGGATGGTCAACTTCCCGCGAAGCACGAAAAGGAGTAACCATCCCACCGGGTCGTTGATTTGAGCGATGATTCGGAGAATCGAGCGTTTTGTGATTGTCTTCATGTCGTTAACACTCTGCGTCAATTTAGCGAAACGAAATCGAAACTGATCTTCAGCGGGTGCCCAAGCAATGGCCAGCACCTTGAGCAGGGCGCCTTCAACTAGACCGGAGGAAGCGGCGGAGAATCCCGAGGCATCCAGGTGGGAGAGGATGCTATCAGAATTAGACTCCCACTTGCCCAATTCCATACCAGCGGATCTCAACCATGGAACGATTTTGTCATTGAATGTATGTGCCCCCTCGATGCTTGGAAAACTCTTAAGCATGTCGTCAAAATAGAAAGAGTCACTTAAACTGTAGGTGGCTGCGGGGTCGACCTTCTTGAAGTGTTCGCGAAGAACAGCGGCTAACAAGAACCCACTGGGCGTCGCTCCCCAAGTTACCTTGGTCATCTGAAAGCCGCGCACGTCACCATCATCTGGCCCTTGCCAAGGAAATCGAAAATACGGGCGATTGGTCGACGCGAGCTGAATTGTCATGTATGCGTGAACGATGTCCGCCGATACGGCGATCTGGTGCAACCGGAAGTTAATGAGCAGCTTGATGATATCGGGATTGAGATTTGGCCCGGCGAGAAGGTGCGAGTTGAGCGATGTTTGGCCAAATCCGGAAGAAGAGCAGTCGAACACAATCCTCCTCCATTTCTCCCCGTTGCCGCCTTGTGTAACAACCTGTCGATGAGGCAGGTAATACCTTTGGTCGCGTTCGCTGAACGAAGTTAAGTCAATGTCGGTGACCTCTTCTGCGTGGCCTTCATGAAGAAATGCAGCGATCTCGCGATCGTAGCGCTGGAACGCCGCCGGGTCTCGCGCAAGGCTGCGTCGTTTTGCCACTAGTCGGCTGCGAGCAACATCGATGTTGTTGGCGAGCGTAGATATCGATGAACATTTTGGCATAGTCACAGTGTAACCGCTGCCGCTGTACGAGATCCTATCGCTAATTGAGTTAGCGCATCATGCTCGGCGGCGGATAGGTGGGTAGATTCCCTGTCACTTACGCCCAACTTGTATGGACTGCCCCAGGGATTTTCATCGAGTTCTGAAGGAAACTCGTTCCAGCACTTGCCCTTGCTGACAGCGATCGCTCGCTTCAATGCCGCAGTGCAACTTCCAAGGGAGGCCAGAAGTTCGTCCGTGTTTCTTTCATTCACGCGTGCGAGCTGAAGACCTCTCCGAGCATTCATATATGCCTTCCTGGCCTTCTTTCGTCGTTCCATCAGTATTTTGGCTGGACAGGAGTCCTCCGTCTGGGATGGATTGGCTTGTCGGTGGCGGTCTTGACATGCTTTTAACAGCGTCCGATGCAGCTCCTCCGGAGTTTCGGCTTTGCCGCTCGAGGTTTTACGAACAACGTCAGCTATCGCATCTATCATCACTTCCGCATCTTTTGTCTTAAATCGGGGGGGGGGAGAGCTCTAGTCTGGCCATTTCCACGGAGAATTCAATACAGTGATGATCACTGAGATTGATCTCGTCCGTAAGCACTCTCCAGTTTTCGATTGAATTCCCCATCTCCTCGCTGCCCAAAGTCAGGTCGACGTGTGATTCCTCAACCGACCCCCCCCCCCCTTTGCAACATTTCCAATATTCATGACGACCAGATTATTTGCGCGGCCCAATCCAATATGACCGTTCCTCTCTCATTCGTTCTTAGTGCTCCCCATACCTCGGCCGCAGCGTTAAAATCCCCCGTAACTACTACTTCTTCACCACATAGAAGGGGAATGACTTATACGATGACAAATTTACCGATTATTCTACCACATGCGTGTTTGTCCAATTATTTATTCGTTGGTTACATACTGGGAAAGGGCTTGTAGCATGCTGGTATTATCTCGCAGTCACGAAGTCGTCTGAGCTCTTAATTGCGCTACTTAAATGAGGTGGGTTTAACTCCAAGAAGATCGTACGCATGAAACAGTGTGCATGATATATAGGAGATAAACAAGCCCAAGAACAGGTGCTGTCGCTATCTAACTGTGTCCAAACAGTGTTTCTCAATTTCGCTTTCACCAAAGCTGATTTTGATGGCCCGATATCTACAAAAAAAATAGGTCAGCGCATACATCTTGAGTAAACTGCATTTCTCAAACATTGAATATGTGGCAGATACAGAGCACGTTAAATATTTTAACATTGAAGTGTTGTGCTGATCGTCATGTGTCGATCTTCACAACGTTGACTGGATCTAAACTTTTTGAAGAAGAAGAATTGGATTTGTACAGCAGGAAAACGGCTTCGGTGTCACTCACAGTAATAATAACCTCCGTTGTATAGTGGTTTTTTCATGATTAGCCACGATCGGTTGGATACTGCTGATAGAGTTATCTTTTTACTTTCTCCCATAACCCGTAATGGGAATACAGGCTTTCTTACATTATCATGGTTTATTTAGTGTCGGTATAATCCAAATATATACAATAATTAGTGACGCAGATAGGGACATTTTTTACATCTTTTAGATCGAATAGCGGTCTTCTTTCAGAAAATAATCGAATTTGTTAAAGTTTAGACCGTGGAGTCAAGAACGTACTATCCATCAGATCAAATAATCGATACGAAACTGAGGGTACCTTTTATCTTATGAGTATGAAAAATCATTGTTTGTATTTTTTGCTTATATCAACACTTGTCATTTATTCTTACGGTGCATTTGAACTCCCGCCGACGTACTTTGATCATCTGAATGAGGAAATACTAGAAAATGTTAGGGCTAACTATATCTTCACATTTCCCTTAGTTTCGATAACAGACTTATTAAGCACGTCACATTTTTGCTAAAAAAAACTGATTTTTTTCTGATCATTCTAAGATCCCATTGTTACACGTTTCCTTACACGTCGTTGCAACATTTTCCGTAAGATCTCGGTTGAATTTAGCTTTGAGCTAACTGACAAAAGGTCATAGAGCATAATTTTCTTGAGCTACAATAGCCAGTAAAATACGTGAAAATCAGATTAGGGTGACCTGATGCGGTCTGTGTTCCTGTACATAGCGGTGTTTATTCGCATGTCGCAATTTGTTGAATAAACAAATTGTTCCTTTCTTGTGTCATGCGGTTCAGTTTATTTGCCCGCCCACCCACTTCACCGGGCGCACGCGCGCCGTCCAACTTCTGATCTAACACAAGATGGCTGCCGAGAGGAGGTGCCCGCAACGGAGTCTCTGTCTGCTCAGCTGATCAGTTTGCTATCCTCTCCCCGATGCGGACACAGTCTGACAAGAACAACCAATTCTATTCTTACGTACTGCTGCAGATCATATTGCGTCTAGACAGCACCGGTCTAATGTATCAAATTGAAACACGCAAAGCTGCACGGTGTTTTGCTCGAAGCTGGCACTGTGCACCCAGTGGCTTCAGACCGTTAAATTAAAAGTTAATCTCAAGGTGTTGTTGTGCCGCGCTATAATGAAATCAAAATGCTCAGCCGAATATGATTAATCACATGATAACGAACTATCTGATATGAATGTAAGCCCTGACTTTGAGCAGATGAGATACTATATTGGTAAATTATACCAATTTTATTGGCCCAGGTGCATACGTGTTTGTGAGAGACCAATCATTAATAATGTCGAAGCAGAAAAAAATAGTTAGTCAAAAATGCAGTGTCTGGCGTGGAATTTCTTCATTATGTCATGTGCTACAAAGAAACTGAGACCGTTATATTGAACATTTGTGATTTGTGACAACTGGCGGGATGGAAGTGATGCGTCTGTCCATGCCGAAATTGGGTTGAAAGCAATGACATTCGCCGCACCGCCATTAGAAGGTGCCGTCATGCGGTCGAAGGTCTTGTGTGGAGTTTTGGGCCTAGCATTATGGAGTCTTCTTTTCACATTCTACTACTTCAGTTACTTCAGCGAGCAGAAGGTTCACCTAAAGCCGCGTTACATCCCACCAGTGAAAATGTATTCTCATGAAAGCAAGGTATTACGCCCATCAATTTATATAGAGTTTTCTCCATCGAATAAAATACTGACGTTGCAGAGACAAAGTCAGTGATATTATTATTATTATTATACTGTTCTGTACTTTGCAGTGCATTTTATGTTTTTACTATTTAAAATATAATGCCAAAGATATATATATATATATATATATATACATACATACATATATTTCGTAAAGTAAGGTCAGCATTGTAGACGACTGTCTGCTGTATAATTGTTTGTTCGTTTACACACGATGCTAATTTTGAAGAAAAGAAGATTGCCACTTATCCAACATTATCCTTCTTGATGAGGAACACTGATGAGAAATTATAAAATGAATCTCTATTACATCCTTATGAGTCATTTAAGATTTCCATTTAAGATCAATCACTGAATCCTCACAATAAACTCATTGAGGGCTTTGTGGTATAAGTCCAAACAAAATAGTTAAATTTGGATTTGTTACTAATATGCCTGAAACAAGACATGGTACGTTCAGTCTTTATAACTCTTAAGTAAGGGAGTGGTATCGAAATCTTGTATGATGCAGAAAGTCTCTCTGATATTATTAACGATTTATAGTAGAACCAGTGCTCTGGGAGAGCTCTAAGCTTGGAGAAAACGGGTGTTAAAATTATAGTATTATGAATGTAGATCCTGGTCTATTTTAGTAGTTCGATGAGATTTCATTCGATTACCGCTCTATGAACTTCTTTAGAAAATGTTGAAATCGTGAACAATTTAGGTTGTTATTAGCTACTCCTTCATATGAACGAAATATTTATTCGTCAATGGCAACCTTGAGGGCGTATCCAGGAGCCTCTGGCAGAGCTGCAGAATCGATCAGCCCTCCAAACGTCCTAAGTGAAGGTACTGCGCATTGTCGTGCCGAATTAAACTGATCACTAAGATATAAATCTGCATCACAACTACCTAACTTAAGACGCCAACGAGAAGCAAATGTATCCTCGGCTACTAAAACTCGTAGAAGCAACCACTGTTATCTTACGCTCGATCCCAATTAATTTCATTCATTATTTTGGGGGGACTTAAGCGCTATATTAAAGTACCTTTAATAATTTCAGCCACAATCCGAATCTTTAGCTCCGAACCTATTCGGCAAGTGTCACCTTGCTGAAGCCACGGTTCGGTTGAGCCCTTATCACGGGCTCTACTTAGACAATGCGGAATCTCATCTATAAGTAACGGAATGACTTCGACGTGTTCTTTGATTTGCAAATTAGATGTATAATTAACAACACTTATAACAAGACTTAATAGTTTCCTCCTCCATCCGTCAGTTCTGCTGCCTGAAGTGTTGTCACCTTCTCGCTGCTTTTCAATATCAAAACACATGAAATAAATCCTGCTCAAGAAATCCGCGGTGTGTTTTCTTGATACAGCTGAAGAAGTGCTTAAAAAAAGAGAGAAATGGAGGAATTGGTAGAAGTGCTCCGCGTAACAAAATCGCCTTTTATTTAGGTTGCCACAGGGGCAAAGAATTTTAAATTATTCTTCGGTGCCCGAGGTACGACCCGAAACGATCATGTTGTAGACATGCATTAATTTCTTGTTATTTAATTACTAGTTATTAAAAGTAGATCTATATTGATCCACACTTACTTGACCTTTCTATCTGGTATAATTCCTTCGGTGATACCCTGTTTTATAAAAAATACATATATGCTTGTGTGTCAGCAACAAACTAGTTAACACAGTCTGATCTATTTCAGGGCGGCTTTATGGAGAAGACAAACGATATTGTGAAGCTTGGTCTTATTCGTAACTCTCAGGACCAGCGTGCCAAACAAGAAGGTTATCAGAGACATGCCTTCAACACGCTAATTTCAGAACGTATCGGGGTACGGAGAAGGCTGCCGGACACGCGAAATTCACTCTGCAAATCGGAAAGGTGAGGGGATCGAGACGCTGCTCGTGTATCTGGAAAAGGCAAAATGTTATATTTGGATCATTTAGAGGATCCCATCAGTACGAAATCGCCCCTTTTAGTTAGGCGCAGCTCCACGAAGGTAATGCGGAAAGCGAGATGTTATGTGTTTTGCGATGGTGGAAACGAATCAGTGCATGTGGTTTGAAGTGTTTGGTTACTTACTATAGGTGAGATAAATACTGAGATACTTCCAGCTGCGTTAAAACATTTGGGACCACATATGTGCTCTGAATTATTCATTTCAAGAGTGTAATGGATCTGGGGATCGCTGGAAAAGGTGTGTCGACCTGAACATAAATTATCTCGACAAATAAATAAAAATCAGCCCCAAAAAGGTTTTCTATTATAATTTCCGGTTAGCATTGACCAACGTAGTGCAAGATCGTAGCTTAAATGCTCCGGACCTCTACCATTGACGTTTCTCATACGTGTTGCGGCACATGCCCATTATATATATATAATGGGTATGTTCTATGTAATATTTACCCTGATATCTAGAGTGCTGCACTTTCGAATATATCTTTGTTGAATACAGTACGTGATGCCACTGTTTTATGTCAACGATTGTAAACACGTTGGATCGGAAGCTTCTGAGTATCAATATTTTCCCATATTTCGTTTATTCTGACAGGCCGTTTTCGTTTGATCAACGTTTTGGACGTTGTTTCAGGTATTCTCGTGACCTTCCGCGAGCATCAGTGGTTATCTGCTTCTACAATGAAGCATGGTCCACTCTTATACGAACTGTAAATTCGGTCTTGGACCGGTCACCGCCATCTCTGCTTCATGAAGTGTTACTTGTTGATGATCTTTCAGACATCCCGGAACTAGAACCTCTCGCTGGATTTGTCCAGAAGCATGAAAAGGTATAGCCTGCTATAATGTAAATACGGTGAAACACACACAAAACTATCCTACAGCAGGAACCAGCCAAACAAACGGCGGCATCGTGTCTTCATATCGAATTGATCGTACTGCAGTCTATTTTGTTCACTTTCATTTGAGGTTGCGATACTGTTTATGCTTAAATCGTTTGTTCGTATCACACGCCTAGATTGATTATTGTTTCCTGTAAAAAATAAACTTGAAATAGCCAGACTGAACAGTGCACACCCACTGAAATGCGCAGTCGCGATAAAAATTATTAACCTAATGCTCTACTTTTATCGTGCATTTCCAATTGCGTTTTCAAAAAATATATTTACATCGATTGTCTTCCTGACTGATTGTCTTCCTGTAATATGAATTCGAATTCCTTCGTATAATATATTGGGAGCATTTTTGGTAGGATACAAGCATACGTATTTTTTGCATGATTTAATATCTAGTTTTTATCTCAAGCTTGCGTGATTAGCACTCAGGATAGGGAATACTCACAGGAAGCTTATTCAGAAGACCCAAAGAATTTGCAATGCTACTTTTTCCGCGCAGCCATCAAATAACAAGAAACAGCTCTCGAAACGACTTCTCTCTCGTTCATTAGACATTTAAATAATGCGTCTGAATGCGGGACATTCACACCGCACTACCTTCTCCTAGTCTTCAGTATTAGTCCCCGTGTAGCAAAGATAATTCGTGTAGAGCATTACGCGAATCAAGCATTGCATTTATATCACATTTAACCGTTGCATTACGTATATATATATATATATATATATTTAATGTTAATAATTCATGTCTTATCAATCGTGAGAGTAGGTGTCAGGATTGCCCTCGTCCTGGAATAATAACGCACTCACGACAAAAAAACGTGCAAAATTCTCTCTCTCTCTCTCTCTCTCTCTGTATCACCTTCTTGTTCAATGTATTTCAGGTTCGACTAATTCATACCCGAGAGCGAGAAGGTCTAATACGAGCCCGTATGGTTGGTGCGCATAATTCTACTGGAGAGGTACTCGTGTTTCTCGATAGCCATGTTGAGGTAAACGAGCGCTGGCTGCAACCTCTTTTGGCACCTATCCGTTCCAATCCGACGACTGTTACTTGTCCAGTCATTGATATCATCAACGCCGATACTTTCGAGTACACCCCTTCGCCACCCGTTAAAGGCGGCTTTAATTGGGGTATGCACTTTCGATGGGACAATTTGCCAAAAGGCTATTTCAAGACTGATCGTGATCGCATTGCACCTCTACCCTCTCCAACGATGGCCGGAGGCTTATTTGCTATCCATAGGGACGAGTTTCGTCGATTGGGCGAATACGACTGGGGTATGGATATTTGGGGTGGTGAAAATCTTGAGCTTTCCTTTAGAATCTGGATGTGTGGAGGCAGTTTGAAAATTATACCGTGCTCAAGAGTAGGTCATGTATTTCGAAAAAGGCGACCGTATAGCGCTCCCAACGGAGAAGACACCCTTGCAAAGAACTCCCTTCGGGTTGCCAATGTATGGATGGACGAGTACAAGAAGTATTACTACCAGATGAGGCCAGACCTGAAAGATAAGGACTATGGCGACATAACGGCTCGTATTGAATTGCGAAAAAAACTTCAATGCAAACCCTTCGACTGGTTAGTATATGTACACTGAAACACGGACCACCAACCCGCAGACGAGAGATTTCATATGAATGACAAGCATTTTATTATTATTATTATTACGGTGCTGGTGCTGGAAAATAGATAACAACAATAACCGAAAGTACTCGCCATTCAAATGGAATCCCTCGAATATTATTATATACTTTCCAGTATTACGCCAATATATGGAGGCCTGAAGTGTGACGTTTGGCTGGTTAGCACTCATTTAATTTCGGTTCAACTTTATTGGGATTACTCTATAACGTTTCCAAGTTTCATGCACAATGGAATCCGGGGAACACAAGGCTTTTCAGTGCTGTCAATCATCCGGGCAAGCTCCCATAGATTCGATTTATGAAACTTGCAACGCGCGAATGAGTATTTTTCAAGTACCAAAAAATGCGGTGTTTAATACCGACATCAGTAGGGCTATCCTCAGATTCCTGCAGAGCTTAAAATGTGTTGCAAAAGCTTGGTCCCAGGAGTAGCCGCCCCAGGAGACGAGAGTGTATTTAATCTCACGTCCTAATTCCTTTCGGTTGGGCCCGAACATGTATGTTAAAAAACCTCTCATGTTACCTCTCATTCTTGCTAATGTTAACAAAATACAGTTGAAGTGTAAAAGATGAAATACTGTATATTGTTTGACCAAATAATGCAGACTCTAATGAAACAGATGTTCTCGTAATAAAGGTTCGTTTTTTGACTTCTTTTACGACACGGGCAAGCGTCGCATAGCTGTTCTTGTCGGAAATTTGTGTCCGCGTAGTTTATGGTGATGGATATTAAGCGCGGCCAATAATTATTAATATGATAGAATATCAGATTAAATATCTAGTACCAGATATGGATTTGGTCTGTGAGTATGGAGCCAACCCCAGATTACATGCTGGTTTGAACTATTATAATAGGACGTTTTAATAATAACAACGAACGATTTTTGACTTCGCTCGGTATTTTGGCCACGCCAACTTAACTAAAAGTAAAATTTGAATAAGTCATGATAAACTCTGAGCTTCCTAACAGGGTCTTCGTAATCAAGGCAGGCCTGCCAAATTTGCTTTCCCGCCCTAATATAAATTTTGATCTTGATTACCGTTATCTCACACAGAAGAAAAATAACAATAACAAGAGCTCTCAATCGTTAACTAAAATTAACGAAATTTTTCTCGTATCTCCAGGTACCTTCACAACGTTTACCCGGACCTGCAGCCACCAGCGAACCGTAGTGGGCTCCGGAATATCGCGCTGTATAAACGAAAACAGCCCGTCATGACCGGACGTTTCCAGATCCGTGTTGACTCATTCTGCGTTCAGTCAGAAGACAGTGTTCTAACCCGTGGAAGCTTCCTCTTGCTCCAGAAGTGTGACCCGCGAAGTAAGCGTCAATCTTGGTATGAGAGCGAAAAACACGACCTGCGATTGGGAAATATACTCTGCCTTGACGGTGGCGGAAAAGCGGTGCCGCGTCTAAAGAAATGCCACGAGATGGGTGGTTCCCAGGATTGGAGGTACTCAGCAAAATACGGAGCACCTCTATATAATATGGCTAGCGGCATGTGCCTTGGCGCGAATAAAGTCGCTGAAGGTCAACGAGTATCATTGCAAATATGTAGCTCAGATCGAGCCCTTAAATGGGACTTCATTCCACAGAAGAAGTATGCTGGCCCTCCTTTAAGAAGAAGCATAGAAAACGATGCTTTAGCATAAATTTCTACCGGTGGAGGTCTTTTTACAGAACTTAGCACTGGGCAACTCTGAAACATCGCTTTCCAAATAATTATAATGTTTGGTAACAAACTGTTTTCCATTGACCGACCAACTTCGAAGGGATTGGTTTTTCTTCAATTCATTGAAAATACCATTGTCTCATTTCACTTCTTAATATGTTTGTGTACGGTGTTTATATGGCTTAGCTATACTCTTTAGGATAGTCCTTTCTTATTCACTATTAAATAGTTGACAGCATCATTTTAAATGGGCAGTGAAACAGATTTGTTAGCTAATAATTACATTAATTTATAATGATTATTATTGTTATATTATCCTCAATTAATCAAGGATAATAATTAATTAATTTGCACTAAAGGTGCTTAGAACTAAAATTCAAAAGCAAGCATGTCATATATAGCTAGGTTAATTTTTTGTAGCGAATTTATTCCTACTTAACTCAGCCTCGGTAGATAATACTTAATTATGCGGAGCATAAATATTATGTTATTTAGAAATTTGTATTCATGGTTTGCCTCCCTTCTACGGCGCGTCGGCACTGCACTACGGGTATGATTACACACATTGGAACAGTCGATTTGGTTCGATAACGTTTACTTGGACTCAAGAACGGTGTGGAAATGACTAATGAACACAGTCGTCAATTTTGTTCTATGAGTTTTGAAAAGGTAACAATACCGCGGAAATGTTTCGAAATGTCACTCGCGTGTACGGTAAGGATGCCTTCAGCCAACGCAGGATGGTTCAAAGAATTTTATCCGAAGTGACTGAGGAAGGACTTAAGGTTGAGCGCAGCAACCGTTCATTCAGAGTTACACTGTACATTGGAATAAAAAGAACCAGTCCATGTAAGTGGACTCCGTAGGCTTTAAATTCCTTATTTTTAGTGGGAGTATTCGAGGGCCTATCAACCTCTCACGGATTTTTACTATGGGCAACTTGATCAAGTTCAAGAAAAACTGGTCAAAAACGCCTCGTCAACTTGTCAATAGGAAAGGGTGATGTTTCACCAATCTCTTATGTCAGTTCGACCAGTAAAATATCCGTGACTTATGTTGGGAACTTCTTGAGCGCCCTAAGTATTCCCCCGGCCTTGCTGTTTCTGACTACCACTTATTCAGATCTATCGACGACTCATTTCCAAACAACCTAATAGTAGCGCTGAACAAGGTATTTTGTAGATTCGGGTATATTTTACCCTCAAAAATGCCAAATTTTGCAGGATTTGTGGAGTGTACCTTGTGATATGTAGTATATCTATAAAATAAAGTATGTTATTATTACACGATACAATGTTCATAGCAACAATAAAACTCCAATGACGATGGTATGTACATATGATGATTGCCATACAGATTTCACAGCGAACGTTATCGTTCGAAGGGCATGTAGAAAATAAAGCTGAACTATACATTTCATTTCTGAATTCTTGTATATATTCAGTTTTTTCAATATTTAATTTCTAAGTTTCTGAAGCTCGAACAACGGTGAAAGGAGTGCATTCAGAGAAAGTACAACAACTCGTACCCGGCCAAACTCATCCGGTGGATAGAAAGTAATAGCCTCAAAGGGCCGCTATAGATGATGTATCTATTTAAAGATGAAGTTTTTCATTTTCAATCTCGATTAATTATTGACCCACTGCATATATTTTACACTTTAAAGTGGTAAACGTTGCATTTATATTTACTTTATTTCAGGATGTATATAAATTTGTCTATGTATAATACATATATACTTATATGTATTGTCTCTTACACACAAGGAGATGCTTACACAGGACGCATCCCAATCCGCTATATTTCTTTCAAATAAATAAATACTTTTATTTCTATGAATGTTTGTGCAGACTATCGCGAAAACGGCTCTAACCACTTTGATGATTTTATTGCCTGGGCTTGAGTAGAATTGATGCATAGACATAATCAGGTACATCTCCCCCCTCACTCTCATCCCCTTCCACCGAGTCCAGTACCTCGTTTGGGACGGCACGGTGGTTGACACTCTAGCACCTTCTTATGTCAACCACTGTGAAACCACCCCCGGTTACGCGGTAGCCCGTGCGGAGGGGGCCAAGATACGGAATTACGCCGCACTCCAGACAACCCACCTCTTTTTCTCCCCTTGCCTTTGAAACCTTAGGCGGACATTGCCCCCACACTGCGAACTTCCTTGAAGGTAAAGGTAAAAGGTAAAGCTTTATTGATTTATTAAAGGAACTGCATACAATGCTTAAGTTCTCTTTTATGTCAGGGGGTCTACCATAGGCTGATCCGCGCCACTGGGGACAAGCGCGCAGGATATTTCCTCCTGCAATGCCTGTCCCTCGCTGTGCAGAAAGGCAATGCCATCGCCTGCCTCGGGACCATGACGGCCTCTGCCTGACACCCTATCCCCAACTAATTCTCTAACTATTGTATGTTTGAAGATCAGGTGCGTGTATAAAACTGTGAAGACTTCACCATAAACTCTAATGTAATCTGGGTGAAGGATGAGCTTTTAAGCTTTCCGCCCGGTTAGCTCAACACAATAAGCAGATAATTGGAGTTTGAAAAAAATTGATTTTTTTCACTTTTGCGCTAGGGAAGATGCCATAGGACATACCTGTGCAACTTGAGTGTGATGCAATATTAACGGTAGACGCAAAGTAAAGTGTTAATTGATACGGAAGTAGGGGATGCCTGCAACAACGATAGCTTATGCCAAAGTAATGGAAAAACCACAGGCTAAGGTAACAGAGTTACTGGAACAATCAAGTTACTGAAATAGACTAAAGTTGCAAATGTAGCAAGTTAATTGAGCCCCGTGCAGTGGTTACTTGAAATAAGGTTATAATAGAACTGCAATCAGATGGGATGTCAATAATCGCGCCAATAAAGTACTGCCACGTTAGCTGGATTATTTCAGTGAAGATATTAACTTCAATGGGATAACTTGCTTTGTCCATAGGAGTAACAGGATAATTAATATGATACAAACGGACCCAAAAATGTCTGAATCCGATCGACCATACCACGTTGAATAGGTCGGTTCTCGTCCGATCGAATTCAATAAGAGTAGCAGAACAATTTTTGGGATGAATATCATGTATAAAAGCAGTGAAATGAAGTTAACTGGGTGTCCATAGCCGTAAGTGCATATACGTGATGCATTTCGTAATAAGGTGGTGAAAGTCCCAAAAGCTAACAAAAACCCCTCCCGTTCCATACAAATTCATGTACACCATAATAAAGAAGGCTAACTCAGGAAATACAAAAGTGTTTCGTGTAAATAGTCATTTTATACAAGTATGCTTCAAAAATTCTAAGTAAATAATAACAATATTTATTCAACGCAGATGAAAAAAATGTCGTGAGTGCTTTTTAAAATGTCGTGAGGTGTCGTGAAGCTGCCTATAACAAGATAGGCAGCTTCCACACATAGTAATGTAAAAATCACATATGAGTGCTATGTAAATTATATCTGACTTGTGATCAGCCAATTTCGGTAAAACTTTGTAGGGTGGTGTCTACCATATGACCAACGAACTGCAGGTAAATCCTCGGTCTGTAAGTCCACTTTAATGCAAAATATTCGCAAAATACATTTGCATTTGAGTAAATTATTGCTTCTCCACCAACTGGTGTAATCTTGGGAGGAGAATGGATACAGTGGGATGACGGGTATCATTATAACTATCGAAGTGATTTGTCTTGAACGGACGAGACTAACGGCTAGGGGAGACAAAGATACTCGTGAGGTCCGTTCTCCCGAACTCTTTAATGTAAAGGAGCACATCCGTGGCAATCCCAAATTCACTAGTTAAATCCTGACGTTCGAGCGGTACGGTACGGTCACATACTATCTTCTAAGGCCAAAATGAGTGGCGTTTCCCTATTGCAATATAAACACACGAGGCACCACTTGCAAATTCCCCAACAAACACTAACTCTTTGCTAATGCTAACTCTTAACTATAGAGTACATATAGAGGAGCAAAATATATGTAAGCGGTACTTAAACATTGCACGAGTTATGTACTACCCACACTATGTGTTGCACAGTCCGCCAACAACGAGTTGTGATTACGCCGCCTTATACTCAATAATGTCAGAAAATACACTCTTGTAAAAGCAAGCAACGAAGGGCGTTGTAGCTATGACGGTAACCCCGCCTCATGACACGCAGTTTCGTTTTTGCCTTAACTATACATTGTTTACAGGTATGCAATGGGTCGCATGTATTATAAATGGAAGATCCAGTTAAACTTCACTCTGGCTAAGACCGTATACTCGCTGTATCAAAATTAAGATAAATGTAATTATCGCCCATGCATCTAAATACCGCCGACAGCGAACATTGCTGTCTAATTTTCGTTTAAATAGAAGTAAATATATAAATAAAATGTAATGAAACAAGATAACGATACCCACAGGTATGACAGCCCTACTAGTCAGGGTGAGGAGGGTGGGTAGTAACCTCTGCCAATAAACACCCTGCGTGGCAAGTGCTGAGATGGTATATTGGGCACGCGTCCCCACAGAATCTACATGCGCAGGCTGAACCCGGATCGTAGAAATTCTCAGTTGAGAAGGCGAGATGGTGGAAACTGTGCACCGCAAATCTAGTTACCAAGTGCCGGTTGTGGTGCGAGCAGCCCTTCCAAGAGTGTGCTATCATAGCTTTGTTTTGTAGAAACCGCCTTCTAGGTTATCGATCTTTCTGCGGGAACATTCGATGAGTGTCCGGTATGCCTCTGTCTACAGCAGGGGAAAGCGCTCTTTGAGACAAATCGACGGGTGGCTGCCCATTTGATGCGTTTTTGGGTGCTGCTGTTTTTTAATTCCAGAAATGTAGTAGCCCCTTCCTGTTAAGTCGTCTGGTAATTTTATTTCGATTTCCTTGATTACTAGAAAAGAAACTGCATGTGGTGTAAAGAACACCTATCCCAATTTAAATTACATATAGTACAGATGACAAGCAGGTAAATACTGTGGTTCACTTCTTAGTAATTGACAGTTTATTTTTTTAACATTTATAAAAAGTCTTGGCTCTATACACAGCGAGCGAGTGAGCAGACAGTGTGATCAGGCCGCTCTTGACAAACATTCACAATATCCAAGTTGGTGTGTCACCAATTCGCGACACGCCCGACCGCTATCAGTGGGACATACTCTTCTTCGGGTACTTCCTAGGCCCATTCGTCATTTCCGATTACCTAAGCTTTAATTAACTTCCTGACCTCCTGGCACCAGGAATAGCAGGGGTGTGTACATTTACAAAACACAGGGTAAATGTAATTAATTACGTTTCCCGCGTATCTAATCGGAGCTGTTGTCTTCTTGTGTTTCTAATGGGAAAAAGTTTGCATTTGCACATTCTTGCACTTCGGTCATAGAGAAATTAAAGCCCTGAAGTCCCGCCTTGTAGCTTCATTTATAGCCTCATTATCTAAATTACAAATACATGTGTCTCATCTTTGTCTCCCCCGATGTTATCCAGTTACTTATGATATAGCTATTATATTCACGGCAACGTCTTTTTCTTGACCTACATTGCAGGTTTTGCATTTTGCCGCCAGTCTGCCAGCAGTGACAGAAACCTAGTAGCTCAAATATTTAAATTATTATTATTATTAGTAAAACTTCACTATATGTAGTATTATAGTACTGTCGTTTATTGTTGTTACTAAATTTCTGTCTTTCTTATTTTTCTCATCATTGTTTAATACATAGATTACTTTATAGCTCCCTTCATCGACCTTCTTTCATGCTCTCTTTTATTCACACACGCTCTCTCTCTCTCTCTTTCTCTCTTTTACTAAGACGTGCCCAAATAATCAGAAAATGAATAATGGTAGAAGGTTAAATACACTAATATCTATCTCATATTTGTGTTCTTCTTACGTTTTAACCCCGTATGTCTTCTTTATCATAAAGGATTATATATATATATATATATATATATATATATATATATATATATATATATATATATATATATATATATATATATATATATATATATATATATATATATATATATATATATATATATATCCTTTCCTAACTTCTTCTCATTGTATCGGTTTAAGTTTGTATTTGTGTGATGATGTATTTTTGTCGTCTTTTTTCCATAGGCATGTCTGTCTCCCTCAGCTTCTATAATTATTATTATTATCATCATCACGGGGATGATTTATCTAAAATAGTAATGTGGAAATTGGATCCGCTGCAATGAGAACGAACAACCAAGCGAGCAATAAGGTCCAAGGCCCAAAGGGAATTAATGCACTTGTCTCTTAGAATCCACGGGACACACACATTTATAGGTCACTGTCAACGACATAATACAGAATCATTAGATTTGTCATTGTAGCATCGTCAAAAATATATCAACTTTACATCAATGTCGCTTGCGCTAACATGGACGACTTCTGTAACTAGAGAGTAAACGAAACAATGATTTTGAATACTGGGCAGTCACAACACAAACTTAGCTCGAGACAGAGAAGCGTGCCGCCCGTGATTGTGACCCATCATATTAAAATAGATACCATATTATAAATCGAATGTAAGCGAGTAACGTTAAAGCAAAGAAAATGATTGTAAATGAGTATTCTTTTGACGAAAATGTCCTTAAAATATTTATTCTATTTTGAGGAAATAAATTTAAGAATTCAATTGAGTACAATATTAACATGTCAAATGAAATACATTATATATGTATATATATATATATATATATATATATATATATATATATATATATATATGAGATACAGAAATAAAAAGATGTTGAAATCTAACTAGTGCGATATATTTCATTAACTTACAAAGTATTGCTCCAAGGTTCTCTGGAGGCGAGAGGTAGTAGCATAAACCGCCGATTGGATACGATCGTCCGCCGTAGCCGGCACCTGCATCAGACCAGACGCCGAGCAGATTCACTAGGAAGCTGCCAGCGAATTTCACAGAAAGCATCTGCGAGATGACGTAGAGATTGGAAACCAGTGCAGACTGTAGAATAATGGGAATATTGGACGTATAGAAGAGCTTAATGGGATAGGATGAGTATTGTCCCCGATAGCGATTCGATTTGATGGGAAGATCCACGCGGAAGCCCTGGAAGTAGATCACTATAGCGAAAACGAGCACCGTCGCCAGGAGGTTCATCAGGTTTGGCAGATTGGGTCGGTAGAAGGCTTCACGAAGAGCTCGGATTTTGTCAGTTCGCGTGGCTAACAGATGGAATAGAGCAATGATAGCACCCTCAAATTCTGTTCCGCGACCAGCGTTGACTGTCGATGGCGAGAATGCTTTCCATACAATTGTCTCACAGATGTTTGTGGCGATAAACAAGGAGATACCGGAGCCCAGACCATAACCCTTCTGTAACAGCTCGTCCAGTAGAAGGACGATAAGACCAGCGACGAAGAGCTGTACGATAATCAGAAAGCAGACGCCGGCTCCGATGTCGTACGGGTCGCCGTACATGCCTGTCATAACGTACACGATAGCCTGGCCGATCGTAATCACCATTCCGAAGAGCTTTTGAGCGCCGTTGAATAGAGCTCGGTCCTTAGGCGTGTCACCGACCTCAATTATTTTAGCTCCGGCAAGCAGCTGCATAATAAGACCTGATGTGACAATCGGTGAGATACCGAGCTCCATAAGGGTTCCTCTGTTTGAGGCCAGGATCACTCGCATCCAGTAGAAGGGATCGGCTGAATCTGAAGACATGATTCCAAATAACGGCACCTACAAAAAGTGGGTGGCAACCGAAGACAACAAAGATGTTAGCTTTCAACGAATTCCATAACTGTTGTTCTTGTTGTTAAGTTCACCTTTCATAAATAAATAGACCGAGGGAGGCAGATTGATTTGTGACTTCAATTGCATTTACCATCACTAATTCAGATTAAGTTAGATCACTAATTTACCACCACTAAGTTGAAAGGTTAACTAAAAGAATAGTCGTGCAATCTGTGCTTTAAATCTGGCCATGATTTCGAGAAGCCAATTTGTACAATCTCCCCCCAGTTTTCCACAAAATAGTGCGACTCCGAACCCAATAAAGATATACGTTACAATTATTATGGAAATTATTGACCTCTAATACAACCCGTGGTCCATATAAAATGTTTAATGGTACCTGGACTGTTGGGAGAATGATCAAATTTATTTAAAAAAAGTCAGTATGGGAAGAGTTACAGAGCTATTCGTGTTACGGTATGAATTTAGAAATATGCTGGCGGGATTACGGAAAACCAACGAGAAATTAATGATATTTTTACAACAACTGGATAAAAACATGTGTGATATTTTGCACTTACCTGGCAGCACACCAGAAAGATGAATAAGGTGATAGCCGTCCATAGTACCTTCTCTCGGAATTGAATCTGTTCAATAGCGTTAACAAACAGAAGGTTAATTAATAAATCAAGGTTCTTTACGATAGCTTAAACACATACATGCAAATAGGCTGGAGAACTACAGAATAGTGCCCCACGCAAACTTGCATCCGTTGATATGTACAGAATGTATAAACTTCTTCCCCATTTCACTTAGTTAACGTAACTTGTGTAAGCCACAAAAGGAACTAAAAATAAACAAACCTTCCGTTCAGGCTTCGCAACCTCCGGCAAGATGCCACAAAATGGCTTGATCACCTCCAGGAACTTAACTGCAATTAAAATCGTGGAACGTTATTTTGCGACATTTACAGGACAGTCTGGACCATTCTGCAGAAGATACTGGATAATTTTGATTGACAACTTAACATAGGTACGACGCCGTTAATCCCTAAACAGATCGGGTGGGGCCTATGAATAATATTCGATAAGCAGTTAAGGGTTTCATAATTAACCATCTACAAAACATTTCAAGCGGTAATGTTTCCTTCTCAACACTGATCTTTGCAGTGAACCTCTATATCCACAAAGGTTGACATAGTGATGGCTAGGAAGAAGCAAGGCACGCGAATGATAAACTGACGACTGACGCTGTCCCCGATTTCAATGATATCCTATAAAACAATCAGTCACCACTTTGCAGCTGATTGCAGAAAATCACACAGGATAGCAGAGGAAGAAGCACTCACGATATTCTTTCTTTCAATTAATTTGTTTTGACGCTGTGCTTCGGCTATCAAAATCTAAAATACAATTAGTTGTATATTGTGTTTTTACAAATAAGAAAACTAGCGGCAATGCTTCGTTGGTACTTCTCGGATAATAGAGAAAATAAACGCTTTTTGTCCATCTGCAGCACTGATACATGTTAAGCAGAACACATGTCTTCGTGGTATCGCTTTGCTTGCAGCTGTCTGCCAACTTGGAAGCTAAATAGCGGTGCTCCAGCCTACCGGCTGACACGTCACTTGCGGGGGGGAGGGGTGGTCCAAACAGCGGTAATATCACCGTTCCAACTGAACCAAGATTTTTCTCTATCGAATACGTTCTGTAACGTGCATAATCACTTTTCTACAATAAGCTCAGTTTGTTTGTACTCTTGAGCACTAGCATGTAAACAATGTATGCTTATTTGAACGAGACTCCTTCCATGCGAAATGTTACACAGATGCTTGAGAGCCCGTTGACCCTAACAACTATTTAACCTTAACTTGAATTCTTCAGCCAATTTTTTTTAACTTCTATAGAATAAATATATGACCCGATCATTTAATGAACGAGACAGAACTCATTGTGCACACACACAAACAACCACACATGTTTGGGAAACATTCACTGAACACTCGGTAATCAACGTGAGCGCGATTCACTGTTATACGTTTCCGGAATACAGTTGTCGAGCAATGGCAAATGTGCCAAGAGGATGTACACATTAAAAAGCACATTTCTTGCTGTAGAATTGTTCAGCCAGCTATTAATTCAGCACCGTACTCACATCCCATGGTGACTGTCTATGTTGCAACCTCACTCTTGGCGTGACAAGATCGTTCTGTTCGCCCCCAACAGCAGAACCACCGCTACCACCACCAACACTGACTAACAACTGCTCACTCCCGTCGAGTGAGACCGAATACCTTTGCCGGCAGCGGCCCCACGGCGGCAGCAGCAGCGGCAGCAGAACGAACAAACGAACAACGTCGTCTATCAGTGCCAACGCCGCAGCCCGAGCTGACACGAAATCGAAACTACTGCCAGCAAGATGAATGCTGCTACATCGAACGTGGCCGTACCCCGAAACGCTCGTGTGTCCCAAAAATTGAACATTCGCCATTTCGTAATGTAGTTTCATCGCCTTAGCAGCTGAATGACATTAGAGAGAAACCGCACCAACTGTACTCTCACACAGAGTCATAGACATAGGTTAAATTCACCTTAATCTCAGGATAGTTAGTTATTCAATAAAGTTCAGTAAGTGTACACCAGACGGCGGGAAGATCGGTCATCTGTTGTGACGAAATTCGAGAAAATACCCGGATGGTGTTAGGACGGACTATTTCCAAACAAATATTATACGTATAACTCTCGATCAATTTACTTTTCAGATTTGGTTTACAGCTACTCTTAATTGCAACCGTCCCGTAAAAGTCGTCCTCGTTACATTTTTTTGTCTGTTGCTCTGGTTATTAGGTGGTAACATTGCGTCCAACTGAGGTCACTTTTTTGAAAAGCTTCCCAAGCGTTCCCCTTTCGCGACCATTTTTCCATTATTTGTACCGAATATGGCTATAAGGCTACTTTAGCCTTACAAGCCATATTCGATGATGGTGGTTTTTTTAATTCTCTATTATGAACTAAGACGCACTATCCATATCATCGCAACAAAGGTCAAGTCTAAAATAAAGCTCGGGTCATTTAACAGTAGAGGTTGGCACTAACAAATGGGAACCTCACAATAAGTGGGCTGAGTGAACGCCTAATTTGTAATCTAAACAAAATGTTCTAACACGAGTGTAACAACAGATTTAAATTTAAAGATAAACAGAAGATACAATCAGCTATTCGTTCGAAATGAGTAAGTGGAGTTCCCACTTTATAGGCACCTAATTCAAAGCCAATGTTCATGCACAATTAAAACCGCTGGGTTATCACTGAGGCTCCCGCTATTTCAATAACTGTGCAAGAAAATTATGTATCATATTATGGTGCGTTTCAATGTATACAATAATTAGTGACTCAGGTGGGAACAATTTGTCAGACCGAAGCTGCCGTTGTGCCGAGGACGGCACAGCGAGGGAAAGGCGCTGTATAACAAAGGACCCCGCGCGCTTGTCCCCGGGTGGCGCAGACCAGCCTGTGGCAAACTCCTTCGAGGAAATTGCCGGTTGGGGGATCCGGGCCGTTTATGGTTTCGAAGACAAGAGGGGAAAAGAGGCGGGTTGCCTGGAAGGCAGCGTACTTCGGTAGCTAGACCAGCTCCGCACGGGATACCGCGTAACCGGGGGTGGTTGTACAGTGGTTGACATCAGAAGGTGCTAGAGTGTCAACTACCGTGCCGTCCCAAACGATGTACAGGCCTCGATGGAAGGATTCATACCCTTCCATGCTTAGGCCGTCGAGGCGGCGCCAGTAAACAACGTGGAGATCCTGCGGTCCCTTTATTTAAGGATGCCGACAGAGCAGAGAGACCTTTTAGCTAAACATCGTGTGGCATGGCTAGCGATAAGCCGTGGTGGCAATTGGTACAGGATCCTCTTAACAACCTTCATCTATAGTATTTATTACGGCTGGTGATGTCCGTCTGTCCGCCCGACAATTAACATATTTAATTGTTCTTGGTAAAGCAAACAGATCAAAATTAGCAAGTATTAACAAATATATTCGTTTTACAACAAACGGTATAGTTATTTGTCAAAAGTAGTGTTAGTACAATATTTTGGCAAGAATTGTAAGCGATTGTACAGTCTTCCCTCTTCTCTTCGTGACTCTTGACAGAAGAACCTTTTATATTATAGCTCCCTGACAAAGTCTCCATTTCCAATCATGTTACTATCGGCAGGTAGGTTGTTTTAGTAATACCTAAATGTTAAGAGCTGAGGCCTGTCAGATAGGGGAACAGCTGAGGGTCACCTCGAAAAAAGAGAGGTAGGTTGTTTTAAGTGATTACGCAAAGCATATAACAGGGCATTGATCAACGCGATTTGGCATTCCAAGTAATCGAAATAATCTGATACGTTTATTGGCAAGATTGTTTAGACCTGATGTGTCGCAACATAGTTAGTCACAATTTCTTTCGAAAACACCAGTGAAAGTATGGTAGAAATGTGGTGCGGGATGTTGATGAAGCTATGTACACCTATAAAGAATTAACCAAAGATGAACGATTTCGAAGGTAACTTCCTGTGGTGATTATTTTTTCTGTAAAAACATTTAGGTATGTTTGCTGTAAATATATTTAGATATAGAAGTATATGTTACGGACGAAGGTCTGCATCGTGACACAACAATGCATCACAATCACAAATTTAAGTTAATATAATAATTCTAAATTCCGAGAAGCTGTTTTACGAAAGACAACGAGGTGGCAACGACAAACCAGTGGTCATTCACCTTGTATCGGGGAGCGTAGCGTTGTAGATGTGAATGGATGCTTTAGTTTTCCGTATAGTGGCATAACATTCCGAACACTTTATAGCGTATTTTGAAACGCAACAAAAATCATACAAGTATGCAAACGCCGGGTTACTTAGATGATCGAATGTGATTGCCTTATTTCTTAAACCTGAAGCTTCTCTCTCTCTCTCTCGCTCTCTCTAACCGACTAACGCTGTATCGGTATAATGGTTTATTGATCATGATTGTGCCTCTTTAAATATACAGTAATTTACAATAGTTGGGAACAGAGTCAGGCCGAGTCTGTAGCTAATACTGTCAACGTTAAGCACTAGAGGTGCCACCCCTACTTGTATATCTTTAATAGATGAGTAGTGGACGAAGGAATGAGAATGGTGGATTAAGATACTTTTCCTTTGAGAAACTATGTTCGATAGAAATGCTTTATAAACATCTGAAAGTTGTAAGCCTTCATGTCGATTTATGTGTATACGAACGTGTTGGGTGCACATCAAATATACGATAAGTTACTTAAATAAGCCGCGTGAAACAGACAACGGAAGAATCCAGTACTGCAACCGAACCGACATCAGGAGTGTAAGTAACACCCTCAACAGTATGATCTGCCAATGCTCATGCCCTGGTGCAATTATTCGTAACTACCAATTTACGTTCAGGATTTCGGCCTTCAACTCGGTTTTTTATCTCCTTTTTCGAAGCTTTGCATCCACTGCAATTTTGTAGATAATGTCCACTTTGGTAACGAAGGCTTGTTTGTCTTTAAGTTAACTGGCTTTCTCCCTCAAATGCGTAGCTGTTTATTTCATATATGGAGCGTTGGGATATAGTTTTTGAAATTTGTGATGAACAAAGACATGAAGAGAGATGAGTGTTTATACTATAGAGGGTTATGTTTTAATTTGTTTATGAGGTTAAAAGCTAGGCAATTTACAATGCCTACATACCGCTTTTATCGGATACAAACTAAGGGTTCAGCAATTGAAAAACAGCTTACACACATCCTCCGTTACGATTGCTTCCTCTGTTCCTCACCCACCCAAGGTATCATCATAACCCAATATCTTGTACATCATCATTAAACGCCGCTTAAATGTAAAAGTGAAGTTTTCTTGAGTTGAGACACTGCCCCCAAATCGTTTTTTTCTTTCGGATTTGTGGTCCGCCCATTTTGATGACGCTTTCCTTTATAACTAAATGTGTTGACATTACAAAAGCATTTCAATTTACAGGCATTGGCTATTATAATAGCTTCTGATTTCCGGAATGCGTATTACGATGCCATCTGCGTTAGCCTGAGGCTCGTTAATTGAAAGCCCTTATTGGATGATTTCTCAGCACGTGGTATGCAGTCAATGAGAGGACTCACCTGGTGAATACTTTTTAAAGGGGATGTTTCCATGCTAATGCATGGCAGCACCGTGATCGCGAAACTCCCTTTGATACTGCCTACCTTACCCACCACGCCATGCCCGTAGGCTACGTGGTGAATGCCTATCGTTTCTCATTGATCGCTTCCCTCCAGAAAGAGAGAAAGTGTCACAAAGAGGATCTACGCTCGTCAAAGGTGGCACTGTAATACCTGACAACCTCAGCAAAGTTCAGGCTTCTAGTACATGTTAACGAAACTTTATAGAACGATATTTTACAAATGCCATCTGATCATGATTTTGTAATGCTCAATGAGCTGAAGACTACTCAGCTGAGACTAGTATAAATGAATAAGTGTATAAAGATCAATGTTTTAGAATGACTGACCTTAAGGCGGATGATTCATGATGCCAATGGAGAACTACAGCAGCCATCATCTACTCAACACAACCAGCGAACTATGACACGAATGATGAAGGATTTTTCTAAGTGAGAGTGCTTTTATTTGAATAGTAGATTTACAAAGCAGTATATATACACACACCCGATAAGCACTGTTATCGTTTTCCGAGTCTATATATTTTCACCTTCTTTATGTTCCCGTTATACTCATACACAATCTCCTTCATTCCAACCCGGCATCATCATCACCCCGTTCTGTGGCTATATCGTTGCTACGACTACAACTAAACTACTACTCCAACTACTACAACTAATTCCCTCGCTCTCTCTCTCTCTCTCTCTCTCTCTCTTGTGTTTGTTCTTGCTATCAACCGATTTGCTTTATTAAGCGGTTCGTATTTATATCAATTTCGACGCGTTATTGATTTTTTCGTTCTGGTTGGTTGGTTAGTTTGTTTGTTTGTGCATGTTGCTGTACTAAGCTGAAGCATCCTTGCACAACGAATAACTGAGCCATGTGAGGCGATCGAAAAGAGTCCTTCTGTGTCTGCTATTGTCGGTCATCGCCCAATAATCTGATATACACACACACATATGCATGGAGATAGAGACGCTGTATAATAAACGAACATAACAGTTTACATAAAGCCTTGCTTGTAATATGGCAACAGCCGACAACAATTTAGCAGTTCAGTTGACCGGTTACATTGTGTGCTCGTCACCAGCAGCCATAGACTCAAATACAACATCTACCTCATTCAAAGATAAAATTTCCTAATCGTAAGAATGGATGCTCCATTTTGTTTTAGATAATGTCCTCTTTTAATCATCATTATGATCATATGTAACAATCAGTTGTTTCCATCACGATGGGTTCAGCTGTTCGAGTCCGCATATTTGTCGTTTGTCGTAATCCTGTGTATGTATGTGTTTGCACGTGTCTAATAGGTCTATAGTGAATAGTTGTTGTTATTAATAACTTTTCAGCTATTGCTGCTGGTCTTCTTCACCTTGACCATGCTCTTGTGTTCATCCGACTAGACATCGACCAAAGTGGAATCTTAGATCATCATCGTAAGATAGATCACTATAATTTGCGAAAATTATGAACTAATTCTACATTTGAAATTCTTCGGACATCGCCAATTATTAGTGATCAAATCAAGTCGAATTGGATCACTGCCTTAAAAATATCACTTAATTTGTCTTTTTCTTATACAGCCTTGTATGCCTGCCTATGCCACCTTGCAGAGACCACTAGGGACCCGTCGGAATTAGTCTCCACTTTGAATATCAGTCGATCTCACATGTTAATTCAATGCTTCGGCATTGTTGTCTTTACACCGGGAAAATAACGCACCAGCTTTCCGACACACGAATTTTCTACTGCTGTTTCTCTAATCCATTTGGAATTGTTTTGGGGGATCGCCATATCATTCGGCGATGTAACTGTTAACTAATGATACCATGATAATTAAGGGGTCGTCCTATAGTCTGTCATATTTTGCTGCGGTTGTATAAATATCCTATTTTGAGGCTCATTGATAACCTAAGCAATCAATAGTAGTTACAGTTGAGAAATTTAATCTGTTTATTGTCATTGTTGCAGTTCTTAGGCCGCGTCGCCCGCAAGCGTCCTACGAGATCTCCCCCTCGCCCATATTGCAAGCCCTGATCAATCAATTACAAATAAATAAACACGCAGCTTTCTGTTCGTGTGTAACTGTGTCTGTCTATGTATATATGCATATGCTGTATGTACATAGCCATAGTGTGTATAACATGGATTTCTATTGGACAACCGATGTTAACTCATCGGTTCACTGTAATCATGATCGTCATCTGATTGATGACGATGTTCGCTTCCCGAGGTTTGTTGTCATCATCATCATCAGCATCATCAGCATCACCAGTATTATATCGTCGTTTTAGTGCTCTTCGCGTCGCGTCTGCCATTTAAGAGCCATAGTCCAACGACGAGCACGCGGAGCAACGGAGCATCATCATTCAATGCGCCAACAGTCCACCATCGTTGTGGTCGCCATTGTGATGGTGGTGCTCGTGGTGGTGTAGCAGCATACTGTGACTACTATTAATACTACGAATAGTAGGTAGTTGTCGTAGCAGATGTGTAATTATAATTATTAGTAGTGTCCACTTCCTTCGCCTCAGTTCGCTGGAACTAGCTGACTCTTTCCAATTGTTTGTTTCTGAGTGTTTATGTTATGTTGAGATTGGCGGATCGTTTTATTCCAGCCATCAATCCTTTCCTATCCTTTTTCCTCTTCTTCTTCTTCTTTTTCTCTAACCCTTTTTTCTTTTATTATTCTACTCTATGTATCTGTGTTAATTGTTCTCTGACGTTGAATATCTTTAAACACATACAATCATCATATAGAGTTCCATTATTATCTCAACACTTCTTCGTTATATCATTTCTCACTTCACCAATGTCCGATCATTTACCGTTTCCTTATAACGTGGCCACCTGTGTCTGTGGTGCCGTTGAACGTGTGGATAAAACCCAAGGCATTATTATTATTATTATTATTATTATTATATAATAACAATCCTTTAGTAGCTGGACGCGTATACACAAATAGCATGTATTCACATCGAGATAGATGCCAGGTCTACTTCTTTACTCTATCTTTTATATGTAATAATAATATTATCATTGATGGATTATTACTCTCCGACGTTTAATAACTAATATTAGATTGACCTTTACTTATCTACGCACTTAAGTCAACGGTCTATTTACGTAACACGTAAGAAGTGGCTTTTCTTTACTAGTCTTGCCTAGTTTTTGTCCTGGCTGCATTGCATGAAACCAAATAGCAATAATAAATATATAGTTGGCGTATAGATCGAAGTACATATTCTTTCGTAGGTTGTACTTCACTAAATTAATTGTTCGTGTTTGTTGTATTGTGTCACACATCTGGAAAACAAATTCATCGGCGACTCCTTCATTGGGTATAACATTCCCATTTGCTGCGCATCTACCCACTGCTTTGCTTTTCTCACGTTGCCCCATATCCACTTTAATTGCCTGTATATGCCTTTATCTGTAAGTCGCGATTTCATGACTTAAATAATGAAAATCATAATTACCCTAATAATAATAATAATATAAATTTTTAACAGTAGTATATTACCGCCACATTTTACATTTGAACCCCTTCATTCTTCTTCGATTTCGCATTTTGACGTTTGCCAGGTCGACCGTCGACAGTCATCTTGACATTACATTTTT
This sequence comes from Stratiolaelaps scimitus, assembly GCA_019614645.1. Classification (NCBI taxonomy): domain Eukaryota; kingdom Metazoa; phylum Arthropoda; class Arachnida; order Mesostigmata; family Laelapidae; genus Stratiolaelaps; species Stratiolaelaps scimitus. The sequence continues at coordinate 321,320 of JABWDB010000096.1, read as the reverse complement.
CGACTGACTCTTCGTTCTGTTTTCCTCTGAACGTTTTCTATTTTCTTTTTGCCATTGGTCCGTTGATAATCCAGTACAACGACGACGACGACGACGACGAGTGTTGAAATCCCGCTGACAGTTTCACTCAACTTCTACTTCGATTCCGCTTAGATAGAGATAGGTTAGCTTCGCTATATATTACAAGCAATGGTAACTAATCGCCGTCTTGTATTTTCATTTTTAGGATGTTGCCGACATCTGCAAGTCGAACGATGTACAGGAATTTGCTCTGTACTCGCCTGTTGCACGCGCGGGTACGCGCAGTAATCTCGCTTTTATCCGCTGTCTAAATAACATCCCTAAATATCGACGAATTAGTTCAAACAAAAGTCTTCCCATTGTTTCAGTATTCTCGCTTTTTCCTAAGTATAGTGAACACCGACCAAGCTTTGGTGTCTTATTATTATTATTATTATTATTATTATTATTATTATTGTTATGATCAGTATTATTATTATTTCCATACTTGCTTCGGTTTCAGTGCATCAGTCTATCAGAAATCACTTTCGTCCCCCTGTAAACTCGGACCGGCCTAGGTACCTCAGCAGAGGTCAATAAAGAAAAACGCGTCCTAATAGGTCTCGGAAAATCATGCTTAAGAAAGCTGCAGCCAAGGATGTTGTAGAGCCTGCTGTGCTGTTACCCTTCTGTTCACGTCATAATCAAGCATTGGCTCAAGAAAATCGGCGAATGCGCGAGCATCCTCATGAGACCAATCGTATTTTTCGGTGAGTACTTCGGTTAGGCCCCACGGCTTCAGCTTAGTGATATGTCGCAGCTGGCCCTTCTTATTGAAGAACTCGCGGGAGTATTTGCCTACGAAAGCGAGCAGAAGAACAATCAGTGTGACCTTGTATTAGAGTCAAGGAGTATACCATCCTTGCTTATAGAGAAAAACGAGAAAAATGGTGGAAAGAAAATGAAGAAAACAGAAAGACATGGTTAATGTTTGTACTGTTAAGGGAATAATTCGGATTAAGAGCGCCAACATTTAAATGCAAACGCACATTAATTAATGGGATACATACCGGAGAAAGCGATTTGACGGGGAATCTCTCCCAACAGCTCAATAACATGTGCGAGATGGTCTTCGTCACGGGAGTAGTCCGGTCCAGAATGAGGCTCAAATAGATAGTCCCCAGTAGCCAGTTCGAAGGCCATGCACGCCGTCGACCATAGATCCGCTGCAGTACCGTAACCGGCCCCAAGCAGGACTTCCGGGGATCGGTACTGTCGTGTTTGTATGTCCTCCGTAAAATGGTGGTGTGTCCAACAAGCGTTGCCTAGATCTATAAGCAATAATGATAACATGTCATGTAAATAGTGTTTTTGGTTTTTTACGGATTGTGTAAAACTTAAAGAAATATATTTTGGGAAGTAGTTAAACATAGTGGGCTTTCCAAATTAAATAAACGCACATTTATGCTGATCTCATGGTAGTCATCTAAGAGATGTTTATCTATTACTGATCGTGTTGAGCATAGTTGCGCCTCGGGAAGACGAAAAATAAGTAGTTTACCTTAAATTAGTTTAGTATATAATAGTATTATATAATCGCCCAAAGAAGTTCGCGCAAGCATGCACTCCAGAACCTAATGAACTATATCAGTCAAGCAAACGCAATATTTAACGTGTGCATGTTTATTGATTTGGTCCTACGTTGAACTATGTACAAAATAGGAACAAATCAATAAATATGCACACCTCAAATTTCGTGTTATATATATATATATATATATATCTTACCAGCAATTTTCACTTGAAGGTTTGGACAGTCCTGCCGGACAGGATCAGGCTGAGGTGGTGGTAGTGATCGACGGTTACTCGCACCACGTCCAAGGAAAAAATCCCCTTGAGTTCCTCCCGCGCTCGCGGCCTGTGTCTCCGGCATTGAAGCCACTCTCCGCAGTTCCACCTGAGAGGTGGCCTCCTGCGACAGTCTCTGCTGACAGCCGCCGCTGTCCTCACCGCTGCAGCCGATGAGTGAGTTTTGTGCCGACAGTCGGCCTGGTGAGAGCAGAACCGTCTCACTGCGTTCTAACTTTCGATCACCGTCCGGTCGCAACAGCGAGGGCGATTTAGAACCACCTCCCTTTGGTGATTTCGGCGGTGGAGGGGATACATCCATAGCGTCAATGGTCGCCAAGGATGAATTTTCACCGGAATCGCCTACTTCTCTACAATTACGCTTGTCCTCAGGATGACGTTCCCACCAGCCTGGCTCTCTACCCTCTGCCCAACCAGATGCTTCCTGCATAACCATATACTGCAGCTCTTTTCGCTTGAGATCCTGTTCATGCTCTGAGCCCTTGGATATTATCACTGTGCCGTTGGCCAAGTGCAAACTGTGCGGACCGTGCGGCGTTCCCCCACCCTCTCCAAGTTCATCTCCCACTGGACTCATGGTGTCGTCATCGGCCTCAGCCTGCTTATGGTCCATTCGTTGCAGTCTAGCCATGTCCTTCTCAATACGCTCCTGGTTCTTTTTGGCTTTCTTGCGCAGCTGTTTTTTCTTATTTTTCGACATCTTTTCTCCATTGGCTGTCAACATACGCATCTGTGCTATATCCGGGGGCGCTGTACAAATTAACGAGGCGGGCAAACGTAAACCCATTTTTTGCCACTGAGTGGCCTCATATGCTAACCTGAAAATGAAATTCACACCAAGTAAGCATAAAATGATTCCTCAATAAATAAAACAGCGAGCGCTTCATATAAGCCAACGGCAGTGTGGATATCTAACACGTTTTCTGAATCGTAAACTCTTAGGGCAAAATGAATGTGACTATCTCTTGGAAACGACGGTTAACACATAATAAACCTATTGCGCAGTAATACCAAATATTCTCTGATCTAACGACCACCAAAGGCTAAGCTTGATTGTTTGTTGACCCTCACACTTTAATCAAGCAGATGTTGTTGAACAGAACAATACTGCTCGTGGTCACAATGCTGCAACCTCGGGCAGCTAGAAAAGCTTAAATGCGTTTGAACCCATAATCCACGTGCCGCACTAAGCACGTGCTGTTCAAACAAATCTGCAGCATCTCTATCGCACACTGCTGCAAGTACTAATTATTAAAATATGCCGCATGTGGACGATTTACGCAAATGGAGGCCACTGAGTTCCTCGGGGAGGACTAATATTCTGATCGCTACTGTAGCTATTGGCAATGAATTTCAGTTCAATGCATCGTAGGTGATGGGCTTATCCCACAAAATAATATAGAAGGCTTATAGAAGAGCGCCTTCGTGTCGAAAGCGCTCTTCTATAAGCCGAGGGCATTTCAGGTTGTTTAGATAGTAACGGCATCATCACGCATGATCTTTCATAATTTTCCTACCCCAAAGTAAGACAAAAAAAGCCAAAGAAATCGAACGCTTTCCAATACTACTTGATTCTTAAGAAATATTTAGCAAGTCATGTATCTCAAAAACGTTGACGTGCTGGCCTAGACAATGAACAAGAAATAACGAATCGTCCTGGCTGAAGTTCTTTAATAGAAGAATTTGTCTATATTTGAATGCAACATACCGTCGGATGTAGGTTTCGTTCACGCAAACAAGGATATTTTCCGGTTTTATATCGGTGTGAATTATATGACATTTTCGGTGGAGATAGTCCAAGCCCTCCAATACCTGCAATGACAACAAGATATAATAATACTATATATAGAATAAAACACAGGACACCTATTTGTATTCACATCGAGTATTCTGGGCAGCGCTACGGGTAAAAGGTCGAGCTTCTACGATGGGGCGACTGAGTTCTCATAAGTAGACAATAATTGGTTCAAATGGGCATACTCTCTTCAATTACCCACATACCCTTCCAAATGGAGCGACAATGGATCACATAATTTCGAATAGAGATTGCTTAAAACAGCAGACTTGCCTGTCGCATGATGATCTTTACATTGTTGATTGGGATTCCCTGATAGTTGGAACGAATAATCAGCTTTAGGAGTTGCACCACTGAGTGTCGTGCACGATCAGCTTCGTCGCTTTCTCGTACGCAACGCAGAAGACGGATTTCGTCAACAGCAGTTTCTGTGTAATGCGGTGCACTTTTTACAACTTTTAGAGCAACGAATCTGTAAGTGAACCGCAAAGGTAGACAAACACAGATCGTACAACGCTAAAGATCTCTGTACCTTATCTCTTATCTAATATAGTTTCGATTTGTATGTGCCCAACGGCCAATATAAGGAATAAAAGAGGAGGTATATAGATATATATTGTGTAATGTCCGTCCACGCAAATGTACATTTCTGTGCACGCTGGTATTTGATATTAATTATTTGTCTGACAGCGGTAATCAGCCCGTTCTCAGCTTGAATCCCGCAGCGGAATTCCCGAAGCTTTAAGTTTCTATTAAGCGGCGTTCAAAATAAACCCTTTTTTGTAGGAGGAGGTTGCAAACGTCCACCTAGACGATCTGTCAAACTGTAACTGATTCAGCATATCGACTATAACGACTGAAGTCAACAAGATTTCAGTTTTGAGAAACTGGTAAAAAAATCTCTCTGGAAATAAAAATTCTTCAAGCAACAATTCGTGAAATTCTATCTTCATTGGAGTAGATATTATACATCTACAAAATCTAATATTAATCGCTTTTAGAACAAACAATATCGCATGACATACCTTCGTGTTAGATGATTAAAAAATTAAGTCAAAGCTGATAACAGTCTAGGTGCAGCTTCTATTGACCATAATGCACCAATATTGTTCATTACAATGTAACGACTATTATTTAGAAGCTAGTTTTTGTTATACCTTGTAGAGACTATACTGTAACCTTTTATCAAAATCGATGAATTGCAATTCAGCCAAACGTTAGACGAGAAAAGTACGATCTTTAGCATTACGACCTATGGGATATAAAATCAGATCTATTTAAGCGGAAAGATATATATCCCATGGATGTTATCATATACTTAAATTGGGCACATCGCCAAAGTTTCGTTGAAATTACTTTATCTCAAGCCAATCACGTGACACACTGCAAAATACGATATTTGACATTGTGGCCAATGCCAAATATCGTATTTTGCAATAATATTTTGGAGATTAGGAGAAAGCTTGTACGGGAAACCCTCGTACCCCTCTCACCCAGATGGCTCGGAGGCCAATGGGAGCTGAAACCAAATTGTTAGCGATAATAAGTAAACAAGACAAATACTTTTTTTTAGATTATGCTGTGGGTACAAGTTGAACACATAATAGGTGTTAAGCCTACAAGGTTTAATTGACATCTACTTACCATGGATTAGTCCAACACCTTTGCGATATATATATATATATATATATATATAAATGCGATATTTATCGTTATAATCAATGGGAACAAGTGGCAAGAGCTTCATTGTGACTTTTCTGTAACGAAAATTGGCGTACAGGCGAAGCTTCGTAGTTTCGGCATCAAAATAGCAACTGGGTGGGGTTATGTTGGGTCCGATTGTTGTAGACTAAAAAAATCTGTTTTTTTTTGTGAGCCTTGATTCTTCCAAACGTGAAAAGATTAGATCATCGAAAAGAGATCTGAACGATTGATCCTTCAGAAAGCTATACTTACTTATGCTTACGGTGCGCTCCAAAAGTTAAATAGTAATATTACATTTTGCAGATCGATATCTATAGTTGCTTAAGAAATCGAATTCTCACTTCCAGGGAAGGTTTTCGCCAGATGCTGATAGACCTTGGAGATAGTGGTCCTTATCGTTAGAATACTAGGTCGATTTCGGGTTGACACAACAGGCAGATCAAGACAGAAAAGAAGACCTCAGGAACGAGGCTCAGCTTTCCGACGCAGTGACTTTGCACAAACTTGCTGAGCCGTTGTTCAACTACGAGAGAAGACCTCAAGTTGAGTGAGAGGCTCTTATTGACTATGATAACCTGGAACGACTGCAGATTGTAATCGAAATGAAACAAACCTTTTATCCTGGAAGTCCCAACAAAGCCATACGGTGGAGAAATGACCCCATCCAAGCTTGCGAATCACGTGATACCGACCTTGAAATACGTCGGCAATAAACACAAAGTGGTATCCACCTGCAAGTATCAGTTAAATTATACAATGTCATTGATTAGAATTAGAAAATCGATACTATAGAGAGTGAGTAAGGAGCGGTATATATAGAGTTCGACAGCTGTATATGCTTTTGAAATATGCGGCCTATAGTGAGGTACTTTTATGATACGGTGGTGGCACAGCCAATGAAGAACACGCCGTCTTGCAGACTTGGAGCCACCAAACAAGAATCATCTGAGTAGCTCACAATTCGAAATGATTGTAAATAAGGACGAATTATCAAATTGATTGTTTGTGCTATGACAGCTCATGGGCTGTTTGACTCATCTGAGTTCGTACCATCAACCCAACCCCTATAGAAGCTGCAGCCAACAACGATAGATACAGTACCAACAACCACATCGAGTCTATACAAGCCGCGGAAAAGAATTTGATTATCATTTCCTCTGTTGGATCACAATCCAACGTAAACAATGGAGGTGAGAGCTGTAAACTCAAAAGGCTTCGAATGAGACAGACAAAGGAGTGAGAGAGGTATGGTATCTAGCGTGTATTCTTATACTTAACACTAACATTAACCTCATGGATGGGGAAAGTACTGATAGATATCGGTCTTTCGATCCAGAAACACCAACATGTTGTCGACCAGGTTAACCGATCTGTACTTTCGTAAAATGTAGACTTTTCCTCTCACTCCTGACTCCGAAAACAATAGGGGGCAGGCTCCGGCTTGAATAACATTAAAGGGCTTCGCAGATATGATAATAAGATTCACCGTTGACATAAGAAATACAGAACCGAGGACGCCAAAGGCATATATTACCATGAGCTGATTCTACTGCACAGTACAATAGCTGCCCTGGATGAACGTAAAGGCATCTGCCCTCATAAGGGCGTGTTTGTAATTTCAAGGATAGTTCCATTTCCTTGGCATTGGTTGACGCCACTGAGGAAGAGAAAGAGGTGGAGGGGACCAAAAACAATATGGCAGAATGCAGGAATGTACCACATTGACTTCTCAAGGGTTAACTAAGACATAATGACTAACACCCTTGCCCAGATCTTTGGTGGCTCTGTGAAGACAAAGCTTCTCCGAAAAGACTTAAGTCAGTATGGCTTATATCTCTGTATAACGGCACGGGTTCAAGAGACGATCCGGGCCAGAGCCGGATAACTGTGGTCCCATACCTTTCCAAGGTATGTGAAAGAGTTGTAAGAAGTGAAGTAGAGGAAACCTTAAGAACTGGAATATCTTCACCCAGAACCAATTCGTGTTTCGCCAGGCCCAATCCACAAAACTGGCCCTGGGTTAACTGTGGTAAGGAATTATCAGCGCCGCTGAGGATAACGTCCTATGCATGGCGGTCATTTTCGATACCGTAAAGGCCTTCGATAGTCATTGCTACGAAAACTTTCTCCGTGCTCCATGCTGTCGGATGTACTCAACCGACTTTTTGGTCATATCTAATCTGCCGTCAGCACGTCCTGGGTTATTGTCTCGTGGTAACTTGCTTAGAAACTATGTTTGTTTGGATCCGCTCAACGTATAATTCGAATTGGTCCCTTACTTCATGGCAACCAGCAATTTTCACTGGACTGCTCTGCCACATGCCTTAGGTTACTGCATCTCGATTTAAGCCAAATTACAAATCGTATTACGGTTATGCAGAATTATGCATTGAGACTGTATTTCACAGGAGGAGAGGGTCTACAACAATATTTTCTCTCAAGTCAGTGTACATCCGGTAAAGTAACTGTGCTAGAGGTAGAATGCGGAGATACAAGGCTCAGATATATTACGACTGCCTCACGATCGGACAAAGTTTGGCCTAGGTGGACTCGGACGAATACCTATGAGTACAAAAGAGCCGCCTCCAGCCTCGATGCCTCCTGCTGCCGACGGTTGTCGATATGGAACGGCTTTCCGAAAGACGTTTGTGTGCTTGCCTCGACAACAATGTTCAAGACGGTATTGTCGAAGACGTTTTAAACTAAACGTATTCAGCATTCTTATGTCAACCACTGTGCAGCCGCCCCCGGTTACGCGGTAGCGCGTTCGGAGTGGGCCAAGCTACGGGAGTACGCCGCACTCCAGACAACCCACCTCTTTTTCCCCCTTGCCTTTGAAACCTTAGGCGGGCACGAACCCCTCACTGCGAACTTCCTCGAAGGGGTCTACCATAGGCTAATCCGCGCCACCGGGGACAAGCGCGCAGGATCTTTCCTTCTGCAACGCCTATCCCTCGCTGTGAGGCAGAGAGGCATTGCCATCGCCTTCCTCGGGACCATGTCGGCCTCGGCCTCCAGATACCCCCCCCCCAAATAATCCCTAGAAACAATTCCTAATTATTGTATGTTTGAATAAATTTGAACGTATTCAACTATTTATACAATTTCGGTACATTGCACAATTGCACTAGGGCGTCTTTCTTCAATTGCTGACCAGTGCCTGGCTTTATGATAGAAATACTAGGCTATCAGCATCCAAACAACTAAAGAATCGAGCCTTTTAAGGCGCTTCCTAGGTCATGGGCTCCATCCAATTCTTTATTTGGCAGCAGGTTATATATGATACTGGTGCAGCTGTTCCATCAACTGGCGTCCACTTTGTTCCCTTTGGATAATTCAGAAGCCTTCGAAGGGAGCCAATAGCGAATACATGGCTCAGCTCTTGTTCCGCAAATAGATACTGCCACTGCGGCAGTTCCCGCTTAGATTAGTCTCTTCGTGATTTCTCCTTCTCTTTCAGAGCACCTGCCCCTCCTTCAAAGATTCACTATTCTGTCTACGCTCAAACTGAGAGCGCGATTGCGGAGGGTGCGATTACACTGTGTGAATACTACGTATTAATATTATAAACGTCAGGTCAGATTAATTTGATTTCGGTTAATAAAATTAAAACACTACACGATTATATGCTAGCTGTATTCAATAATTAATAAAAGCCCTCTCAGCTATTCATTTGTGGACCTTCTAAACAGATATTACGCTCCATTCGCTCCATGAATATAGAAAGATCTTATTTGTGTTCAAGTTGTTTCATATATAGGGTGTTCATATTATAGGTGACTCAGTTTGATGTTGTCGATGCAGATTTTTTTATTTTTCGTATTTAAATTGTAACGTGCATTTCGAAACAAAAATGATAAACTATACGCGAAAAGTTACCTTAAAATTAAAAAATTTGCTCAAGTCCGCTCATAAGATGGCAACGTTCTAAGTCCAGACAATTTTGCTTAAACTCCCATCGGTCTCTCAGGATGTTCCGGAAGATCATCGTTCTTTAGACTAAATTTTCGTGGATTTAGAAAAAACCCTACAGAAAATTACCTGCGATAACCTCAAAGTTCGCTGAGTGTCCCATATGCGTAGGTCACTACTACTAACGGGCTAAAGGAGCAGTGTGAGCCTATATGCCTGCGAGCATTATATAAATATTATTGTTTAATTGTAGCGATTAAGACTTATAGTGAACTTATAGTTTCGTCGAGAGTTAGGGTAGGCTAATGACATCGTGATGTGTGATGACGTGAGGTGAAAACAGGTGAGGTGTCGTGTCGAACCTTTGCAGTAGTCCTTAGGATCCTCCTGCTCTTCATCCTCGGCCTCTTCCTCAGCCTCGTTTAATGCTCCAGCATCACCAGCTTCATCTGACGATGCATCACTTTCTCCTGCAGATCCTGCCGAGCCTCCCGAGCCTCCGCCGGCGCCGCTTGAAGGAGGCCCAATGTGAAAAGATCCATTTGATTTTGTTCCGCCGCCTCCGCCTCCACTAAAATGAACAGTTATTAAATGAACCTCATTTTTAGAACCACCAACTGAAATGTAATATAGTAGCTGTATTTACTAAGGGATGTTAGGAAAAAATAATTCATTTATATTTTGACAGCTGGCATATTTTCTGGCTATTAGCCATTATTTTACGTTTGAAAAAGATACTGAGTTGATATTTGGGGAAATTACTATGAGAAATGTATCAGATTCAGCCCCAATGAAATAAATACAAATTTTGCCCACCTGTTCTCTAATTTTAAAAGCTTTCAGAAACTCACAAACATTTAACACACTTGCACCGCATTGAAAAAGCGAAGGCCACAGAAGTAATCGGTTGTACCTCAAGTGTAACTCCCTAGAATTTTCCAGTTGAAATTTGCTTATGCCTCAAGCTTGGACCCAAAGTCAAGCAAATAGCAAAATACCTAAACCAACATTGTAATTCGTTGGATAGACAAAAACTAATTTCGAAGCTGATGATAACCTATCTGATTCCTTTAGATGGGAGAGTGAGAAAAAAGGAAAAGTAGAATGAGTAGTGGTCAGTCACCGTCTGTAGTCAGCCGTTCCCAACAGGAGGAAGGTTGACGAAATGGGATAAGGTATACATTTTACTGAAAATTTAATCGTTTTATACTGCCTACGACCATGCAGATCAAGCAAATAAATCGTATCTAGCATACAATTTTAAAATTCGGCCTGACTTCAATTAGACTTCAATCCTGCATGTGCTAGATTATCACAAACGTAGCACGTACTACAAATCCTCACCTCAAGGGCTGTAAAATCCGCAAGATAATCTGCCACAGTTCAACAACAAACATCAGCTAAGATTCACTCACAAGGAGAGGTGGCTCAGTTCAGTTCGAATCCCCAGAAACAAACACATGCATTGTCTTCACATGAGTAATTCACATACAGCACTACAAAGTTAATTGAGGTAACGCGAACAGTACACGTATCCATCTGGTGTGTTGCCTGACTGACACAGAATGTCCCCAGCACGTTTCATAGTTTTCATTTGTATTTTAAGCATTAGCTTGTGGTTTTTGGACCACGTCTGAGGATCTGTAAACTGCAACTTCTGATCTGTCTATTGCCATTTACGTAGACCACTAGAAGAAGCACGGCTACCAATTACTCATAGAGCACACTTCCAGCCCCGCCTTTGGGCCAACAATTTCATGATCCACTCACAGAGGTACTTCTGCGCATGTTGACACACATGCTCACGTTCCTGTGTCGTTGCGATGACTATTTTGAAAGAGATAGCTATTTGTTTCATAAAGGTCTGCTATACGAGTTTAACAGAATGGCACTACGCCGTTGAACGAGCTAATTTCGTACGTTCGCTATGTCCTCTTCCCCAACGTCCACGTATACCCACAACCGTATATAGTTCACTCACGGCCCCGAACCCCTTTAAGCAAGGAGCAATCCACTGCTTCAGCATCGACCCGACCGACAAGAGACAACAACTCAGCTGCTAGACTCGTGGCTTCTTCGACCTGAGTCCCCCACTCCCTTAGACCCAGGCTATTCGCGACGTCAATAATAGATGTGTTTGCCACTAGGCGATTCTGACATGCGCCAGAGGGGAACTGCGTTCGTGACCAGCCAGGCCTGAATTATAAGCATCATCTCCCTCAATAGCGGTTTACATTTACAGATTGTCTGTTATAGCAAATAGTGGCTATGTTGCTGCCATAATTCGCAAGTTCGATAGACAAAACACTATTAGATGACATATTATGGAATCGAACAGCGTCACGGTGAATTAAATGGTAAATAATTGGCGTTATGGTAAATTTCCATGATATTCACTCCATGGATACCTTATTATGATGAAAGTAATATTCATAATATAATGACTATGTAATTACATCAGTGATTCAATCATGACCCCTGAACTAACCTCCCTACATGATCTATGAACTGACCCCCACAATCACTGTATTGATAAAACATTAAAAAAATACTGAAAAATAATCTATACCTTCACCCTAATACCATAGTTATTCAATTCTATCAAGCTAATTATGATAAAAATTCAAATTCATGACATAATCAATCTAAGAAATTGATACTATGTTATGTGTTGTAAGAATTGCTATGGCACTCATTACATTAATTAATGAGCATTGTGTGGTGAGTGGCCGTCAAAGATCAAGTCTCCCACCACAGGATTTGAACCCGTGACCTCTGATATCAGAGGCAGGGACTTTAATCTCAAGTGACTAGTCTATTCATCCTTGTAAGGGTCATCCTTGGGCGAGATGGACCTGGACACACCCAAGGGATCCCTTCTGGGGCCATTCATGTTCACTAATCTCAGCAACTTCGTTCTGCTGAAGATCTCTTCTAACAACTCCTGTAAAGCGATTGCATATGCTGGCAACATCATTACTTTTCCGTATTCGTCCTTCCGAAACTCAACAGGACACCCAAGGTACAAGGTATTCGCTAAGGTGCAGGAAACTGTACAGTCTTTTTAAGTAAAACTTGGGGTATTCTGTTGCGCTCGTCTCAAAGACCTCCCGATGCCGGCCCCATTCAATTATTTTGAGTCGAATTGCATATATCACCGTCTACCGAATGTCTGGGTCTCACCTTACTCGAGAAGCTCAAATACAATGATTAATTGGAAGTTCACCTGCCTAAATGCTGACCAGTCATCTCAAAAATAAATCGGCTCAAATACAATGATTAATTGGAAGTTCACCTGCCTAAATGCTGACCAGTCATCTCTAAAATAAATCGGCTCAAATACCACCAGAGGGCCAGCTCCTTTTGTTTGAGACAATGCTTATACCACTCCTTAGTTATGGCCTTTAGGTCTACGAAGGTAGATATACGATGATTCTTCATAGAGCGGGTTTTCCTTTTCTGGATTCAGCCACTATCACCGCAAGATAATTATCAAGTGAGAAAGAACATAAGAAGCCAGTCGAGTTTTGATTTTTGCAAGTCCTGATTATATAATTGTGACTGCATATAATCAAAGTAACTGCCTGCGTCAACTTACAGACACGACATTTGTAAACCTTATTGTAAATATTATCCAATAATTTATTCTTAACCATCTTAGGAGCAAATAAACAAGTATATAAATCTTGTGCTTAATTTTACGTATGTACATTTACTTTGATCTAAAAAAGGAATGAATTCACCTATTCATTATAATTATCTTCTGCATGGACGCGGAGCAAGGAGTACGATATGACGCGATGAATGACTTATTCCTCGACTCAGTTCAGTGAGATCGATAAAGAAAGTATGTAATTAGTATTATAGCCCATTATAGCCAACACGCTTCGATCATGTTCTTGCAAGACGAGCAATCAGTGGGGTAAATGGACTATCCAATTCAAGGCACCGCGGTCATAGGTCGGATTGACCGGATATCTGCCACCGTGTCTACTATCTCATACAGAAACCCAGTCTAACGAGGTTTATTCGTCAACGTGTTGCCCTAGAGTTGCAGAGAACCTGAGTGCGTTGGCCTTCATGACAAACAGTTCGATAGGCTGTTTTTTCTCAGCCGTATATGAATTGCAGGACGATCACATGATAGTTTGTCGAATGGGTCTGTGGTATATATATATCCCATGAAAGACATTATATACCCAGAAATTCTATAATCGTAACGTTCGTACACCACAATGGTTAATTTGAGAACACTTAATAAAGTTGTTGTTATATTGTTTGTGCAAGAGAACTCAAGAGAGTATCGAACTTCTCCTCATTTTTAATTCTCTGTTCTATTTGTTAAATATTTTATTAAATATTTTTGCTTGGAGTTCAAAATAGGCCTTCGAATTATGTATGACACAACCTAATTTATTTTACAGGTTATGTCAATATCAAACGGCAAATATAGAAATCCTGAATATTGTCATTACCCTTGCAGAACGAGTTCCTTCTTTCAGTCTGCCTAGATTTATAGTTCATTTTATCCGAATCGAGAGACTGACATATTCTCCAAGCAATCTCCCTCTCTCTACGATTAGTGGACGACACACAAGCAACAAGCGATATGTTCGAACAAATGAAATCTCGGTTCTGCGATCGCTCACAGCAACTGCTGTGTATGAGTGAACTGCTATAACCATGCTCATATTGATGCCTGTTACCCATATTAACAACTGACACAGATAACCCAGAGCTATCAGTTCAGCATAGTATTCTGCCTTAATAACACTAAAATAATCTGCGTCAGACATATCCTCTCCAGCAAAGAGTTTTTATGTCAGTTATATATATATATATATATATATATAGAGAGAGAGAGAGAGAGAGAGAGAGAGAGAGCAACGTATGCAACGCTATGAAGGACAAACAACAGTTTGAGGTTAGCGAAGATAAACTTCTGTGATGTTATTCATCCTTTTCTTTTTGATATACATTTAGATAGTAGCGTATATTATGAAATATGGCAAGAGGAAAAGTTCAGGAAAAAACTGTCAGATAAATTTTGCTAAAAATTTTATCAGTGCTTCCAAATTTCACCAAACGTTTGATGTTCTTTGAAATGCCTGTTTTTCCTCGATTTTTTTTGCTTTGAAGTACTCGCTAGCTAAGTATCTAGCTAAGTAGTCAATAATGGCAGAAAAAATCTTACCGGGGGTTAGGTATACCTGATAACCTCTCTATAACAAGGTGGACACGTTTTTTAAGTTAGTCTTCTGTGGCTAAAACTTATTAACCTACTGTTGTTGTTAGCATTTATTCAATTTTGTCTTCTCAGCCTGATCTGTAAGTCCCTGCATAATAAGTGTTCAATTTTCAGTTTCGAGGAAATTAAGCTGGAAATGACGTGATACCGGGAACTTTCTTTCTCAATGATGCTACGCATACCTTCTACTGCGTCTCCCTTGCGCTCGTTCGATCGAATTAACGGGGTCCTCCTCTTCGTCATCTTCAGAGAACTCACAATTTTGATTTGAACACTCCTTGCTGTATGGTGTACTTGCACGCGAGTTTACTAATAATACTATAATGTTATCATCATTGCCAGAAGAAACTAGGTCTTCCTTTTCAGCGTTGATTGAAGTAACACAAGTGCATGTCTCATGTACGCCATCTTGAACAAAACGCAGCTCCTTTTGTTCGACCTCGTAGTCGACAACCTCCACCACTTCACACATCATTCCGACACAATGTTCACAATGGTGCTGCAGTTCTGGTTGCCATCACACGAAGCTCTTTTTAATCCATAAGAGAGTTTATTCAGATTTCGATTTTTGTATGTCCCCAATATCACTATGGACTGACATGAATACTCCATCCAGCAGACATATTATGATAAATAACCTGAATTTGTGATCAGGTTAACCGTATTTCCGCACATTCAACCTACTTCGCTGTTTGTACGATTTTTTCGCATACATTTATTTGAATTTTTAGGCCCTTTCTGTGACGATTCATCCATGATGTGAAAGCTTGTTTGATCATTATATTAAATAGGAAAAGATAGGAATTTATTTAATTTTCCAGACAGTAGATTTGTGAATGTCTTGTTTGTAGTGCCAATGCAAACTTGGATTATCCAGAATATACATATCATACAGCTATGAACATTTATGTCCACTTCTATGTTTCATAAAATATGGAGTGATGGCTATTTTAGAGCAACGGCAAAGCGGGTCGATAAAAAAAGGGTTATGAAAATCAACCTGTCCCTTAGACAAACGCAATCGAACAAAGGCGATTCATCATTGAATTATTTTTCATCATTCTTTTTTGCACTCGTTGGATGTCGACCTTCGTTGGGAGACAAAAATCAATATGTCTTATATGATTCGCTCCGGTGAAAAGATCTCTAGCTGAGAAATAGCACCTTTCTGGCTCCGCTAAATTGATACAACCAGGGAGAGGGGGATAATCCCAACATATATCGGTACAATTTGTGCGAAAATGAAGAATATATTAATAATAAAAATGGCTATAATAAATACAATAGATGTTAGGCATGGAATCGTGTTGATTGAGATAATAAAGGAGGGGGTTCAGTATAAAGGTGCTACGTACTTTTGCGTTTACCCGAGTTACTCAAAAGTAATTGAATGCTGTTAGACTACTGTTTTTACGCACTGTTGGCTCCGTAGAACTATAACGTACTGGTAAGACACGCCGTGCCAGTTTAGATACTGTGTTTTGAAATTGGTTCAAATGTTTTCCATTATGTAGTAATAAAAAAGGAGACAGCACAGTACACAAACAACATTTCCCGAACAGACAAAACTCAGACTTGAGTCCAAAACGACAAAACTTTACCTTAATCTATCTATCCGTTATATTTTTCAGAAAACCGTCGGCTGCATAAAAGCAGTCACACACATGAGGCAAAAAACACGCTCAACTGTATGAAGTGTAGCTGATTATTAACGAATTTAGCCATTGGTCGACTGTCGGCTGGCGGGTAGCAGTTGACAACGACAGTAATCACAGCACCAGAAGCGGCACAATGTCATCAGCTAAGGGTTAAAACGGTCTTCAAAGCAACACCTTTTGCCAAGCGCATAACACCGTAGGTTTAGGTTCAGAATATGAACATCTTCAGCAATCGGACACATGTAGTTTACGAGAAAGTCAGGCTGTCAAAGCAAGTAACCTAACGTTGAATGACGGTCCGCAACGCTTGTGCTCATCCACTGTCTCCCTGTGTGTGACCTTCAGTGCGTCATTTCCTCTCACTGCGCCGAACACATGTACGTGACGTTCTTAGAACTGAACTGAACACTCGAGATAAATACTGCTTCTCTCTCTCTCAACACAAACTCCCTCACTTATACCTTCATTAATACAGGTCGCATGCGAGACCCTTCGTTCTAGCGCCAATCTCCGCCCGAAATATCATCTCTTCCACACACCCTGTTCCAAACCCGCACCAGCATTTTATACTTTAGAAATGATTAATATGGGCTATGAAGTAGTGCGGACGGGGTACTGACAGCAGTTATTTAATTGACACAAACGATTTAACAGTTTAGGCTGCTTGTATGCATTTTAACTACAAAATTACGCCAAGAAGACTACCATGTCCGAATGCAACAAGATTATCTGCCTATTATTTCCAGTTAAGTACCACAAGAGGCCACAAAACTACGACGTCAAAATAACGACGTAGTCATTCAAATTTCAGGAACCATGAGCACTGTGTTATGCAGGTTCCGATCCCGCTGCGTGACCTATGAGAGAACTTAAGCATTATGAAACTGCAGTTCCTTTAATAAACTAATAAAGGTTTACCCTTACCACCATCAGACGGTCTGCAAATATATTATATAATAGATACATATGCAACATAACAGCCGAAAGGGCGGATCATGTGTTGGCCGCTCTTGGTTCTTTTCTTCTCTTTCTTCCATTTGACTTTTTCGGGTAAATTTTTTACATTTTAGCTAGTCCGGTGGCACAAAGTCAATCTTTGATCTGTTTGATGATAAACCACCACATAAAATATAGGCGCCACAACACATCTGAAATCAGCTATTGTACGGAGCTTATGTCAACTTGTACTTACTGCAACGCATTTCCTATTCCATTTGGAACTATTCAATGGGGTCGTTACTTGAAACCGAAGTACGGCTACTGGACTCACTTTTCATTTCAGTTAAACACGTCAGGGCAGTAATGATATAATAGGCATGATTCCCACAAGGATCTTCAAAACGACCGGTTTGTATTGGAATCCGTAGAAACGCAAGAGAACTTCCATAAGTATGTGGTCAGGACTGATTAGGAATAAGGTGTAAATAATTTTTAGCACACCAGAATATGCGACAACAGTCATCAAAATTCGATTAAGAAATCCATAGCCAAACATATTAGCTCTATTGACCGTGGCGATATCGCTTTCGCGCAAGATTCGTCCTCTGCAAACTCTCACGTTGGCCGCCACCTCGGGCCTCTTATGACTCTATCCCCGCACTGCAAGCTCGTTATTATCCACGGTATGGTTGTCGTCCCTGTGACGAGATTGTAAATTTATATTTCTAGACGACGCCGCCGCCTGTTTGGCTGACCCTTTTTGTGTGTTTCCAGCATGGGTGAGTACCTAACACTGTTTCGTATGATACATCCAACGAGATTTTTTTCGTTAATTGAATCTTGTTATTGCCGCTGTATCCGTTTGTTGCTACTGAGCCACTATTTCCATGACGGTTCGCTCGTTAGTATTTGGTTGTCGTTGTTGTGGTTCCTTGTGGTAGCAGCAGGTGTGGTGGTCGCCTCTTGGTGTGCTACAACTACTACTACTACTACCACCACTCATTTATCCCTTCTTCCTAATCATCTCAAACATCGACTGCAGCAACAGTGGTAACAGGTGATTCGCACCGCCGGTTGTGTTGTCGGCCCTACGCACTGTCGGAGCCATGACGTGCTTGGCGTCGCCAAAAAGTCGTGATGCATTTATTTAAATCCAGCAGGCAGATTCCAAATTCGCTTAGAACCACCACTATAAGCAGCTTACTCTCATCAGCTACCATATATACTAGGCTACAGTCTGCACAGTTGAGCAGACATCGAAAGTCCTAGACTACCTGCCCGCATGTGTTCGGCTATAGACTCATGACTGTGACGGGAAACATACAAGGAACCTTCAAAACAATAACCCTACAGACGCAGCGACAACCCGTAACACAAGCGCTACATACCTCGGTAATATTTCACTCTCCACAAATTATGTGAAATTAACGACACGCGTATATTTAAGTGCCAATACTAGCGCAAATTAGTAACTGGTTAGGTGAGACAAGATGCGCATCCGAAAACCGAAATAGTTCAGTCTGCCTTCTTTCATAGCCGCCAGTCAGCCATAGCCTTGATCGTACATCATCACAGTTTCTCACGTTGCTAGCCACTACCACCAATGACTCCACTAGCTCCATTAGCTACATCAGTGTAGTGTCCACAACAGTGAGACAACTCACCACCACACACTTCCTCGTCTTACGGCCTATACCTTTATTCTCCTGGCTGTTCCTAGGTGCTCCTGCTAGCTAAAGATGGCGCTAAAAGCAGCAAGTAGCAAACTCTTACTTCTGTCTGTTCCTGTCGCTTGACAGCTTTTTCCACACAAACCAAATTTGGAATGGGGCATTACGAGAGAGATATAGTGATGGCACAATGTGAACCAGAACGAAAAAAAGAGAGCAAGCCCAGTAGAAGAAAAGAAAGATGTAGTCCTTCGAATGAACTACGTCTCTGAACGATGAATATTATTCAGGATGTTCTGCCGTAGGCAACTGGTATCGCCTGTGATGCTCGGCCTACGATGCACTAAAGCAGAAACTCAATGGTTGAGTGTAACGAATGCAAGGAAGCTGAGCTGACAATCGTGGGGAACTAAGCAAACTGTTATTTATTGTAATGACTCAATTTTGTGTAACAAGGGGAAAAATGGCACAAAAGGAATATCTGTGGCAGTTACTTGACGAAAGTGGAGGGCGCCGCGCATACAAATCGACAAAGCTACATCGAACTATCAAGGTTCACGAGAGGTAGTGCGGGCATCACCTCACCGCCATTCGAAATAATGGAAACGATTAGATGGCAGATGAAGAAGACGTTGTCTTAAGGACAATGAAAATATACTGACGCGAAAAGAATGCTCCTTGAAGAAAGCGGATATCCTAAGAAACATATGGGATGGCTATACGCGAGTTGTGGAACTTGTGAGAAATGTGATACAAAATAGTAGAATTCTAATACAAATGTGGTATGAAGATTATATGATGAGGCCAGCTGAAGGTACTGCAAAACTATACTAAAGGAGCAAGCGGCAAAGAAAAATTGAGATTGTACCTAGAATGTCTCAGTGCAAGTATCTGCCCTTACTCTGCTTCTCTTAAAATCGAGAAAATCGACTTTTTAGATACAGAAAAGATACTGGCGTTAATTATTACAATATTTTAAAGGAGCACCGAGTTTGGCGAATTTCAACACGGTCGTTTCGAGATATAATGGAAAAATGTATTTACATGGCCCTTGCGCATGGAATATGGTAAGAGCTCACTAATTCCTCGGAACATGTGTGTTGTTTGGTCCATTTGAGCAAATATTATGCATCTAATTAACTATACCTACTCTACTACCCTAACCAGTAACAAGAAGATTTGTTTATGTGCTGGCAGCCCTAGGTTTTCGATTTGAGCTATACACCCGGAATCCCCTCACTGTCCTTTATCATCTGCCAATGCATTTCGGTGACCTAAATACTCAGTTTTCTAAAATATGTGTTTTTCATGCCAAAATGTTTAGGATGAGGACTTAGACTTTTCTGCATGGAAACTTGTCTTTCACTTCAAACCTTTGGCACCACGAACACTTATCGGAGCCAATTTTTAAAGAGATCTGATTGCACATTTTGTCGAGGAGGGGCACTGAGTAAATTCCAAGTATACTGTATTTAACCCAAAATTTAAAATAGGACCTTTTATCATTTTTCACAAAACCTCAATACACAACGTGGGGACAGACAGGAAAAACAGACTGATGTTGGCAAAAAGAAGATAACGCAAAGAAGCTGCTGGAGCTTCCCTGAGCTACCACATCGTTGTGGCTTCAGTGGGTGTATATCACGTTGTTTACGCTGTTTTCTGTTGCATTCACGTTGTTTACGTTGTTTTCTGTTGCATTCACGTTGTTTACGTTGTTTTCTGTTGTATTCACGTTATATAAATTATATTTACAAAAAAAAACACTTTATTTAGGCTGATGTAAACGATGCCGAAAGGCCAAAATCTCTAGATAAACTTACTAAAATGAGGGAATTATTCCTGTATTGAGAGCTATCACATGTTCAATTCAAAAACTTGATTGACTAATCTTCAACGTGACGAGTTGTCTCCGGTGTGATATTTGCACAGCGAAACTCATATTCACAGATTGCCCAGTTCTCATTTCCCCCTTAGCTCACGTCACCAACCGACACTAATTTATTAGTGTTTGAGTATGTCTGTGAATATTCCTTACTACTATATTAAACTACTATATTCAAAAGTACAACACTATTCTGGACTATAAAGATACTTGGTGGAACCCGTGTGTATGAAAAGCATGTCGAGAAAAAGACTGCTGCGAGTGCTGTGAAAATGTCCATAGCTGTTAAGGTTGAGAGGTGTTTATGGTGCAGTTCGTATTCCATGGTACATCTAAAAGAAAGTGATTTTTTAAGTTTGCATTGGGGGGGGAGGTTGAGGAACGTGAGCAACAAGTGAGAGCAGGAACTCGAAACAGCGTGGACAGTTTCGGATCAAGCATTTGAAAAGGGCGTTCTCGTCTAGCTGATAAGGCTTCAGTAGGTATCCTAACTGCATGCTTACTCTTTAGATACCGTGTCTGTCACTTTTCATTGGTTCATGCTACAAAAAAGTGACCACGAGGTCTATATTTTCGATTAACGGACATGCAAAATGTGAGAAAGATTCCAAACATTTCTTCTAAATTGTTTCACTCAAATATTAACTTTGTCTTAGCTTTTCTGCCTCCCTGTTAAGCTAAACAGGGTATTTCTAACTCGTCGCTTATTATAAAACAAAAACCGAAACAGAGAGTATGATTGGGTGTGAAACTCGACACTGAACAGATGGCATTTGTCTAGTTCTCCTGTTAGAATTATCATGCGCAATTACATTCTTTAAAAAATTTGAATCCATAATTTGAAATAATCATTACTTCATTATCAATGGGAGTACAGATTTTGTCCATGTCTAGTTGGCTCGGCCACCAGAGGGCCAGGAATCAGAATTCCAAGCAAAAAATTCGAGCACTTTTAGAAACCTCTGTATATATAGGCAAGTACAGGCCAAATATATTACATAGCGAGCTCATGTTTTTTTTCGATGAAAGGCGCGTCCGATTTTGGAGTGCCAAATATAAAATGTCTAAGGTTAGGCGAGGCTCAGGTATTTGACACTTACGGCCCTGGGATTCAAACCTGAGATTCTAAAATTTTTATACTGGCTGTTCCCTTCATTTAGATACACGAGACGAAGTTAAACAGCATAATACGGATAGGAAAATAATGCCAAGCACGTAGCTTTAAAGTCCTGTCTCATAGGGGGATCAGGGGAAAGTTAGCTCCAAATCATAATTTACTCCTTCTCGGTTATTTTTAAAATTGTGGTATCATTGATACGTTGAAAGACGATGCTTAAATTGTCACTGATGAGTCACCCACCCAAGAAGATTGTGTATATTTTGCAATATATTCAATACATTGTAGTATTCTAGCATCCACAATATCGTGCATTTACGATAACGAGATCTCAAACTGGCATAAATGATACGTGTTTCCCAAATATGCACAATATCTGGATCGCCTTTCAAGCTACAGTGCTTGCCATTATGTTTTAAACGTGCCACCTGGTGACCAATTCATATGCTGGTGAAAAATATTTTTAAAATATGACGAAATAGGCTAAATAAACTGTTGGAAATTCTCGCCCCATTAGTCAATTATAATAGACTTCGTCCTGCACATTTTTATTTCCACAATGCATCGAACAAAAGAGAAAGTTTAATGGCATGAACGAAGTGGTTGTGGAATTGGTAGAAGTCGCAGCGAGCGCCGCCTTATTGGAACCAGATATGATCAGAGCACAACTCAAGAGCCTTCTAGCATGCCTCTTAGAGAGAAGCATTTATACTTGAGTGAAAAGAGGTGCTAAATTCTATCAGGAGTACACACTCTGCGGTCACCTTCACTCGATAAGAGCTGTTCGTGAATGGAATAAGGGTTTAGATGTACACATATGCTTCAAACTCTCTTACCGGACGGTGTACAAGGGTCTCGGGAGCTTTGAGCACGTCTAGCGTACAGTACGCGATATTGTTGAAAACACTGAATACCATAACTACAATTTTTGTAAGAAATCTGAATTATAGTACCAAACCCTTCTATAAACACGTTTTTTCTAATCGATCTGTTCCACAGCATCTCATGGCGCAAATAAATCGTAAACGACCTTCTTCACAAATCTCGTCTACATCAGCGACCCAGATCTGGACTAAAAATATGAACCAAATACGGACATCGTAAATAGGTGGACTTATACCCAATTTGCTTTTCCATCAGTGAGATTTCCGATGGAATCACACGGCGTTTACAATCATAAGATCAACAATAATTAAGAAACAGGGCTATTATAAGATACACAACTGGAAAAAGTGGTTTCGCTCATCAAGTCATGAGTTACATGACCAACACAGTGCCCACAAATTCGAGCCCACTCTTGGCAACAGACAAATAGATTAACATTCACCAAAATGGAACAAGCTATGTAAAATCACTTTGCGGTTAAGCACTTCTCATATTTAACAGTGCATCCGATCTGTATATATTGAACTTAATAATACTAATAATAATAATGTACCTTACAAAATACAGGAAGAGGCGGTCAGTCGCGCTAGCGCTGATGACGCATCACGCCATTCATTTATCATATAGCGCACTTCAGCACACTGCCGACTTCGAGACATGCTGACTCCCTAAACAACATAAGCACGGAAGGTATCTTGTGACATCAAAGGTCTATAACATTTCTATAACTGAATTAGCTATAGCACCTTGGAGTGTACGTATTAAAACTTCAACAACCTTATCCGCCCAGACATGAATAGTGAAACAAAACTGCGCTTCGATTTAGCTGGGTCGGATCAGTCGTAGTAGTAGTAGTGGTAGTGCTGATGGTGCAAACGAGGACAACAACTGCTGCCACTGGCGTCCATTAGTCAACCAGGGTGTTTAGGGTGAAGTCAAGACACCCACAATTTTTCTCTCTAATGTGAGCCCACCTGACAAAAACTGAGCAGGTAGTATCGCCAATAGTTGTATAATAATAGTAATTGCTAAGGGCATAACTGACGCAGTGTAACTTCACGATATTTTGCAGATGAATCTACTTTCTCTCTCGCCCTCCCTCTCTCTCTCTCTGTGATGGAAACCAATTTGATTTTGTATTCTTCTTCTTACAAGAATGATTTCCCGTCCCAAACGTCATCACAGGTTAGACCGCAAATATGAGCATACGTAGTCCGCACATACGCAGACATCCATCCATCCACTATTATTGGGCTCGAAATATCCGTGATCCGTTGTTCCCTTGTTGGGTTTGTTCCATTTTATTCGGCTGGGACAGGATGCACTAAAACTGCTGCCTAAGCGGCTAGAGGTCCCGCTCACATAGCGCCCAATATCCACGCACAGTGTTATATGTTAACCATTTTTTCTCTCCATAGATATATATATATATTGTCTCCCACTTTGTAGCGCTCATACATTGGGACACGTTACACATGTATACCAATTCTATGACGGATGTCAGAGCCTACACTTCGCCAATCTCATATAATTCCACATAGACGAAGACGCAGATACTCGACTGGCTGATCGCAGTCCCACCGGACACTCGTTACACCACCACGGGTACATGCAGGCAACCAGCCGGCGGACAGTCTCCTCCTGTGGGCTCCCGCTCATTGTGCACAATATCACCACTAACGTTATTACGAATGGCAGCAGCTAGGGTCGGCTGAGCGAATATTCAGGACAGCCGTCTGAGCCCAACACCCACCTAGCGTAATCAACGACGCACTATCTGCATGTCAAATATCAAAGAGACTACTCCGACTCAGAGACCTCGCGAAAGAAGTGGGAATTCAAGTGAAAGACCCAAAAACAACTGAAAATTCTAGGCTTACCTGGAGGCCGACTCTGGAGCGCGTCGTTGTTGAACCTTCATCTTGCCAGCTTTTGGGTTTCGGGACCGTTTCTTCTTCGCCTGGATAGCCAGCACTGAAAAGGGAATCTCGTTACTCACCATTTACTTAGGTCAAACGATTGAAAAAGAGGGAATAAAAATTAACCTTTTCGGTTGCCGTCAACGCTGTTCATGATGTTGGATAGATGCTGTTGGTGACTGCACACACACGCACGCACGCACACACCGTTAAAAATCGGAACCTCGGATAGCGCGAGGAAGCGCTTAATCGACAGAACAACATTCACCACTCGCCACACTCCGTATAAGAGCGCCAACTTTGACTTGTGCCTGGCAAATAGTTCACACCAATGAAGAGGTTTTAGTGGCCGAGTTCATCCGGTCCTAAAAGCTGAAACTACCACCTTACTATCGCTGAACGTGAAACAGACGATATACACAGGAGAAATGTGCTACCTACAACATAAATAGTACTTACCTGACTTTGATTGAGCAATTATAAAGCACGACTGTAACTTCTAGAAAACCTCATTTTCCAACAAGTTTTCAAAGCAATCAGTCATGCATGATAGAGGATGAGGCGGTCCAGTATTCGCATATCATTCTGGTGGCGCAAATAATGCACATTCTCAAACGAAACAGCTGAAAAAAACGCTTCTGCGTAAACTTACATTTAGCTTCAACTAAGAAACTAAGAACAGAACATGACCCGGGAAATAAATGTATGGTCTACATGGTCTTTATCGCTGTCGAAACAAATTGTCAGACAGACAGCACGCAATCGGGTGCGCGAACTTTGATCGAACATCATATCCGAGCAATTCGATTAAGATAGAAGTACAACGCCGATAACCAAACTATAATGTACAAGTCCACCTAAAGTGCTTGCTATTTTCTTGAAAATGAGGGGCTTCTCAAATTGGAACAGGTAGGATGGTTACGGAGGTTTCAAGTATAAACTACTTGGCCGGGCATGGTAGAACCAATGAAATAACGGTGAAATATGATGAGCGTTGTAGTGGCAAATGACGATTAGTTCGATGCGTGAATATCTATTTTTTGATGGTCAACAAAGGTAAAGTTGTTGTCCAGTCTCCTTGCTTTTACTCCATCATGCTAATTATACTGGATTATTACTAATTTACACAGATTATGCAAGTGTAAATTATTGCACCTATGTATAGGTTTTGACAAGTCTGAACCTCGCATTTGGATACGTCCTCTGCAGTCAGTTAGATCCTTCCAACCGTATTTATAACTTGTAACTATTTCCAACGGGTAGAGGCGGATGTTTATATCTCAGTTTTTCTCTTGGAGATCATGGTACACAGTGGTGATCTTACAATAAATACCTATAAACAACGAACACATATATTGTGACTTGATCGTCGGTCGGAGACTGGTATTAGATCAGCCTGCTGATTGGGCTTCTGCACTCTAGCCGCATCGGAATCTATACTTATTTGTGGATAGCTATCGGTAGATATTTCTTGTAAGCAAAGGTGGCCCCGACAGGTCCTCATAGTAATACCTAAAGGTTAAGAGCTGAGGCCTGTCAGATAGGGGAACAGCTGAGGGTCAGCTCGAAAAAAAAAAAAGAAAAAAAAAGATATTTCTTGTATTATATATTCTGACCATTAGAGACCTCGATCGCCATCAACCATCGTTACCTGCATATTTCGCGTTCTTCACCGATGTTCTTCTGTTGCGAAGTTAGGTAATCTCGACATTTAAAGACAGAAACAAGATAAAACAACGAATGAGTTAATCTAAATGAGCAGCAATGCTATCAGAGATCAGACAGCTCTTAGAGAAAGTCTTGGTGAAACAAGTCTAGGAATAGGTGTTTTCAATTCTTAACCTGGTCTCAGAATTGGACTAACGCGTTGTGCAAGAAGTCGCCACGAAAGGAAGACGGCATCAACAGAATTCTAGACAAATATTTACCTCTAAGTGACCAGCGTTACTATTAAATCCAACCACGAGGCCGGAGCCATCGGTGTACGTTCCCAGAAAGAACCGAGTGGTTCAGTGGGACGAGTGGAAATTAAATTTCAGTTGCAATCATCAGCAAACAAGAGGAACCAATACGCTCCATTGGAACGCCGTGAACAGGGATCAACATATAAATGGTGTGCTCTATTACGATGTTTCGACTATGGTGCAACGATCAATTCTTGCCCAAGTGCCCATCCGTGAGAGGGATAAACCACACGTAAGCAGATGACGTAGATGACCGAAAATAGAAACTCGAACTCGTTACAGCCATGGGGCAATCTGAAAGTAGGGCAGTTTAAGATGTTCCATGGCAGCACAAGTAGGCCATAATGCGCGGATAGCGCCCTGACCTGAGGATTAGAGAGGAATTTGACACAGTTTTCAATTTTGATGTGTCCCAGTAACGGCATGTGGGAAGATGTTTTCACTCCCGAAGCTAAACGGTGCACTGATAATCAAACCCGCCGCGGCCAGTGCTTGGAAAGTGCACTCTACGAATCATGCTGTTAAAAACCGGCCGAGTTCTCAAGATAGAGTTTCACAAAATGGATTTAGATGATATACCTATTTTTACTTGGCGCACCTGTGATGCCATAGGGTAAATTAAACACGGTAATTTCCTAGAACTGCCTGACAAGGTGATCCTAGACGAAACCCGAGCGCGGCTGATGGAGATTACTTCGGAGTGTTTGTGCTAGCCAAGGGAAGAAGTGGCTCCCGCTTGCCTAATTTTAAAGAGTTGATGCAGCCTAAGACAAGGGTGCACTAACCATGGAGGTCACTTGTAATAGATTTCATGTACGTTAAACCGATACGTATCAGGCAGCGGCAGACCACCTCACCAAAGACTTTCTGGCGAAATCGATGAACACTAGTATTGCCAGTCCAACCTCGACTGGAAATAACCAAGCAGAAAGCTGCGTGAATCAATGCAGTTAGACAACTGAGGCAACAATTTCGAAGATCGCTACTCTCCAGAGAATCTGTCACCTGGGTGGACCCGACGACAGAATGAGCACTTTGCTAACGAGAAGCAGAAATAAATGCTATTCTCCACGTATTCTTGTCCTAATATCAGCTGTACGTTCATGTTTCACTAACGTTAATATCATTACATGCCATATATTTTATATACTCTAATCGATCGCACCGCGCCACAGGAAAACGTAAATGAGTAAGGGAATACGTGTGGTATTATTCAATAATGACACGTTATCGTAATCGCTAATTAAGGCCATATTTGATGGTACCATTTTTTTCTACACTTTTCAGCTCGTTAAATGTCCAGCTCTTCGTGGAATAAATGATGCGACTCCGGCGTGATGAGGACATATAAGAGAGCTTAAGCATCGCGAGATTGTAGCTCCTTTAATAAACCAATAAAGCTTTACCTTTACCATTTCTGTAGAAAAATTGCTTCAAATATTTCCTTTTCAGAATGGTTTGTTCCGTTAGTTGTTTACTTTATAGAGGAATTTGTCTTTTAGTCCCACTTTCTTCTAAATGAAAAACAAGATAATTTATTTCCGAAGAGTCTCTTTGTGCTGACATTGAGAGGTAAGAGACTTGTCACCCAAAAGCGTGCTACGATACAGACTATGACAAAAAGAAAAAATTGCTTCTTCTAACGAAATACTCAACCTATTTTCACATATCAAAATACATACAGATCCTCGGATAGTAGTCTATCAGTGTGCACAAAATCAGACTAAGATAATTTCAAGAAACAGCTTTTGTTCTGGTATCGGGGTAGCTATAGTACGCCAGAGGGCCGCACCCAAGACAATAAGACCCAACAGTTAGTCCCGATCAATGGACTTAGCGTCAACGTTACAACAATTAAAAAGAGGACGAACGGACATGAACAAGTGTGCATCCCCTCCACCGGAGGAGCCGTTGGACGCACGGCCTTTACGACGATGCTAATAGCGAATGTTATGTCGATGACGAAAACCTCCTCAACGCCGCGATTGTCTAGGAAATGGGAGGATAATTTGTACAAGATATAGAAAAGATAAGAATGGTTGCAGGTAACGTTATGCACTCTCCGCTATTGAGAAATTTGGTATAAAATCGTCAATTGAAAACGAATTAAACACAGTATACCGCAACGGTGTTCGACGCGGTGTTCTCACATTAAATTTAAAGGCATTGCTGCCTGGCTATCGTAGTACCTTTAGATACTGATAAAAGTTGAGTGTAATGATTTATTTGATATTCCACGAAAATAGTTGTAAAGTATAGGCATGTAAAAGACGTCGAAGGTTCGCTCCCTCATTGTTCCCTGGGACTTTGTGGCTCCACGTCACCTTAGACACGTTCGTCTATGACATGTTCAGGGTTTCCATGATTGCCTATCCGTTGTGGCCTATCTAGCCAACGACAATCTTTGTAATAAGAAGTTCAGTCCATGAATATCGCTTCGGGTGGAGGCAGATCCTGGTGTGCGTGCTGCTTTCCAATACGCATGAAGCATCCAGCGTATCAGTTACTGTCGCAGCTCAAATCAGAGCGCTCGAACGGTACGAGTCTCAATAGGGCGCTTTCTTATTCTTTGATGCACGCAATTTATGCCGTCCCAAATGCACTGCACAATATTATTCACCTGCGTATGACGGATTCACCCAGCGCAGCAAAACAAACTGCGATGGTGTCCAAGAGGACTCCGCAAGGGCAGTATGGGGCGTCATTATTTTCACGCTCAGGCAGAGACATACACACACACACGAACGGGAAATGTTGTTGTCTAAAAGTGTGCTCAATAGTTCATCTATGAGAGAGCACCCAGCTATTTACTGGTCCTCGTACTTGGCGCGATCTCCAAATGGGATTTCTCCACAATTACATGTGTCCCCAGCAGAGTCTGAATACGCCGGTTCTCGTCTGATCACCGAAGATAAGCAGAGTCTGATATCGCTCGTCCTACTCCATTGCGAATATTTCTTGGATATCTGATCGAGTCCTAGAATGAGCCTTTGTTTTTCGAGCTGACCCTCAGCTGTTCCCCTATCTGACAGGCCTCAGCTCTTAACCTGAAGAGCCTGAAAAACTTTCTTTATCTGAAGATTCTTGTCAGGTACGAGTAAGGCAGAGAATAAGCAAAGGTGGCCCCGACAGGTCCTCATAGAATGAGCGACTATTATATTACTACTGTATCTAAATTAAATATGTTTCTTCCCTCCGTTAAACAAACGCATCTATATGTGAAAGTAGGGCGGTTGTCATTGTAAATTACATATCGATGGCTCAGGAAATCCCTGATAATTCTTCTTCAATATGAGCAAACTTCCCTTTCGATTAGTGTCTGCAGAATGATCTTCCGTGACAACGAGTTGCACGCTTTCCTGATATCAAACGCAATGATGACTGTGTGCCTCGATTTTTCTCGATTTTACAGTTTTACTTCTATATTCCACAGGGATATCCATTTTGTTATCTTTATTGCGTTCTTCGGGAATCCACATTGATTTTCTGATAGCAAGATATTTTGTCTTGCTCCATTTATTATTCTCTGTGCTGTGTTTTTCTGCAGTTTTACCCATTACATTTAGTGATCATACAGGACGCTAGTCCGATCGAATTTCACTCTGCTTACCTTGTTTATTGATTTACATCCTATTCGCTACTTCCCATTTATCAGGAAACTCTTAGCGTAGTTATTATATATGTATAGTTATCAATAACTTTATTCTTTTCTAAGATAATGTTGTCAAAATCTGTGCTTTTTTATTCCGTTGACTTTTATTGCTTGTTCAAAACCGTGAATTCATGTCTTTAGCATTCCGTCCTCCTGTTTGTGCAGTTCCTCTTTTGTGGGTGGTGCTGCCGAGGGCAAAAGACGACCCCTTCACCAAACACTGGAACCAGTTTCGCTTTGGGTGTTTTTAGTTAACTCATAATTTTTCCATAGTTCCTTGTGTATTTATTCGCCTAATTGTATCCATTTGTTTTGTGCTTTCCTTTATCAATAAATTTAGTCTTTTATTGAGGAATTCCATTACGACCTCTCTCGACATGACATCCTGTTCGCCCATATGCGTCATTAATTATTGAGGAATTAATATGTTATCTATTCTGGGCCAGTGTGATTGAGTTTTAAGTGTGTGACTCTCCCGCTCTTCCTAATACAGGCGTTCCTATTGGCAACAATTTCATCAATCCACCAGTGGTTTGCTTAGCAGTCCCATTGACTCGGTGCCATCTTCAATTACCATGGTCAGCATACGCGTGCAAGGCCGTTCGTTCATCGTCTCCTTCTAATTGAATTAGTTCCTTCAGTCGCTTCCTTCGTCTAATGGAGACTTCTCGTTTTTTGTTTGGCTTGTGTTTGTCATCTGTTGAATTGTAGGTAACGGTGATCATATAGGTTTTCTATGTCCTCGAGTAGTTCTCATTTTGTTATTTGTTTTTCCATATCCAATGTCCTCCTTAATCAGGATCTTGTTTTTTCCTTCTTCTTTCGTGGTTGGTTATTATATTTCAACCTATATTTCAACCCCGCAGTGGTCTGGGGATGCCTCATTTCACCCATTACTTCTGCGTATGTTGGTTTGTTACGATCGATCATTGGGGTATTTAGGTCTTTTTCTGTTTTTGCTTCTTTATGTATCTTTGTTATTGCTTCTCAAGTTTATCTATAAGTTTAACTATACTATTATATGATATCCGTTCGCGAGCCATTCTATAATACGATTTTCATGTTCATTAAGTCATCGTGATTTTCTGTCATTATAGATACCGAGATGACTCTTGTTTCTTTTTTCTAACTTTTTGTAGTTTATAGTTTAATATGTCTATGACTTCCTTATGTTCTGTGTCATTTTTAATTTTTCTAATCTGTATTATTTTTGATGTAGCCCGATTGTCATCTTCTTCCCTTGTTACTACCTTATTCTCCTTATTGCTTCTTGTGGGTTTTAGGTCGTCTAGATAACCTCGCAGTTTATTGAGATCCTGAACTTTAACGGCTCATTGGTCGTCTTTTTTTATTAGGATGATCGTTTGCCAACAATATTGTCTCCCATAAATCTGGTCTTAGAGAAGGTTTGTTTTGGCCATCTATATCGTATTAGATTCAGTATCTCTGCATTCGTTTTAATCTCTTGAATTATTTTCAAAAATATCTCTGCCATTGGTTTAAAAGGGCGATGCGGGGGGGGGGGTACACACCTTGTGGAGACACACGTGATAACAACACCGTGACTGACCCGCCCCCTTCTCGAACTGTTGTTGACCATGTCAAAGACCACCGCCGCTTTCCGGTATCGCTTAGCGGATTTCTTCAGTAGGGGCGATGAGATGTGTACAAGCCCAGCCACGAGCATCACACATCCTCTTTACCCTACGGACATGACGTAGTGTTCGAGGTAACCCTCCAAATGATCTCTGCCTTTTTTTGAGGGGAGGAAATGTTCTTCAAACGCACGGACGCCACCAGAGACATTCCAATCTCCATTAAAGTGGGCCGATCTACTGCAGGGTTGACGTGGATGACAAAACGCCTCTGCCTGCTAAAACCATCTTCTGCTGAGAGTCCATCTCTTCCCTAGAGTAGGCACGCTTGGCATTACTTGGATCTCTAGCGAAGGTGCGTACTGCTCCGGCTAGTGTTCTATAGCCGGGTGCCTTGCTCTCCTATGACGACTGTGGCTTCCGTGTTGGGGTCCTGCCCAGGAACCTACTCCCCGGCCTGTAGCGGGAATGGGCGGGGAGAGACTGCTGAAGGAGGAGGACCCTATGACAGGCCGGCCAATCTACCCAAAAGGTACCGGCTGCTCGGTCCTTCTATTCCCGGCCCACCTGAGCGGCAATCCGCAGGGGAAGCCGGTCTAGCTAACGGTGGAGCGGATCTCCGAGCACCCCCCCCGGGGGGGGGGGCTTTGCTGGGTCACTCGGGAAGTTTTATGTATTTTCCTTTCTCTTGAAAATAATCATATTGGTCGTTAGGCCGTATTAATGGAATTACAAGAGGTATTTAAATTTCAGCACACCGATTGGATATTATTACCACTGACATCATTGGCTCACCCACGTGGTATTAGCTAAGTGTTCACGCTGACAATGTCCTAATTTGCTGTGCACAGTCCTATCCCGTTGTTACTTGGCGCTTGCTTTTGATCGAACAATAGGACGCCATCAGATGCACGTTTGTATTGTAAAATTGTCAATAATCACCCAGGGTTCTGTATGAATTTCATATTTCTGATTAATCCTTCATTCACCAGATGCACCGGAAAATTGGATGCAACAGTATAATGGAACAAAAATACATGGATGGGGTGAATTCTGCTCCATATGCGGATGATCTCGTGGTCATAGCCACAACTCAATCAAAATTCAAACGCAGCTTGACGATACAGTCAAGATAATCGTAGACTGGCTAAAAGAACGCGACTTGAAATTAGCCCCAGAACAAACGGAGTTGGTAATCCTAAGTGGACTCAAAAAAAACGAAGATATAAAGGTAGATATGGAAGGACACAAAATCTACCCCAACAAAATCCTTAAATACCTGAGGGTCACCCTAGACAGTGGACTGCAGGTTGGAAATAAAAAAAATAGTACAACCAAATCATGGCCAATTAAACCACTATATTGCCCAATTACTGACGAGACACGGAAACTTCGGAGACTACCTGGCAATATACAAAATCAAAGGCAACCCTATCTGTGAGCACTGTAATGCCGGAATAAATGACTGTGTTCAACAAACTTTCTGGGAATGTAATACATTCGAAAGACCAAGAACCCTGTGAAAAGGGTACTTCAGTTACCTACTTATCTATGGATAACTGGGCAGAGAAAAAAAAGTTTAAAATAAACAAAACTGGTATTTAAAATGATGAAATATATATTATCAAGGTGAGGAGAACAGGGCTAGCCGAGTCTCACTGAGGCGTCCTGCGAAGAATATTGTTATTTTATGTTAATTCCTTGCAATCAACACATACAAACTGTTGACTGTGGGAAACTGATGCCATGCCTTTGGCCTTTCCGCTCTTTTACTAAGCTACACAACCTTAAAGGTGGTGGTTTTTAGTGGGATCATAGAAACCCTTATCAACGGGACGCAATCCCAAACTTCCCGATTGAATTATACATTTAACATTTACCACAACTACCGACTTCCAGGGTAAAACGGCCAGTTACCAATTTGTTCTCCCATGCTCGTCGGCAGTCTTGCCTGTCCTAAAGAAATGCCAGGGAGTTCTATGTAAGGAACATCGGGCATCGCGTAATCCATCATAATTTTGTTAGCGAGCCAGTTCTTAGTTCCCAGCACTGTATATAAAAAGCCTAGAGGGTATCAACAAGCCCCAGCATGTCCAGTACCGGCTGCGGCTCTCAAAGACCACTTCAGAGAGATCCTTGCTGCCGCAGGCTCAGAAAATTCGTCTTTTTCGCTACTTACTGCATTACGAACTGCTTTTCACGCTGCTAATTGATTTCTCATAGATCTGTAATTTAAAAGTAAGTCTTATTTATCAATTTCGTTGCATTTCTACATTTGGTTTTTCCGTATTATTCTGGTGCTGTCATTCCTCACACATTTGCAACCAACTACCCCAAGCACACACCCGTTCTCCAAACTCTCACATGTTTGTACAAGAAATATTATTAATAATGATATGGATGATCTCGAGGGTTAAATTAGGGCAACTAATATATTTCTGGCTTTAAAATATAAATGTTGGACCTTCTGAGAAATGTCCTCTAGAAGAATTCCAGACGACGAATTCAGACGACGTTGGAGTGACCGAGAACGCTGCCATTGCACAAATTACGGGACAAAGGGAACGGAAGGAATAGAAAAGAGAGAAGCAGAGATTTAGAAGTGCACATGATTGATGGAACGATTGTCCGAGCTCACGCTAAGGGATGAAGTTGCTAATTCGCGCCCGAGCTTTCGGTTCTGGATAGTGGCACGTCAGCATTTCTGAAGTTGGTCTCGAGACTTCACACGACTACACAGAACGACTGGCTTATTTGCTGGAAGGACCACTCACCCTCGTAGATCTTCGCGAAACATGCAATCTTCGGGAACGACAGCCTAGCGATGCTTCACCGAGTTGCCCCAGTGGAAGTAGATCCCCAAGTTTTCCCCAACTTTCGCTTAGTAAGTCACCTTGAAACGTAGAACGCTTTACACAGAACTATTATTTACATATTGTACAATTATTATATTCACATTTTAATCTCTGCCCCAAAAAGCACTTTTTCTTCACTAGTTAACTTATTAGCTGAAGTGAGGTAACGAAGCTCGCGAGGGAGCTAGCCCCAGACGGTAACCGGTAGACGGTAAGCCAGAGCATGGCGGCTAGACTCATTGACGGTAAATGGCACCTCAAAGATGGTAGGACGACAGGTGAAGGTGAAGCTTTATTGGTTTATTAAAGGAACTGCAGTTTCTACAATGCTTAAGTTCTCTTATATGTCACGACACGGGACTCGAACCTGCGGCCTCTGGCTTTTTATAGCCAGAGACCACTCAGCCGTCCAAGCCACCGCGGGTCGAGCTCTTCCTCATCGACGTGATAGGGAAGGAGATGTCAGTTGGTATCTTACCACTGCATGGCTTGAATGCAAGGAGAGCAGTTTGAAAAGTGGATATGTATTTGAGGCAAAGCAGGTCAAAGTGTTGAAACACATCGGCAACAGAATCCCTGCGACAAAGGCTGAATACAGCTCTTCGTTTTGAATGACTTCACCCCAGTGAAGCGTTCCTCAGAAGCCACCACCACTCTAGATTGTGATACCATAGCATAGCAGTAGATTAGGAGCATTTTGTAGATTAGGAGTAACCCAGCGACAGGTATCCCTACCTCCCTAGGACGCCGAAGTGACGCAATAACAGCATAACATTTTGGGGCAAGTCAAGTCAAATGGTCGTGCCATCTCAGGACATAGGAACCGACAAGCCACGAAGTTGCACGGAGGGGATTTGGATTGATCTCCGCGGCGCGCGAAAAAGAGTTACACTAGTCTAGTTTGCATTTATATCGAGGCTAGTTTCAGAAGCCGGCCGCGTTACCTTATAAATGACGGAGGGTTCTGGAGGTAAGTAACGACGAATAACTCTCGGTGAATGAACTAACCAGCAAGTTTGCGAGTCTCCCATAACTATGCATGGCAGGGATCCTCCTACTGAAAGAATATCCTCTAACAAGTTAAGTAGAGTATCCCTGTGCGAGAAGTGACTGTAGTAGAAACCGATGAGGTAACCCTCAAATACAGATTTCCTAATGTGCACCCGAATGACCTGAACGTTGCCATCATTACTACTCTTTGCCGAAGTCTTTAGAACACGACAGCCAGCTCGAACAAAGACACCAACACCACCTCCCTGTTTGGTAATTTCGCGTCCCGACACGAAAAAAAGTGAAGTCCGAGTTGCCATAACCGTCGTAGCCGGCCGTTTTTAACCGCGTCTCACTCACCATCACCGCGTGCAAGCCAGACCCCCCCCCAAGAGGTCTGTACCTGTCTCGAGTTTTCCCGATTTCTTGAGCACTCCAGTACCAGTATTGAAGTGAAGTGAAGTGCTGCGAAATTACCATACACAGGAGTTCTTGAACCACCAAAACTAATCTAATTGAAAACTCCGGCACAGTGCACCAGGTTTGGTAATCATTTATATTATTATGATTGGAGGGACTAATGCTACCAAATCTATCCATAATTATATAGAGGAGTTTGGTTTAACACCAACTGATTTAGCGTTCATTGTGAATAGCACCGACGTTAGCGGTCCTAGGGCATTACTTAGACTTATTAAACACCTAGCGGCTCGAGGACATACTGCATTAAGAAGTCTGTACACCGGCTTTAATGAACGGTGGTGAACTCCGCTATTTTAGCCATCATCTTGTCGACCGTTTTTGCAATGTTTTTGTTCGCCATGTTGGTCCAGCCTCGATCGGGTTGGTCCTTGTTCAGCACTTGTTCGGGCTATATATATATATATATATTAATGCGTTACGCACGAGCGGTTTCCACCTTACTGTGGGCCGCACAGTGTGGGACTCACCATTTTGGTGGTATATGGTGAGTGGTGCTACCCACTAAAACCCCAGGTTTTCCGTACCTGGAAAACCTCTAAAAGCCTCCCTTAAGCTTCACCACTGTAGTCCGGATCTTCGTTTAATAGTACTACGGACTGACAGGGTGGCGGATGCCTACCGAAACAATTGGTCGGGGTCACCCTCCGGGTTCCCCGCCTCACCAGACGCGCTTAATCCCAATATCTGCGAACCCGGATCTAACGTGCGTCGTCTGTGTCGCTCGTCGTCGCTCTGACACTTCTTAGCCCTTCAGGGCGCTCTTCATCAGTGTTTGGATCTGCGGTGTTGTCGTTTGCTCGTTGTCCTCCCGCTGTCAGTATTCTTTGCAATCGCGCACGCCCGAGCCGACCCTTCTCTTCGAGGACTCCCTTCGCTGTAGCTGCTCCGACCTTCCAGCCTCTTGCTGTGGCGCAGATGAAGTCCACGAACTCCCTCACATTGCCTCTGGGTATAATTCAATTCAATTCAAAAACACCTTTTTTAACAAAAGGGGGTTATGCATTTGGTGTACAAAAATTAGTTAGTGCATAGTATATGCATGAGTGTCTCTGAGCATTCGTGTCGCTCGAAAAGAAAGTATATTATTGACTCTTTCGGTCCTCGCGATTTGTACTGATGATATGGTTTGTCCACTCCGCAGATTATTTTGTCTGACATTAAAATATTTATGATACGAGTTTGAAGATAGTAACCTTTTGTAAAATCGCATATCTGCCTGTTTGTGTAGGTCAGTAATCGGAGGTAAGGTAAGAGTCGAGCGATCGATTCCACATCTAAGCGAGCCGCGTGTTAAGAACTTTGATGAACTCGCTCCATAGCGTCTAAATGTTTCTTAAGATATGGTCGCCAAACTTCACAGCAGTATGTAAATTTCGCTATAACTAAGCTCTTATAGAGCTGCATATAAAATTCCGGCTTTTTCACAATAAAACAACGAAATAATGTGTTGCAAACTAACGTTGCGGACTGAATGACTTGTGTAATATGAAAGTTAAAATCTAAGTCAAGATCATCCCGCCCAGGTCCCTCATACATTTCACAATCGGTATAGGCTGGGCGTTAAGAGTGTATATGTGAGGGTCTGATAGACATAATGTGCCACATTTAGGAACGGATATGATCATATCATTATTGGGGCACCACCTTTGAGATGGCATCAACGGCTTTCTGCAGATCGCGTCTTTCGGTTTCGGTCTTCGATGGGCCGTAAAGCTTGAGATCATCCGCGTAAAGTTTATGTGTTATGGACTGCGGAATAGTGCTTTTTAGGTCTAAGATGTAAATACAAAATAATGTGGGTCCCAAGCAGCTACCTTGAGGCACCCCAGAGGGGCAAGCACCGCAATTACTAATACTGTCTTTTACACGTACGCAAAAAGAACGGTTACATAGGTAGTCAGATATCCAACAAAAGGACCGTGAGTCAATTCCTAGTTTCTTAATTTTTGCTAAAAGTGAGGAGTGATTTACTCTATCAAATGCCTTAGAACAATCGAAATATATGCAGTCGAACATTTGTTTGTTGTTGATGTAAATGGTCCAATCTTGAACCATATCAACCAGCTGGGTGGCGGTGGATTTTCCCTTTGTAAAACCATGCTGTGCCTCATCAAGTAACCCCTGAGTTGTTAAAAAACTAGATACATGGTCTACAAGCAATTTCTCAAATATAATACAAGCTATAGAGGACTGGGCCACCGGTCGATAGTTATCAACATCGGATTTAGACCCCTTCTTGTGGACAGGGGTTACCACAGATGTTTTAAAACACTCTGGTACAATGCCGTCCTCATAGGACCTGCAGTAAATAAGATATAAGGGTTGGGATATGGTTCTCCCAACCTTTTTCTAAAAAATAGGAGGAATTGAGTCAGGTGTAAAACTACATTTCATGGGTAAAGCTTGGATCTTACTAAATATATTTTCCTCTGTTATTAAAAGGGGCGTAGATTCATTTGTGTGATAGGTTAGATCCGTAGGAGCCACGCTAGGCTGGTTGACGTAGACGGTTGAAAAGAAATCTTTGAAAATGTGTGCCTTGGCCTTGTCATCTGTTATAATTTTATCATCCTTTATAAGCGCACCTATCTCCTCTTTTCCCTTCAAGCGCTTATTTGCGTAACGAAAAAATGACTTAGAGTCCTTAAAGTCAAGATTCGATTCCTCAAGGATGCGAAGCCTGGTGCTAGCTTTTCGTAAATTGGTTTCATTTTTAGGATTCGCATCTGTTTTCATCAGAGCCTCAAGTTTATTTATATAGGTTTTAAGGCTCTTGTTTCTCGATCCGATTAAATTTCTTCTTTTAGGTACGAATTGTTCAATTAATATGTGGAGCTGGTTGATAAATGTATTGAACATACTATTTACGGAATCACAGCTCGAGAAAA
This sequence comes from Stratiolaelaps scimitus, assembly GCA_019614645.1. Classification (NCBI taxonomy): domain Eukaryota; kingdom Metazoa; phylum Arthropoda; class Arachnida; order Mesostigmata; family Laelapidae; genus Stratiolaelaps; species Stratiolaelaps scimitus. Next base: position 282,292 of record JABWDB010000096.1, on the reverse strand, counting down.
GCGTCCTCCACGGAATGTGGCATAACCTAGCCTCAATGCTTTCATAATCTCCTCTCCAGAAATCATAGCCACCTTCACCGTTTACCGTACAACCCGTATCAAAAAGTACAGTAAAAGTTATCGCATTATGATCGGAGGGTATCGGGGAGGTCAGAGTAGATAGTTCATCGATAATAAAAGGATCGGTCGTAAGTAGAACATCTAAGATGTTTCCTTGGTAAAACCGGCTTGAGAATTAGCATCGCGTTTAAGTGGACGGGTTATCTCCGTTATCAGTTGGTAAAGCCCATTTTCAACACAAGAGTTTATAAAATTTGCCTCCATCGAGTTCGAGTCTGAGAGGACTATATTGCACCAGTCAATGTCAGGGAGGTTAAAATCTCCTAGGATAATAATTGACGGGCAGGTTTCGGGCCGGCGAATTTCCGTCTCTTCTCAAGTGGGCCATTTCCTTGTCCAAAGCTGCCGCTCGAGCATGTTTCAGGCCCGGGCAGACGAGGAGAGTATGCGTAGCATCATCTCTCTCGCCCAATTCGCAGTGGACACAAGTCCCCGATTGCGGTGTGACATTGAAGTGATCTAGGTATGCCTGGAAGTTTCCATGACCCGTTATAATCTGGGTAATGAAAAGGTCCATCTGTCCTCCGGGGCGGTCTAGCCATTTTTTGATGTCCGGGATAAGATCCCGGACCTTTGCGCCAGGATCGCCTCTGCGCAGAGCAGTCCACTCATCCTGGCAGGCAGTTAGCGTGGCCTCTCTCTCTCTGCTTCCTTTGAACCCTCTGACCCTTTTTCCCTGGTCCACATAGTCTCGCTCCGATAGATACTCCGAGACTATGTGGACCAGGTATGGCGGGACTAGCTTCCTCTTGAGCGTCTCCAGGATGACCTTCCAAGGCAAGCTATTGAAGGCACTTTTAACATCAAGGAAGACTGCCACCATTAGCCAGCGGGTCTGGCGGGAAGAGCTATGTAAAAGCTCGGCTTTTGCTACCACTATATGGATTGCCGTGTGCACTGATCTATGTTTTCGGAATCCGTACTGTCGTGCCGATAGGAGCCCTTGTTCCTCTGCGAAGGTCCTCAGCCTTTCTTCCAGGATCATCTCGAAGCCTTTAGCCAGCGTGTTGATGAGGCATATTGGTCTGTACCCTCCATTTCCCGTCGGGATGAGAACTACCTCCGCTGTCTTCCATGATACTGGTATATTGCCATTTCGGAGCATTCTCGTGGTAACAGCCGCCACAGTCTCCGAAAACTCCTTGAAAAGTACTTCGACCGCTTCTGGCGGGATGCTATCTGGGCCCGGGGCCTTGCCGGCTTTTATCCGTTCTGCCGCATTAAGTGCCTCTGAGATCGTGACTGGTGGGATGTTTTCCGTGTTCTCTTCTCCATACCGCATCTGAAATTTCTCTCGCGGATATTCTTGGTGGCGGGGTAAGAGTTTTTTTAGGACGCTTAGTCTCTCCTCCTTTGGCGAATCGATGTTCGTCGTCGTCCTCATCTTTCCTCGCACTAGCTTGTAGGGGCGCCCCCAGGGGTTATTGTCCGGCGCCGCGAGAAATTCGTTCCAGCACTTCTTCTTGCTGTTCGCGATCGCTCTTTTTAATAATGTTGTACTTCGTCTCACGGACAGCAGAAGGTCAGCTGTGTCTCTTCCGTGTGCGCTCGCTTGTTTGAGGCGTCTCCGTGCATGCATATGTTCCTCCCTGCACTGTCTGATCTCGTTCCACCAGTTCTTCGGTTGAACCGGAGCCCTCCGTCTAAGGTGGGTCGGTCCTTCCGAGACTTTCGCGTAGGCTTTAAGGAGTACTCGGTGCAGCTCCTCTGGAGTACCGGGCGTTCCGCTTTCTCTGAGAGCCTTAGCCAGTGCCTTTCTCATCATCTCTGGATCTCTGACCCTGAACCGAGGACGTGTAGGGGAAGCCGGCCCCCCTGGTCTGTTTGTCGTGATCGAGAATTCGATACAGAGATGATCGCTTAGATTGGGTTCATCCACTAGAACTTTCCATTCTGTGATTTCTCCCCCCATCTCTTCGCTGCACAAAGTTAGATATAGATGCGATAGTTCTTCTGCGGTCTCGTCTGTATTTCTTCTCCGAATACGCCTAAACGTAAGTTCCTCTCCCGTATTCATGACAACCATATTGTTTGCAGCCATCCAATCGAGTATTATTTCTCCCCTGGCATTGGTTTCCCGCGCACCCCAGACCTCGGATGCTGCATTAAAATCTCCAGTAACTATGACCTTTCTGCATCTATATATATATATACATATATATATGGCTGCACTTCCTTAGTCTGCATCTATATATATATATATATATATATATATATATATATATATACTCGTCGGCCATATCCCTATCAGAAGGAGGTTCTTCCGGACGAATAGCACGGTTTCTAGGCATAGCGGTCCACAGTGTCGGTATGTTCAGCACTCATGGGCGATATAGAAAAAGTGCTGTTGCTCAATTCGTATATTTGTGTTCGTGGATTTTCAAACCGCGTGTGTTTCAGAATCATAAACTCTGGTGATCGGAATAATTAGTGTCATCGTCCTTTATCAAGAACCCGCGAAGTCTATTGCTGATAACGTTGAGTCTCCTCCAGATAAAGGTAGCCTATGGCTTTCTACGGTATTCAACTTCTCTGGGAGCTCTCTCAATTCCGTCTGGGTCTGCACAAGGCCAAGAAACACCTACTCGTCTACCTACTAGCCGACACACCTCTATTCGTCAAGTAACTCCACAAGCCATTTGCGCTACTGACGCCTGCGCATCAACAATTTATTAGATCCCACGAAGATGAGTTGATCGATACAGACCCTGCGTCTTTAACACATGGGAAGATATGTCTAAAAAACCGTCACTCTGCAGAGGGATACACAGTACACGGCAAACAGAGGGCTATCACAACCTCGAAAAAATATATATGCATATGTGAATATAGTAATATAGCATACTCCCGTCATCATAGAGATCATTGCAGTATGGTGTCCAGTTCTTAAATTGTGAATCATATATGTATATAAGGTATTCCTGTTTACCCAACTGAAAAGCAACTAGCAGTATTCATCAAATCATTGTTTTAGGGTAGACAAGGGTTCTGCATCGATGGAATCGATCTTAGATCATTAGCATACGTAAACATCAATAGACCAATTTGATAAGTCTGATTTTGGCTAGAGTGGTAATAACTAACATAACATTTCAGCGGTAAAGCTTAAGGCGCGCTTTCCACTTTACGTCATCAGTGAATGTAATCGCTCATTATTCGACGTTATCTAGGATCTTTTTCGGGACGTCGTTCATATTTATACAACCATCCTATAACGGCCACAAGAGTACGTTCCCTTAACAAGCATTTCTCAGGGATGAATCACGCTGATACAGACCCATTCACGTATACTGATCATACTATTATACTGTTCTGTTCATAGAGATGACCGGAGCTTACCACACAATGTCACTATATTAACACCTACACCAATACGAATTTCAAAACGAATACATCCGAAATATCTCAGTTTTTTGTGTTGTTTTTATATTGTCAGCGTTTATCTTCCCTCATAGTACACCTAACTTAGAGAACATTAAAGATAACCAGCTCAGCGCAATCAATCTATAGCATTCTAGTGGAATTGGTACCATAACAGTGCCAAACCGTTTAATTATTGAGTCAAATTTAGGTAATTCATGTAAATTGTTTAGATGAATCAGATGTTTATGAAAAACAATACAGGACTATTGAAGTTAATACAATATCATTCATTTTCCAAAACGAAGCTCTGGAAACCAGCGGTTTGTCACATATGTCAGCTGACGTTATTTGAGGAACGAAATGTGGGCATCCTGACTATTCGTAGGAGAAAATCGAGGAGGGTCATCTGGACCCGAAGTTGAATCGGATCTTTTGTCTCCTGAAACAATAACAAGCAATAACCAATTTTTACCAAAAGATCTGTGAATATATTTGGTCGATAATTACAAAACAAGATTTCCTGAGGTTATATATATTTAATCAAGCGTAAGATACTGTGTCACCGACGGAATATCTGCCATTGTAAGATTTAAAACGGGTAAATATAATATATAATTTTTATGTCGTTCACATGTATATCTTGTCGACCGCACAGGGCTGTCCTTTCGACGAATGAAAATGGACATACGCAGGTGTCTCAGCCTCGTTTAGTTTTTGCGTCCAAACCTAGGTAGACCAATGAGTTTAGTAGACGACGTTTACATTGAAGAGCATTCCCCAGACAAAGTCGGAATACACGTCAGCAATTTCCTGGCAACTTCCATTGATAGAAGAACCAAGAGAATAAATATCTCATGTGGCACGGTGGGTCTCGAATGAACTCTTGAAGTCTGCATGGATGACATCACCCTCATTACTTGGAAACCCTTATTTAGGTCAGCACGGTCACATTTCGAAAATAAAGACAACGTTTCGTTTCTATACGCGTACTGAATCGATGAGATGAGCGATCCATACAATCCAATACATGGTAGGAATCTTCCTCTCTTCAATGGACCTCTGAAAGATGCAGCTCAGTGAGGTGGCTAAACCATGTGCAACCTTATTGAAGAATACGGCAAGTAGCATATTCTGGGTTGTTACCCCGTTTGAGGTAATTTTCGTGATTGTATTATGAAAATACAATTAATGCGTGGATTCAGTCTAGCTGCCGGGTAGCCGAAGAAGTCACAAGCATGTAAAGGTAAAGGTTTAATGGTTTATTGAAGGAGCTGCAATTTTACAATGCTTAAGCTCTCTTTTATGTCACACGTCAGGGCTCGAACCTGCGGCCTCTGGCTTCCGATAGCCAGAGGCTTAGCCGTCCAAGCCACTGCGCTGACAATGTACAATGCTCTTTCCTAGGATGCGTCATTGCCTCGATCAATTTCAGGTTGCGGTCCTTCAATCTCTCCTTGCTCACTGTACCTGCAGTTTGTAATATTGCTATGCAGCCTAGATATATGTGAGTCAATTGTTTTCTCTCTACAAAGGCGATAGCCTCGGCAGTGGTTTTTGACTATCTACGAAACGGTGTCGTGAAATCTGCTATAGACTATTGCTGTTGACGCATTACGTACTCTTGTCACTTTTACCCAGTATTTAGACATTGGTACATTCGCGCAAAACTCGCCTCTTGTAAGGTCGAGAAAGACGAAAAGCCAGCAAACACGCTCAGCTTCATTAGACTATTGTGCCCACCACATTCCCGCATGATCAGTGGATGAAAGGAAAACTTGGATAATCCACAAGGTAAACACTTACCTTGAAAAGAGGAACTCCCACTTCCTGAAGCGCCTGCTGCTGTTCCACGACGGTGCTATCGATCTCCTTTATAATATTTAAATCTTTACTATTCAGCTCCCGCTTGACTTCGTCCTGCATTCATTCATATTTTGTGCAATACAGATACAACAAAGTTAAGTAAGAACCTGCTTTTATTATCGAGAAATAAGCCAAGTCCAACAGAGAAATACAACCCTCCTGAATAACGATCGAGTGACAGAGTCACAAATGGGTAGAAAAGTCGCAAATGTAGTTCACATTCTAACACCGTAATAATACACAAAAAAAAAGTCAAATAACAAAGTAAAAACATATATGGTATTACTGCTTTTGTAAAGGGCGACTATAAGCTCCGCAGCTAGTAACCACGATACAGGATTGGGACATTCATATAAATTATGAAGATGACCTTCAATGCATGTCAATTATTATTATGTTAGTTAAGGGTTTCCAACGATACATATGTGAGGAGCGAACGTGTAAATGACAACAGAGTGAGACCTCCAGCCTCAGATCCTAGGACTCGAGGGGGGTGATGAGGAATCAGCTAGGTTTGGGTTTATAACTAGGAGTTCATCAGAGAGTGTGGAACAAAAACGAGTCTCACAGACGAAGTGACCGAAAAGAACTGTACAATTCACGCACAAGTACAAGACATAGTTAGATAAACAGATTACGGAGCTTATATTGTATTTGCTACAACGCTAGGTATTATATACAATATACACCCTTGTATCAACACGAGTAAAAAATAGTTTAAAAGCAATACCAGGCGTGTGACACAAGGGGATTAGTATTATTCTAATTTTAATGTTATTAATTATTTTACTATGAGAAAGGTGCTGTGATAAGAGGACATTAGATATATAAAACGTCGTACCATAGAAAATATCTACTAAATATTAAGCCTATTTAAAATTGCTTAGAAAATGTTCTTTAAGCGCGGACTTAAAAACTGGTAAAAACTTAAAAACGGCCTCTGGCTTTTTACAACTAGAGACTTAGCCACCGTCTAACAGCTGCCGCGTTGATAAACATGGTAATGCTTATTTGCAATTATTTTATATATATATATAATTGCAAAAAATGATTATATATAAACATACATGCAATTTTTCTAATAAAAATATCGATGAAACTAATGCAGAGTACAACCGATAAAAGCAGAATAATGTGGTTAAATTCAAATAATGGCTCTTCCGATTACTGGGTTGCACCCGTCATATGTGTGTCACCTAATCAAAGACCAAGTTCTTCGTCATATGCGCTTAAGATGTCAGGCGAACATATAGTCTAATAGACCTCTCTCATGATATGTGTGAATAACTCAGAAGAGGTATCTATACAGATGTGTATATATGGTTTTGACTGGATCGAAATCAGGAGCATGATCTTTGTTTGTCAATGTGTGCTAATAATGAAACCATGTTTAACACCATTGACACATCATGTGTGGTATTAAAAAATAAGCGCAAAACTGCTTGATTTGCCCACCACCCGTAGCTTATATGAAAATATTCGATTGGTAAATAGGTTTAGTCGTTTTTAATCGCTTCTCCTCTCACGTCTTTCATACAGCTCTGTCCTTCTCTACAAATGGAGCATACCACTAGCTGAGGTGTGTTCCTCTTCACGAAGGCCTCAAACATAGATGTTCCAAGTGAAAAAACAGTGCATATTCGACGCGACCACAAGGCAGTGGAAGCAGTCATGAAGATCTGTTCTGTATATGGTGAGATGTTCTCAGTGAGTGGACTGCTCAATATTGGATGGTCAAGTTAAAAAGCGGGATTCTGGACGGTGACCATGGACACCACTCGAGTCAACGATCTGACTTTGATGAGGAACGACTTGAGACATTGTTGAAGGAAAAGTGCCGGCTAACATCAAGATTGAACTCAAACAAGGCTATGATTTGTGTTTGGTTGGACTGGAAAAAAAATAACCTCTTCTACATCCTCTGTATTCACCTTGCGTTTACCTCACTTCTCCCACTCCCTGGCAAATCATTTGGAAGGTATCTATATATTGGCCAAGTGATGGGAAACAATGAGAGTGAATATATAACAGATAAATAAGTGGCCAAAAGTCTGTCCTTCTTGGAAAACAGAAATCGCCAAAACCTATGGAGCAACCTATGATTTAGGTACGTTCCATATATATATATATATATATATATATATATATTGCCAATAAGCTCATGTCACTTTGGTTGAAAAGCAGGATGCATTATTTAGAAAAATCCATTTTCACTGTCCCATATCTTTATATATATATAGATAATCCGTTAGTAACGCGTTTGGGGGAGTGGGAGAAGGGACAGTTTTTCAGGTTCAGACGGTCATAGATTGATGGTGGCAGTGCGAGTGCCTCCATACATAGCCAGGGAGAGGTGAGAGGCCTCGTTGGTGAGACAGAAGAGGTAAGTCGTCTGCAGGGCACTGTACTCTCGTAGCTTGGCGTGCTCTGCACGCGACACGCGTAACTGGGGGTGGTTGCACAGTAGGTGACATAAGAGGAAGCTGTCGAGGTGGTGCATTCGTGTGCGCCTTGCAATCGGAGGAGACACGTAGGTGCACAGGTTAGATCCCCATCATTGCATATTTGCATTTAAGGGTATGAAACAATGCGAATGCAATACTAGCTGAGGGGGTCCGTTCGAACAATTTTGACATTATTATTATTTGTTTTATTTTCACTCTGCTCGAGTAATTACAACCGATGTGTAAGGTTTCAAGTAAGAATTCTAGAAGCATTTTTTTTTTTAAAACATAGTTCCATCTGATTGCATTGATTAATTTATATTTAATTCTACGACTAGATTAGGCATTTATATTTAAGACATGACTAATTGACCTAATTGCTTCGCATTTTCCTGCGTGGTATCTCTCACATTTTTTACTACAGAATTTACAAACGCAATTATCATCAGGTTCATGGAATCCCTGTGTTTCGCAGACTATATGGTGAAATCCGTGAACCGCGAACCTGGTAACATGATGCCTATTCCTTCTATTACTAAGCTTCCAATTGCCATCAGTCATGGCTGGAGTCGTGAAGAACGACGGGTCCACCTCTCTCTTCTTCGCTTTATGGCCATCTATAAAGATGCGGTAACTATCTGTTTCTGGGAGGTTGAACGACTGGCGGATTTTTTCAACAAACGATGGCGTGTCGAGCAGCAGATAGACAAGCCGGTTCCGTGCCGTGGCGTGCAAACCGAGTACTGACTTTAAGAACGCTGGTTTGACTCTGTCGATCGTGGCCAGGTCCCTGGCGGCGGGCTTATCCCAGACGATTTGAATCCCATATGTAGCTATTGGCGCGATCTTCAAATTAAACAATTTAAGAGCAGTGTCGATTGATAGCTTTTGAGGTCGTTCGATCGAGGTCGTCGCAATCGTCGCTTTTCTAGCTCGGTCTTCAACATGCAAAGCGAATGACCTGCCTGTTGTTGTTATTGTTAGACCGAGGTATGTGAACGAGTTAACTATTTCCAGCCGCTCACCGTCCAGTCGGAACGAGTCGTTTCCGCTAAGCCTCCCCCCTTTTCGGAACTTCATTGCGACTGTTTTAGCCTTGTTAATTTGAAGGCCGGTGTCGGCTACATAGGTATTCAAAGTTGCTAGTGCCTGCTGGAGATGAAATCTACTCGTACACTACATTACGAGGTCATCTGCATACAGGATGAGATTGACAGAAGAGTGCCGTTGTTTGACACGCGTAGGAAGGGCTGATGAGGAGTGAGAAGAGTAACGGACTTAGGTTGTCGCCTTGGGCAAACCCAGTCGTCTGTTCAACCCCGTGTCTCTCTATGACTCCATCATCAATGATGACCTAATTCTTCTGTAGGATATCCTTCAGCAGACCTAGTATGTTAAGCGGCACCCCGTGACACGCCAGCTTTGAAAGAACTATCATTCTGGACCCCGAATCAAACGCGGCTTTGAAGTCTACAAATATTGCGTAGAGGAACTGCTTCGGACGAGCCAGGGTTTTCTTGATGTCGTCGACCAGTATCCTACATGCTGTCATTGTTGACCTACCGGCCCGAAATCCGTGTTGTTCAGGTGGAAGGGCATCACGATTTTCGAGGTAGAAGGACAGGCGTCTTGTCAGGATGCTCGATAGAAGCTTGTATATACAGCTCTTTTTGGCAATCCCTCTCCAGGATTTCGGATCGTTCTGGTCTCCCTTACCCTTCGGAATTACCACCATTGAACACTCTCTCCAGGCTTCGGGAACTCTACCCAGCGACAACAAAGCTACTGGAGACCGGCAAGTCCGTGGCACACAATGAGCCCGGGGGGATACCATCGCGAACAATATGCAACACCGCGAGCAGCCAGCCCGCAACTACAGGCCGCCTGCACGGACAAGAGTACGACAGCGCCAAGCCGCTCCTTTCAAGATCGTCAACACGGGGTCGGCCGTGGAAGAACGAACTCTACCAGTGAGAGGAAGCAAACGGATCTCGGACGGGATTTTTTACTTCCGCCGAAGCTGACCCTCAACGAGCTCCTCATAGCCGCGCTGCAGGAAGCGTACAGGCGCAACGACCCACCGCCCGGACGGAGAGGACCCCGCAAACAAAGAACCCCGTCAAAATAAGTGTGGTACAGTGGAACTGCGAAAGTGTGTCCACCTCACTTTCCCTACTTCCCGATAGCGTTCTCCAACCGGTTGATGTCCTTATACTGAAGGAGACGTGGGCAACCGCACCTCTCACGCTGCCTATGCGGTGTGTTGCCCCGCGACTCGGTTGAGTGCTACAGGTCACGCTAGTGGCGGGGTCGCCGTATTCTACAACCACCGACTCGGACCAATGAAACCGACTTTGGTGGAGGATAACTGCGTGGTTATCGAAGGGGAAAATGTCAGTATCGTCGCAATGTATGTTCGCCCGCCTGAGGCAGAAGGCACGCAGATATTAACAGAGAAGCTCATCAGATGTTGCCGACTGACGTCTGGGAAGCCAACGGTGCTCGCCGGGACCTGAACGTGAGAATTGACCAGCAAGATCAGCCTCGTACGATCGCTTGCCTGGAAACTCTACACAATTTTGGCTTACAGGTGGTCACTGCCCCGGAGATCCCAACCTTCGTCGGTCCGATGGGGACATCTGTGATTGATATCTTCGCAACGAACATGACCCAGGACGTTCGATACACTGGCCCGGAAAATCCACTCAAGGAAGGTGGGCTGCTGAAGTGGCACCTGCCTGTTGGACTACAGGTAACACTGAACGAGCAGGAAAACCCGCCTCGACGCAAACAACAACAGCAGAGCAGCAGAAAACTCGACGTGAATAAGCTCTCGGATGCGGTCAGTGTTATCTTTCCGTACGAAGAAAACCCTGAGGTCGAGTCGTACCATAGGTTTCTGAGCACGACGCTAAGAGCATGTGTGCCCCCAAACGACCTCCCCGTAGCAGGCCTTGGTGGACTCCTGAATGCTCGCTGGCTAAACACATCTCGGTTCAGGCAAGAGAGCTGGGCAGACTTCAAAAGTACCTCGAACCGTTCGTTTCGAAGATCAAGAAGTACTATAGAGACTGCCTCAAAACAGCCAAGCTGAAGTACGAGGAAAAGCAGGAGACTAAACTGCTGGAAGAAGCTGCGCGATCCCCATATCTTTGGCTCCGCCACTCTAAAGTGGCCCGACCCACTTGCCCAGTCAATCCAGAGGCTCTCCAAGCACACTTCCGTGGTATCTTGAGCTCAAGTGATACAGTTCCAACCGTGGTGCCGCAATATCATTCATGTTGGCGTGCAGATGAGCTCGGACACATCGCGAATCTAGAGAGAGAATTCACCGTCTCCGAGGTTTTGCACGGCATCCATAAGCTTCCCAACCGCAAAGCGTGCGGGCCCGATGGGATCTACAACGAACACATCAAAACAGCCATGGAATTCACGCCGTGCTGGACCAGGCTGTTCAATGCCTGCCTGAGTACAATTTTGACATAAGAAGGGGCTAGAGTGCCAACCACGTTTCTATTCCAAACCAGGTGCTGGCCCGTATGGAAGGTGATCAAATTGAATCAACTAATGGTTTGGAAGTAACAACTCTGGTGTCCGAAATTGTATGGGGTAGAGCACTGTGTATGTGTATTTTGCACACAAACCGTTGGAATTGAATCTGTATCGTGGAAGACGGCCTCTGTGTTAACTATGTATTTGCAATGTTCGTTCAAAATCAATGTTTCAATTTATTTCCTGCTTCGTCACCGTCTTAGCCCCCTTCCCCTTAGACACGGTTACCCAAAATTTGTCACGAGCTGTTATTCGCGACATGAACTGCTATAAACTGATAAATATTCCGACAGGCTTCTTGAACTCCAAATATGTCAGGGCAAAATTAGGCATTATAATTTAAAGAAGACTAAATGACATACTGAGACGAGATTCCACTGAGCCTCGAGCTCTTTATCCAACTCTTCCACGCTAAGTCCCGCTTTTGCCTGCAGCTCCCGACGCTCCTGGTGTTGACTTCGCAGCTCACCAAGCCGAGCTGAAAGTAATCCGGTATTTAAGCGATATCACCATACAATGATCTGTTAACCATTTTGCAAACGGTGGCACTATTCTCATAGATTATTTAAATAGATTCATAATTGAGTTAACAGGTACACATCCGGGCAATACTTGCACGCCAGGATCTCCGGGTGGTTATCGAACCCAGTAATATATGTTTAACTTATTCAAATGTATCAAACCCAGTAATATATGTTTAACTTATTCATTCAAAATTTATATACATACAAAGTGAAGTACATTAGACTTTCAGATGAGGCGGAACTCTTACTGGAGTTAGACTGACTTTATTCCCAACCAGCGTGACACGCCCGTTTTAAAATTGGTTCATTATTAATACCCAGTCCTCCAGTTCGTCTAAGTGAAACAGGTGGATGTCAAAAGGGAACCCAAAGAAAAATACGCAATCGAAAGTCTATTAGCCCGCACAATAATCAGATGGGAAAACGCCTCTGTGAGTCAGAGAAACAAATGAACAAACAGGAATCAAGTTTTCTTAGTGTACTACCAGAATAAACCTCAGGGGTTACCTCACCACGTTGATTTTTGTCGTCGGTTTTATTGACGTTGAATATGGTTCCCCGCCTACCTAATAATAATCCTACTATTTCCATGCAGTTGTTATCTGATCAGTCCCCATCTTCTCAACGGCAGCTGATACAAAAAAATAAGATGTTAATAATTAGTACTGGTGGTATACGGCGGAAAGATCGCTATATGGCCGCTCTGTCTGCTCAGCAATACTGGACTCCAGTGAAGTTAAATGGTGCTTTCAAAGGGGATATATCCTAGTGGCGCTTTATTTGTTCTGAATGCTGTGGATTTAGTTCAATCAAAGCGCCAGTCTGGATAGAATGGCTGTACGTCACGTGTCAGATAATGAACTGCTTGGTCCTTTAGTAGGAAATATTTTGGTGACACCTTAAATCGCATCAGTGACTTTGTACCACGAATCAATGAAATGGAAGGTTGTTCCACTGCAGCACTGCACTAATACAAAATGCAATCAGTCTTACGCTGTTTGTCTCTAAACATACATAGGAATCGATTTTTTGAAACTTAAAAAACGACGAACCCACGAAAGAAAGTCTTCTACTGGAATTCTGTGCGACACACGGACTGACGCAACTTGTAATCGATCCTACCAGACGCGTCGGAACCTCATCGACAATTCTGGACATTGTCCTACGCAGTGATGATTCTGTTTCAGAGGTCAAGGTTCTGCCGAATCCCCTACAATCAGATCACCACATTGTTCAATTCTCTCTTACAAGCAGGTCTGAGACCACCGTACCACAGACCCCGGGCCTTAATTATGCAAGAGGAAACTTTTGTCGAATGAAATGGGAATTGGACCACACAAATTGGATGTCCTTTTTTGCAGAATGCGAAAGCGTGGATGAGATGTACAACGTACTCGCACAGTACATTCGTGAACTGATAGTAAAACATACTCCAATACGAATGAACCACGTACATCCAACGACTGCACAAGTACGGAAGCTCCACGACTCCCTCAACGAAGCCACAGACGAAGGGACGATTGAATTTCTTCAGAAAGAAATAGCCAAGGTGTCGAAACGGGAGCGAATCATAAGAGAACATGCCATCCTCCGCAACCCCAGCAACAAGGCCATCCATAACTATGTACGTAGACGGATCGTGATTAACGATACTCTCAGCTCACTACAGCGCAGCGATGGCACTTTTACCACTGACGACAAAGAAAAGGCCGAGATATTAAAAAGGCATTTCGAAGCAACGTACCCAGGCAACGATGAGCTGAAGCAACGTCAAAGCAGAGAACCACCCGCTCTGCCAGAAGGACCCCTAAGGCTCACTGTTCACGACGTAGATGTAAGTGCGGAAAACATTCACCGTCACCTACGAAAACTACAGTCGAAGTTAAGTTCCACACCAGACGACATACCATCCTACGTGATGAAGAAACTGGGGCTATCGGTCTGTGTCCCTCTCTCTTGGGTCTTTAGAAAGTCTGTCGATAATGCCACGATTCCAGATGTTTTCCGCTCAGCAATAGTATGTCCAGTACATAAGAAAGGCTCTAAGACCGATCCCAGAAACAAGAGGCCGGTTTCGCTAACAGTTATAGCATGCAAACTTCTGGAAAGCATCATATCTAAGGCTATCTACGACAATGCCAATGCCCAAGGCCTCATCAGTGGAACCCAATATGCATATAGGCCCGGATACAGTACGGTGCTCCAGCTGATAGACACACAATTCGATTGGGCCCGCGAAATCAACGCGTCGCGCTGTTTTGACGCCATCTTCTTCGACTTCAAATCGGCGTTTGAAAGAGTCACACATACAAAACTAATTGCTATGCTTCCACGCTTCGGAGTCGGCAAAATTCTAGTTGACTGGATCACTGATTTCCTTCGAAATAGAACCTTTCGAGTTCGAGTCAATGGACAGTATTCGGAAGAAACAAGCGTCACATCAGGGTGCCCTCAAGGAACCATTCTGGGACCCTTAATGTATATAATGTATATAAACTCTCTTACATATGCTCTCCCTCCCTCTGTATCTGTTAAAGTCTATGCTGACGATATTAAAATATACGCCCCCGTAGATACGCCTCAGCAGAGATCGGTGCTACAAAAAGCACTACACGATTTTTATGAATGGGCAGGGCAGCTAGATCTCATGCTTTCGATCGAGAAATGCGCCGTGCTGCATTTTGGACACGGAAATACTAAACAAAAGTACTCCATTGGTAGCATAGAACTTAAATCACAAAAATCTATTAGAGATCTAGGTATAATCACATCAACTAGTCTAAAATACTCTGAACATACTGCGGACGTTGCTCTTAAAGCTAGTCAGCGAAGCAATTGGATAATGCGTACGTTCACAATTGCCGATCCAAATCTATACGTACTACTGTTCAGAACCTACGTCGAACCTGTGATAACCTATGCTGGGCCGGTCTGGCACCCAGGTCTCAAGAAAGATCAGGATCTTTTAACGAAAGTGTATAAAAAGTTTATAAGACGAGTGGCATATAAATGTAAATGTGACAAAGAGAACGTAAACATTGTAGATGCCGTCCAGCGTCTTAACGCCCTAGATAAAGTCTTGCTTCAAAAAATGATGTTGAAACAACCGACGATGGTTGCAAAAATATTTGATATTGTCGAAACTACGACAAGATCCAAAAGGAATATACTCCCAAAATTTATAGCCACGAAAAAATGTGTTAATGATTTATTCCCCTGGAGACTATCACGCGCACATCACGGGCACGCAACGTGCGCAACCGGAGCCAAAATTGAAAATGCACATAAGTGAGACTTGTAGCAATTGTATCATACCTTTGAATAAAGTGTTTGTTATTATTATTATTAAAGCATTGTAACCCCATTGCTGAAGCAAGCACTCGAGAATTCTGGGGCGTTGTTTAGATAAGGCAGGAGGGGAGAGCTGTTCTATGACGAACGATCCGGGAGATTTTTAAAGCATCGTACAGAACTGGTAGGGCTTAGAGGCCATACTGCATGGGAGGGTTCAACGTGTACGACGCCAGATAAAACACTGTCCAGGGTAGCTCCAAGTGCTCTTGCATAATCGGTGGTTTCAATGAAGTAATTGTCGAGAGGTTGACGTGGTGGAGAAGTAGCTGCGCAATTTGAGGGTAAAACAATAATTTGAGCTTTCTTATCATTAACTCAATCTTATTTGTTCAACACTTAGCCTGGGAGCCCATCTGAGACATGAGGTAATTTGTAATAGCAAGATGCGCTTCTTCAATTGTATCTCCAACGTAATCAAATGCACGGTCATGTGCGTAGGCTGTTACAAAACTCGTGGCAACAAGCTCGAAGTCATTAATGAAGCAGATAAATGCGAGCGGCCCTATGCACGAACCATGGCGGACCCAAATTGGACTGGGAGTACTTCGAAACCTCTTCCTTTTAAGTTCAGGTACTGACGACGGCCCTAGAGATAGGATTCCAAACGTTCTAGTGCCCATTAACTAAAGCCATAGTTCTCAGTTGTAGTATAATAACACGATCTTACTTCAACTACCGAACGCGCGCCGTAAATTTATCTTAGGAGCAAAGAAAAGGCTCCAATGCCTCCTATTAAAAATTGTCTTTAAAAATAGAGCCATTAATTTTCAGGACCTGATAAAATAGGATTTATTATAGTCAATCATGTGTTTACATTCATCAATCTTACACTTCTTGTTCACTATATCTATTTGACACAAGTGTTAGCGTCACACTTTGCAATATTTTAGAGACCACTATTCGTCCAGTATTAGAGGTATACCATTTATTGGAGCAAACGCTTTATGGAAAAATCGATTTTATGAAACCAACTGACATAGGCACTTATGCGTACCCACTTGTCATTGTTAAAATGTAGCTAACTGCTCTAACTAACCCACTAGACCTACAGTCTTGGTTCATGTTTGCCCGGTAAATTCGTGCGATGAGATGGCTCAATTGGTAGCGAATGTAGTATCTTTCGTCAGTCTATTTGCTGGAGTGGTTTCGATTCATACCGAGGAACAAAACATGTGACAAGGAGTGGCATCTAACCCTAACCGTGTGCAACGGATATCGATTTTCAAGCATAACAATACGGACATGGTAGTGATGGCTGCCGTAACCAAAACAACACCCGCATGTAAGTAGTCAATTAACCAGTGAATAAAATGCCGGTAATAGAGTAATTCGAAACAGGTGGGAGGTATTGAAGCGAGCTCATTCATGTATGAGCCGTGAGTTCCACCTGGACAAACCCCGGGGTGCTGCCAAGTGGTTGAAAATTCGGAGGAGTCAACTTAAGGATGATAAGACTGAGTGTCAGTAGTGGGTTGAAAGACCTTTCATGGTTGCGATTGTGTGAAGTAGGCCAAATGTTAGTTCACTTGAGATATTCTTATGAAAAATAAATGATATCGAAACTTTGTTCCCAACAGAGCAGATCAAAAGTTTAGAGTGTAACGTTTGTGATTATTGTCGAGGTTTAGATTATTATTGTGACTGGTCGAAACATGGTTCGAAAAAAAAAGACTGGTCGAAAATAATACGAATAAACGTAGTAAAAAAATGCTAACTACATGCTTGCAGGAGAATGCTCTGTACCTGTGCACGATCAACATTTGGCATAGTACAGATAAATGCCAAATATCAATGAATAAGCAAACGAAATTTATAAGTATATTTTAAAGAGACTATAACAAATAGAGTTTTCCCATAAAAAAATACTTAACTAAAGGACTTATCAATATATTGCGCTTGCTCCTTTCCTAATTATTTAGCGGTCATCTGCATTATTCCGGTGTTGTGATTTCTAAAATAATTACAGTATCTCGATTGATCGTTTGGATATTTATATAAATGAATTTATAGACCGAATTTATACCACTATGCCACCAGCTTAGTTTGAGCTCCTTTGATAATTGCTGACATTCTTGTGTCAATCTCACCCTGTTTCAGACGATAACTATTTTACTAAATTACAATTGCACCTTGAACGTAAAGCAGTATTAAAATATGGTTTCTCTATGATTTCAGGCAATTTGGAATCACGCGAGGGTTCTGTCGAAAACGCCACAAAAATCACATATTTTCGGTGGTTCAAATATTGAAAACAATAACCAGACAATATCATTTGCTTCAACAATCTCGCGATGAGTAGGAGTGTCTAGGACTCACATTTTCAGGGTACAAACGAATGTTGATTTTGAGAAGATAAGCTGCGACTTTTGGCCATTTGTGGACTAATTATCATAATTAAGTAAATTGTACTTTATAATATAAATGTCGACTAACAAACTCACACTTTATCTCGCCGACAAGGCCACATCTCTGCTGGTACAGTTGCCCCTCCTGGAGTTCTTGAACCTCCTGAAGAAGTTTTACTACTTCCAACGTGGTTGGATTTTGCAGAGCAGTGCATAAATCGTCAACCGTCGAAACTGGAATATACTCCTGAAGGTCGCTGTAGTAAAAGATTCACAGAGAAATACAATATAAATGGGGGTGTTTATTTAATTAAGGCACATTACGTGGTACTTTAAAAAAACTCTATTTTTAGCATGCCACGTAGATATAAAGAGCAATTAATTCCAGGTAGTTAAAAATACGAAGCAAGGAGACTTCTTATTGCTGCACGCCTTGTATTTGTATCTGTCGACCAGGGAGACAGCTCTTTAGACTCCCCGGCCCTGCCCCATGTCACACATGTATGTATATTGCACAATCTGTGAGACGCTTATTATTACAGAAAATAGAAAGCAAACTATTAGATCTAGCGCAATAAATGGCCACATGTATTGAGTATTTCTGGATAGAAGAGAAGTTGATGTTTATGTATTATTTGTACTATTTATAAGTAAGTCCTACTCGCCTGTATTATTATTATTATATTATTATGAGGATTATGACTATAGAAGACAATAGACAAACCTGGGAATTTCCTTCCACATTTCTTCGATCACCACTCGCAAAGCAGTGTCCCTTTGTAGTTGCGCCCAGTCATCCATATTTCACAAACACTCGCAAACGAATGGGATGGCACTACAACATTTCACTATGACACTTATGAACAACTGCCTTTTTTAGTGTTTGTTCGCTGATTTACTCAAGAAATTACGCATACTCAATCATCTACACATGTAATTAGTTGTTTTGAAACACTTTTAATAATAATAGAGAGAATATTATATCTCTCTATCGAAACAGAATAGCAATGGTTTCAGGATCCAGCATTTGTAATTGTCAGCTGTGATGCAGACGAATTCTATCAGTCAGTCGATGTTTATCAACACAACAACGCGGTACATATGCACGTGGTACCGGTCTCTGGAAAGTTTTCTTTCATTTCAATCTCTTGTGAAATCAGTTCAGTGGTGAAGATGTGGCGAGTTCTTTAAACAATCCCTCATTCGGTGGAGTAACAAACGTGCAAGCGAGTTCATTATTAGTGTTGTTCCTGTTGTCATGAATTCCTAACTATTTGATACCATCTTAACGGGTATGAAATGAAACAAACCGTTTCGTTCTGTAATTACTTGATATCTAACGTGTTACTTAAATTTCAAGGATAACTATGCAGGGGCGAGTATTGTTACTGACCTTCGTGCTCATACATTAAAATTAATGTCATTCGCCTGGGGTGCTCTCCGAAAGGATCATATATATATATATATATATATATATATATATATATATGAGTAGACGATCTGGATATATAACAAGTTGTTTTGCCTGTCAGTTTACTCACACGGCGCGAGGGCAAGTATTGTCTC
Source organism: Stratiolaelaps scimitus (assembly GCA_019614645.1). NCBI lineage: Eukaryota > Metazoa > Arthropoda > Arachnida > Mesostigmata > Laelapidae > Stratiolaelaps > Stratiolaelaps scimitus. Next base: position 263,161 of record JABWDB010000096.1, on the reverse strand, counting down.
GCCTGTATCCTATAATAATAACCGCGCCTGTAATAATTCGTGACCTCTAAATTGAAAGATATTCTTGAGCAGATTACCGTACAGTAAATAATTGGATCGAATGATAAATATTATTATTGTCACTCTTTAAAAATAGCGTTAATTAACGTGCAGCATTTGCTATCGAGCAAAATCTCAGAAATAACAAATTACTGAAGTACATTATAATTCTAAGATGTTAAAATAAAAGTATTCTATGCTGCAAATCGTACCTTTAGATGGGCCATACAATTATATTCAATTTACCTTACTTCAGTCCAGGAGTAAAAACGTGCAGTAAAAATAATGTATTTTATAATCTATTGTATTACGCATATTTAAAATACCTCTGTAAATATCGATACTCCTTGGTGTGTTGAATTATTTGATACACGCTTGAAAAATTTCATTTTACACCACTCAGTATTTAATTTAGCTAGCAGTTACGCATGCAATAATGAATAAATTTACTCTTCCGTTTCCGTTGTCATTCACCATATGAGCAAAATGGCACACGTTATTGTTTATCTTTGTACTGATTTTTTTAATTTAAACGGTTACTGGAAAAGCGTCAACAGTTAATAATAATCTGGAAGTCCCATAAAAATGATTAGGATAATTTTTTTCATTTCATTTGAGGTTTATTTTCGGAACTGCAGTTTTACAATGCTTAACTTCTCGCAAAAAAAAATGTGATAAAGGTGTGTATAAAACAAGGTCAGGCTAATCTGACTTAGAACACGGTCAGGGTAATCTGAAAAAATAAAAAATAAAATAATTGTAAAAACCAGGCACACCACAGTCCGGTGCGCATATTTAGTCCCCGTAACAAAGACCTGTGGCAGTCGAATGACAGCTATTGCTATACTTGCCCACTATTCAAAGTTTAACAATATATACAGGTATGGTCGTCGATCTTTAACACAATTATTGACAAGTAAAATATATACACAGTAGCAAAATAATTACAATAATGGTGGTTTCAAAAGAAATTATAGGAGGTTCGACTTAACGTATTTAGAAGCCATTCGAATGAAGATGAATGGAAAAATAAATAATTAATATATAAATTGCTAAATAACGAATGATAAGTAAATTACTAAATAAATAATTAATAAGTAAATTACTCTATGTGCCTATACATCACAATTCCCTTTACAAGCCTTACCGAGGTTCAACGTGATAGAGATGTTGCGTTAAAACTGGCTATCTTTCCGACAATGCTTCTTAAAATTTGAACTGGGCGAAATGTACATCTGTGGATGCAATTATAAGTTAAAATGACGGCTGCACACGCAAAGATATTTGGTATTGCAATGTTGCAGGTGTATCACCTGGTAGGTAATTTGTTCAAACGAATACAATACATAGGATACGTTTTTTGCATGTTCTTTCTTTAGAAATGGATGAAGGGGTGCAGGAGCCGTTTGTGGAAAGATGGCTTTTAGGCGCGTCGTTGGAGAAAAAAACATTGATGGCCGAGCTGGGACTCAGCATGAGTCAAACTCCGCTAGCTGGATGGAAATCATTGTTTACTCTACGAGAAAAGCTAAAAACGGGAGATCTCGATGCAGCGTGTTGCACACGCATTGCGCTCGTAAGTATCATAGATCGGCTTTCCCCAATATATTCTAATTAAGACTTGTTTGCGATAGGCGACATTATTCCTGTTTTTAAGCATTAATTCGGATTTTCCTATTTATCAATAGTCGCTGAAACGCTACGAATGTAGGATCATGTTGCGATAAGAGAGCGTTTGCTGCTTAGATTTTTCAGCCTTGCATAAAATAATGAGCTTACGTAATATGTTTAAAACTTTTACTTTGTAGAGCTTGAAACCTGCCTTGGAGTTGCTGAATGCCAGCGACAAAGACGTGAATGCAACGGACGTGGAAGAGGTGCTAGAAGCCATGATTTTCTTCGTAACCGAATTTATGACATCTGTATGTCTAAATGAGGGACCCGATCTAATCGTATGTATAATATGATTTATTTGATTTATCCAAATTAATAGGAATCTAGTGTTTCGATACATATAGAAATGGTCTGTTAGATTCACCAAAATACTTAAAAATAAAACTACTATTTCGTGTAGTTGATTTATTGATAAACAACAGGCTAACAGTCGTGTCCGTGTTTTTGTGTAGATACCATTTCGATGTATCAGTAACTATGCCCATGAGCCAGGAACTCGGTGAGGTTTTTACATCAATATAGCATATAAGTATTCAGACAAATAAGACGGTGGAGGAAGAATTCCGCAGCCCTACTTAAAGATAGTTTCCAGTTCTGCCAAAGCAGCAACCTTCTAATTTGGTCAGAAAGTTCCTGCTTGGTTTGAGGTCATTTTTGTCCAGCAAGGCTTGAAGGTTTTCATCCTGAAACGTCATCTTATGCTACTGCAATGCGATCATGGATCATCATCCGGAGAAAAAATTATACTTTTGGCACCTCAAGCCAGTTTTAATGGTTAAGACACTTGCTGAATTGTCACTTCTGATTGAATTAATATAATGATTGAATTAATTTACTGCCTGCACTTATTTTCATTGGAAAAAAAAGACAGTGCAGCTTCAAAGACCCTTCTGGAACTCCACCAAATATACCAGGAAATGTAGAATAATTTCAAATCGAGAAGTGGGCCAAATTTCACCCTTTGATGCCTTTTCCAGAATTCCAAGAACCATAAGTTAATTTTAGAGCTTGAATTTACTTCCGCAATTAATAGTGGGGGAGGGTCGCCTTTCGAAAATGGGATGTGACCGCAATTGAATGTTGCGTGACTAACATTAGTTAAGAATCTGGTGAATTCGTGTTCGTGCCCGGCAAAAGTGATACCAGTTAGGTGTGGTCGATCGTCGAACTTAAAGATTGATATCGCTCCACTATGCGTTTTCTTTCAGTACAACCTTTCTACTCTCCTTTATGAGAAGTTGCCTCGTATCCCACTTTATGTAGAGCTCGTAAGCGCACTTCAGAATTGCCTCGTGGATTACACCGTGGCGGTGCCAGACAACGGCGCACCTTCGGAGCTAGAGAAACAAGTCCAGTTTTGGAAAGGTGGCATTTCGTACGCCCTTGAGGTGTCCAGGTGTGTTGGCTTTAGTTATTGGAAATTTCAAACAATTAGATATGGTATATGATCGTAGTATAGAAAGATTTGTGCATTTAGAGGGTGTGGATATATATACGTACTACGTGAGCTATACGGGATCGCACTATTGGTCCCATTTGGCGCAATCTTTTGTAAATACAATGATATTAAAACGTACTTTTTGGCCCAAGTTGAAGTGCCGGGGTTCCTGAAAAATTCGTGTTTGGAGCCATAACTTTGCAATCCCCAACGGGTTTTCATCAAACAAGGTGATTCTGAAAGCTCACATTTTACAGAGTGTGGAGTTTCTACAGTGTGATCGTATGCTTTGCTTCGATCTGTCGAGAATCATTGTGATATGCTCAATTTTAATCCGAAAGATTTAAATATGCCCAGAAAAGCAGCGATCGAGGAAAGAGACAGCACAATCTCATCTATTGTACTGTATTACCACATCAAACCTTCGGGAAAATGAATTTCTGCATCCTAAGTTCGAAAACGACTTCTAAGAGGCGCTCACCGACTTTCGAGTCAACCTTTTATTTGTGAACCAAAGTATGTAAATTGTACGCTTCTCTGAAAGCACTTTTCGCTCGCAGATAAAAAATAAGTCAGTGAATCCGGACCTAGCCAAGCTAGTTACTTCCACGTTTAGATGTTTGTAAAATTGTCAATAATCGAGCCACAACCTTTCCGTAAAGCTAGTACAGCCCTTTTAAGGAGTGAATTTAAGGCTTTCCGGAAAACAAGATTACATTACACAAAGCTCGGAGTAAAACTAAGCAGTTGCCCTTTAATTTAGTTAGTCGATCTGCCCATTTGAAGTGCTTTTTTTTAATTTATATAATATTAGTTGTACAGAGAGTGAGATGTACGAACTTCCAAACTTACTCTCTGTGATCAAAATCCGTTCAGGATTTTCAAAGTGATGTCTTCAAGCACGCATCTGCGAACATAAAATACCGTATCATAACTACTGGGACTAGTCATTTAAATTTGAGTATGCAAACGGTTACAAGGGGCTGCCAATGTTAAAAAGCAGTGGCCTTTGAACGAGACGATCCAGGACGGACGATCCAAAGTTGGCCTTTGTTAAAAACGTTTGTAGATTCTTGTAAACGTCTTTTTTTAATAGCCTAAGTTGGGACAAACATTTGACTTCATAGAAAGCTAGCAAGCATTTCGAATATGATTTTCTCGTAAACCAACCAAATACAAGATCCAACAATAATAACGGAAAAATGAGTCAAATGTACTCATTTTAGACCGACCGACGCGCATTCTGGCAGTCCCCAATTGATAGGCACGCTACATAGGCATATCAGCTCTCCAAAGAAATGACCAAAACAGCAAACTGAGCAAACTGTCCCCCCACAAAAAAATGCAAACCGCTTGAATCATTCAGTTCAAACACGTTGCCTGCCAAGGGAGTATCAGATCTAATAGAAGGATATATATACATAGATAAATGCAATATTAGGTCGTTCGGAGCTATTTTGTAAACCGAAAAACGTTGTTAATTTTTGAACAAAAAAGCTAGAACTATGATTCTTTACTAGATATTATAGAATCACTCGCCTTTATTATTTATTCATAAGGATCCTGCGATCTAGAGGTCATTGAACGGCAGTATACTTTCCATTTGCGTTACCATATCAGTCGTCAGAAGGCCGAAGTCAAATGCAACTTGGTCTGTGTCACCGCAGTCCATGCAATACGAATCTGCTCCAAACAAAAATAACTTCAGCAGTATTTCTCTTACGGCTGAGTTCCGGGGGGATTCCTTTATCCATATTGCATCCACTTATGCCTTCCCGGGGAGCCGTTGGCAGTAAATCCAAACCAAATGGCACACGAAGGTACTTTCTTCTGAAGCATCTAACTCCGCATATTGGTTTAACATATTCCGCCGCCTTCGCTTGACTATTATGCGCCGCGTACAGGGATCTAGCCATAATCCGAGAATAGTCTTCGGTGTAGTTGTTCGGTGAGAACGAAAGGGCTGCGCCATCGTTTTGCCAAATGTACATAACAATGCAATTCATACATTTAGTAGACGGCAGTGCTTGTCCCACCAATGAGTCTTTAGCCCTCACCTGTGGATGTGTATTCGATGAGTGGAGTCCAGGACACGTCATGGACGCCGACTCTTCTGCGCGACACCATTTGTTCGTACTTTAAATTCGTTGGCTTGTTCCGCACTGTTATATCCTCTACTGAAGTAGGTCAAACCGGAATAAGTCGCCGTAAATTGGTGTTGATTGAAAGAACTCGGAAATAATAACGGGGAGCAGGGTTTAGGCGTTCTTTGTGAAACGGGTCTTTGTGACTCACGTCCGGGCTGACTGTGCACCAAGTAAAATGCTTAACCGCGTGATTAAAACTGTTGCTCAGGCTGTCAGGGTGGTGGAGACACTGAAAACAAGGATTCAGTACTTGATATGCTTCCTCGTTTGTGGACGCTAGTGGCGCGAGACAAGTGATATTGTTGAAGAATCCACTGCCGGTCGCAACTGATATCCGTGCTATCCTTTTTAATGTCGGCCGTTACAAGTGTTCATCTGCTTTTGCTCTCAACCAGCAACCGTACTTACCTAAACAATCGATTGCCGGCGTCCAGGATCTCGCAAGGTTCTTTGTTTACGCCCGGTCGAGGCTCGTCCTGAAGGTCGGCCTGGTGGGAAAGTTGACCTAAACTTGCATGTGTTTCCTGTTTGAATCAAAGTACGAAACGGGATCCCCTGCACCTCTCCAACCATCCCCGGCTGCCTGTTTACGCCATTATGGATGATCTCTCAGAGAAACCGATTAAACTATGATTTGCCGATTAAACTTTATACGAACTCGAATGGCGAGTTCTTATATTCGAGGAAGAAACATGGGTAAGAATCGTTTTACACAACACTGTACCGTGTTTTTTTATATCAAGTTAGTGTTCCCAAACGTAATACCATGGTTGCACAGAATGAGTCTTGATGAAGTTACTAACGATAAATTCGTTTGGCTTGTAGATTTGACCCTAGATCCCGACAGGTTGTGACTCTCTGCCGGTCAATAGGCGGCGCGTTCTTCGGAGGCGCAAAATTGGCGTCCGCTATCAAAAAGCTCAACGACATGACAGGACGCGTGGATGAATCGAGATCAGACGCTGCCTACCGGTTTGACCTCGAGGCAGTTAAATTAGTTCGGAAATTCGCTGACGACCGCGGCGCTCTTATGGGGTACGTTGCTCACCAAGTGTTATCGTTGCATATTAGATTACGAGGGATTTGATTGAGTCGTACACATTCGAAGCGAGGAAATTCATTGGGACGAACTATATTATACCTGCAATCGTGATACGTTGGTATTTCTATAATACAGTTTATTTACTGTCATCGGACCTTGTTAAAGGTGAAAACTTCCCTATTTGTGATTTGTGTTACAGGTATTCGTTCCTCTGGGCCTTATTAGATGCCTTTCTACTTCGAGTAGCGGATGAAAAAGACTACATGAGTGCACTTATGCTTCTCGTACACCTTCTTCAAGCTGCTGGCGCTCCCATCAAATGCATGCCGACCGCCTCAATACTACAATACCCGGTGAATAATTATCCCTAGTGGAGTCACTAGATCGTCCAGTACTTGACCAATACATGAACTCAGAATAGATAACTTGCAGCCGATTGATTGGTACTTTACTAACAGCTAAACATATAATATCTATGAGGAAGTTTTGGCTTCAATGGATGAATAGAGCGAGAGAGAGAGTACCTCAACATAAAACGATTTCACTCGTTTAGATCAAAAGATACAGGCGCTTAAATAGCGTTAGATCTCATTTTTTATTAATTAAGGTATGTTTAGATTTAATTAGCTTGCGATGAGATATACGATTGTCGAGATACAAGGTGGGATAGTTTTAAAGTCTGTGAATTAGACATATTTTCAATTTATTCTGCCATATTAAATGTTGACCTCCGAATGGACTGGTGTAACATAGTTTGCCCACAACAACAGAAACAATTAATTAGTCGCTGCGCTGAGCTTAACCCACCAGGCGCTCGAGTAAAAGGAAATATGCACAGTTTATATAATAGTAAACTAGACAAAAGCAATAGATAATAATTGTGTAACTCTGACACAATAACGTACCGTAGTCTTGTTTTAAAAGAAATGCGCTCTGTGTTGTCATTAAGGAAGTTATCATGAAGGGCAGAGAGAGAGAGAGAGAGAGAGAGAGAGAGAGAGAGAAAATGAGAGTTGTTTCTCTACATTGAACTTGTCTTTATCAGCCATTCTTGGTTCCTTAACTTGGTCTTGAGGTGGTGCCATGGTGGCTAGTTTGCGGTACATTACAAAAATCGCGTTACATTAATTGCCTACGAGAATTTCAGCAAGCAGTTGGTTTATGAAAACGACCGAGTGAAAATCACAACTGAGACTGGCGGAAAATATCGTGGCGTTGGTGAATTGTGTTGATATTGTTATTTTTATAATAAATATATAATTTGTTCCTATATGCGAAGACATGCTGACATAAGCCTAACAAAGGAACCTCCCTGTTCCAATGTATGTTTCAGCAATCACAATTGGACGAAACCGAACGCTTGTTTCACGTCGTCAAGCTACTGGAAATCTATATTTCATCAGGAATGTGCCATCCATCGGTCCTTGTGACCACCAAGAAGCGGTTCCGTGGTGTCCTTGTGTTTAACGACATACTAATGTTTGTTATAAATCACCCAGCGAAAGGCTCGACTGATTGGTATCGTGCTCTGCTTTACATGGCTACTGTTGCGTCAACGGTCGTAGCTGGAAAACTGAGGATCATCCTGCAAAACGCTTGGTTTGATTGCGTTCCAGAGGACCCGGTGGCACAGGATGAATTCTTGATATTTCTGATCGACATCTATGACAAGATGCATAAAGCTGCCGAATTTTATTCTCGCTTTCTTGGAGCTATAAATAGTTACCTTGAGAAGGATGTTCCAGAACCCTTGCTTTCGGAAGCAGTTTTGGTTCGAATGAGAATTAGCTTCTCCACTCTTTCTCATGAAGATGTTGTGAAGATCTGGGCTGATTATGTGCGGTATCTTCTTCAAGTTCTCCAAAAATGGCGAGAAAGTGCTGCAGCTCTTAACACGAACCCACAAACGTTTATTTTGAGGATATTTGCCGAATTTATCCAGCATTGCCCCCTGATACCACTCACGGAGATCAACGCGGAGCAGCATGCCACCATGGATACCACAGTGGAGAGCACATTGCAGCTTACTGGAATGCTGCTTAATTTAGCAGACGAACTGCCTAAGAAGGTTAAGGACATAATCCCTCACTATATCAAAGTGACCCAGAAATATATAACATGTCGCTTTATCCGCACCTACTATCTTGAAGATAGGGTGGATTCGAGCATTGATAATGCGGCGCGTCTTCAGGAGGAATTAGTCATTTTAGTCAACGATCATTTCAAAACCCTGAGAAAAGAAAAAATGCTGAGACTCAATGTGCTCTGTGCCAGTATTAAGCTGTCGAAGGACCCAAGGTCCCAAGCAAATCAGTGCTTGGAAGAGATTTGTGCCAACTTCGATGGTGTAAATTGGCAAACTAGCCTCTCTCACCATCCTCAAGTCCTGCAATATGCTTCCAAAAAGAAAGTTGAGCATTTCGTTGCTCTTCTGTTCGAGTATCTCAAGAAGCATGAGGACTGCCCTTACGTCCACTCCCAGATATTCCGAAGTGACTCGAAGCAAGTAATTGCATTTGTTAAACTAATTGCAAATGATTTAGCCGAAGTCATCGCTCAGTCGCATCCACAACTCGTAGAGACACTGGATATAAACAACCTCGAAACGCCGGTCTCTTGGAAGAAGATACAAACTCTTCTTGTGAAAAACCAATCTGTTGCCAATCTGAGCGAGATCGTAGCGCAAACAAGAAATCTTTTAACGTTGGTGCCTGTGTTTTGCCTACCTCCTGCTTTGCGCCTAAAACTGTTTGCCTTAACCTTGATAGTCACTTTATGCCAGACCGCCCTTAACGAGAAATTCTTCGCAGACGCTTCGTTTTTTCTCGAGGATTTCAGTTCAGCCCTCAGATTCAAAGGTCTTTGCGAGGACTCAGATCTGGGACCCATATGCCAGCTGGCTACACTTTGCCTTGCGAAAGTCCTTGCACTCGAGTCCTCTAGGTGTGTCCAGCAATCATCAGTGGTGACAAAAGTGCTTGATCTCATCCACTTTATACAATTTACAGCTGTAAAAAGGATGAGTTCTACCGAACCGGCTCAAGCAATCTTCGAGTATTTTACTCTGCAGAACGATGCGGAATTTTGCGCGGCCCTACTGCTAATAGAGACCCTTACTCAAGTGCACCACAAGAAAATATCTGCAGAAGACACTGCGAAAATTCGCGAAAGATCCAAGAAGCACATTGACAAATCGTTAGTAAAGAACGCCTTCAAGTTACAGAATATGATCTATGTTGCGACTAAGTACATCGAAGTGTTCGGGGTCCATGATGCTCTACAAGTTCAGAGCGTTAAGCTTTCCTTTCAATCAGCCGGTGAGACCTTATTGGCGCTTCGTCAAGACGGTATAGCCATGCGATTATGTGCTCTGGCATTGCGCGATAGCCACAAAGGCCTATGTGAAGTTATACCAGTAAAGGCGGCTGTTTTTTGCGCACTACTAGTTGGGGGTGAAAATGAGTTGGCGCTTAGGACAACTATGAATGCCGCTTTGGCAAACGAGGTAAGCGATGTGGTTTTAAACCGTTTCCATTTTAATAATATTAAAATTCCCTACAATCAACGATGTTCAATGTTTTAATAGTTAACCTGGGCCGTTAATCAAAACATAAGAGGCAGGGGAAAATGTCTACGCCTTTCAGGTTAAACTTGCATCAATGTTTAATGTTTTCAGTTATATAACCTGATTCTATCATAGTTCCCTTTTTATCCCGATAATGACACCCTTATTCTAATTTCTCAATATATAAATACCGATTGGCACAAGAAGTAGAAAGAATTGTCTAATACTACACACAAAATGGATAGCTCACCTCCATGTTTCTGATTTTTTTTCTCAACCGTAAGTAGCACTGCAGTTTCGCTTTCAGTCATTCAGATCTATCACATTTCAAGAACATACCACGAATATTTGGCTATCTAACTCAAATGTAGACATCTGGTATCGGAAATTGTCGTTTTGAGGGTGCATCAAAAGGATAGCCCACTTACAGTGATTATTGAACACAAGTGAGTTCTAGCATCATTCTCTTAAATTTTTTTACAAATTTAGGATTTTGTCGGGCCGCCGCCGTTCTCCAGAACAGAAATTAGTCGACTGGGCATAGATTCATAAAATTTACATATGAGGTTTTGATTAAGAACATGCCATCCGGCTACCAAAGCTTTTTTTTAACTCATGTACCGTTCAACTCAATGAGGACCATTGAGATTGAATCTCTTTTCATCAGAAGACAGCACACGCTGCCAATCCTTTGTCCACCAAGTTTGCGTTTCGGAAGTTCGTTTCGACCCCAGCTTCGGTTGCAATTTTACGACAAGTCAAAAATCTGTTAGAGGCTCTTCGGTGGAGGAAGCTTATTTCACGCGCACTTCGTGCCTCAGGTCGTCTTGGTGCCTTCTTGGTCCTGTACTGTTCAGGATCTTTAAGTGGCCTATCCTTTTGACGCTCTCTCAAAACGACAATTTCCGATATCAAATGTCTACATCTGAGTTAAACAGGCAAATATTCGTGGAATGTTCTTGAAATGTGATATATTTGAATGTCTGAAAGAGAAACTGCAGTGCTACGTACGGTGGAGAAAAAAAAATCAAAAACATGATCCAAAACTATCCTTTTGACGCGGTGTGTATATCTGTAGATTTTTTAAACGTTTTCAAAAATCCAGCCGAAATTGTATTCGATTTTATGATTTTAACTTGGAATACTAGCTGAATATATAGGGGCTGAGTTATTATCAATGGGCCACCACCAAAACATTTAGAATCAAATTGAAAGCAAAGATGGATGCATTGTGTGTAGTAATGGTGTTATTTCGAATATAATTACGCTAACTTTGATAAATATTGATCGTGGTTCCAGTTGTGGCCCGTGCTCTCGCTCGTAATGGACGATCTTCTGGAGCTTTCAACATTTGTGGAAAGTGTGACCGCCGATACATCTGATGTTACATTCCACAAAAGTCCTTTCTGCCTTCAAACTCCTTCAGGAGTCGTCAACGGGGATGATATACTCAATCGTTGTCTCTTGCTTCTATCTTCAGTCACAAAGTATTGCGATGAAGCGATCATTTTAGCCGTTATTAAAAAGGTATGTAAATATTTAATGATATATTTATAGTTGCTGCATATTATTAGATAATTTATTGCGGTTGATTAAAAAATAAATTAACTAAATAAACAACGAAATTCAGGGTGAGTGGAATAGCGAAAACGTACTATCTTAGGCGTCGAAAACAAAGTGACGTGTCGTGTATCTATGACAATTATTACCATTTTATAAGAATACGATTCGTATGTTTATTTTTATCCATTAACAGGTGTCATCATTGGCGGCTAATCGATGCGGGCCACATGTGCGATCTATTCGTACTGATTTGTGTTGCTCTGTACTAGACGCCGCGTCTCGCCGTAGGCCTCCCTCTGAGGTGCTAACGTCTCTGTATTCGACGATTGGCAGACTGACTATAGAGCACTTGAGAGACTTACCTGGTAAGCAGAATAATAATTTGTGTTTTCCTGACACTGAAACCTCTCAAAGTCAATAACAATTTTCAAGAATCACCTTTTATTGCATCGTATCAAGGTGCTGAGGACCAATTTCATATACTATGAATAGCAAACGAAATAATATTAATGCTGGTAGGATCCAACTGCCTCAGTGGGTGATCTTCGTGTTATCTTATCCCAATACATTTTATAGACATACTAGCTCTATTTGGGTCGAACTTTAACGTACATCAGTTTATGCTTCACGAAATATTATGTTTCTTCACTTTCATCTAAACGGGTGCTCCTGTTAAACAATCCCACCAAATGCTAGTGCTTTATTCTGTACTGTCCATATACAATAAACTGTTCTCACAGTATACTTCAGCAGGCCACGACTCATAAGTGCAATTATAGCTAAGATTGGGTGCAGAACAATTGTTTAAAGATAAACAATGATCATATTTTAAGCTGTACTTTATATTTGAAACAGTGAAAGAGTGGTGTTCGACCTTAGCATCTGCAGCGGAAGTGGTGGGCCGCGGGGTGGCCTTGAAAACGCACCAATCGTCAGGAGTTGCACAGGTTCTCATGGGGCTTCTTGGGTGCCTGATTGAAGCCGTTGTGGATCGCGCGGATCAGGCCAGATCACAAGACGCTTGTGATCTTGCCGCGATCGTACATGTTATCGACAAAATCAAACGGTAATTTGTTCTATGTATTAAATAACCCGAAGTGTTGACACTTTTGTGTATATAAAGCCCAATTGTTAGCTATACTTGCAAGCTCAAGATTCACTTTGTAAAGCCACTCCTTCCCAAGTAATTTTGCCTCTCCTCAGATTAGCTGAGTTGAATGTACATTTCTATGAGCCACAATCCACAGGCTTTGTGACTCCATTTGAATATTATATACGCTTGTTATTTTGTTGTTGCAGTGTTTTGTTTCTCATTCATAGGATGAAGCGTAATAAAGATCACCGCAGTTCCCGAGCCCTTGTTGAGCCATGTGGCACATTTTTGATGGCGTCATATCTGCACGCTGCAGTTAAAGTGTCTCTAAATCCGAAGCTACGGACGGATGTGCTCGCCATAGCATTCATGATTCTTGGATTGTGTAACTCTAAAGGACTATTTGCTTTGAAACAGGAAAGTGAGCACACTGTACAGGAGGTTCTCCGCAGGCTCGTGGAGGAGTATAAGGCAAAGCTTCAAGTTAGAAGGCTTTAGGAATGAAATGCATTAACACACCTTTTTGCAGTTGCTTAAGTGCACCAATTTCCCATAGGCGACGTTCAGATGTGTTTAAAGCCAGGCGGCTATCCTGTAATTAGATCTGTGCATCAAACGGAACAATTCTATGCTGTTGGCTTTTTGCACATAATGCAACCTTGAACATAAAGTTTACCTCATAGAATTACTGAGCTGCATTCATTTTCTATTTTAGATATAGATAATTACCGTTCTCCAACCGGTTAATATATTGGAGAGCGGGCAGAAATAGTTTTACATCTAAGAATAAAAAAATTACAGTTTGGAGGCCCTTTCAGTGCTACAGGGCCAACCCTCGACTTCATGAAGGCTGTCCTAAACCCTAAATTCGAACTCAAATACTCCATTATCAATCGAAAGGGGGCGGTACAAGATTTTTTATATGAGCACAAGTGTATACCGTTGCCCTCTAGTGGACTTATGAGATACCTCTCTCAACACGTATACGTAATTATTGTATAATCATTAATGAGGAGTTCATTGTTTGTTGGAAGAATTATCCATTTGCTCAGAAGTTGCAATATGTCAGACGAACGCGATCTGCCGGACTTATTCAATGATAAAGTTATGGACTATTTGTCTTCCTTGTTAAACATTCATCTTTCTCCTCTGGCGCAAAAACAAGCATCCCTTCCTATTACGATAGGTGGACTTGGTCTGTGAGCAGCAGCTTCCTTAGCTGGACCCAGTGTCATCGCGCCTATGTATTCGATTTCTGATCTGCTCAAGAAACTAGTACCTGAAGATACTTGGAAGCACTTTGTATCAGCCAGAGATGAACACGTAGATGGTAGATGTGACAAGTACATTAGGGATGATCCCTCATGGGGCTGTTACGTTTGCTGACAATGTCATTAGTGAAGTAATCATTTTTATATGACCTGGAACACAAGACGGCACATTTAGAAATAGATATAAGCATGGCATTCTGTCAACACCCGTGTCCACTGTATTAATTGCCGTCTGCCATATAAGTCTGTGATCGGGAGAGCGAATGGCTGCTTACAACTCCAGGTCGCCAGCACAGAACTTATAGGTAACCCCCTCAGGTAGATCGTTTTTGAGGTTAAGCACAGAGATACAGGGCATCAATGGCCAGACACGGGACCCTTGGGGACTCCCGGTGGACAGGGTCCATAAGAGCTATTAGAATTACTAAGCTCAATACAGCAGGTCCTATCAGCAAAGTAGCTTCTGATCCAACGATAACTCCTCATATCAATATTCAAGTTCTGAAGTTTATAGATACAAGTGCATGGCAGGCGCGGTGAAAGCCTTTGAAAAGTCGAACACAATCAAAATCAGTGCTATTACTTAGGTGCATGTTCCAATCGTGAGTAGTTTCAGTCAGTTGGATTTCCCCTTCGAGAACTCATCTTCGGCCATATCAAGTAGGTTTTTAGAGGAGACCTTCAGCAACGGGTTACTTTTGTCTTTGGTTTTTGAACTGGTATAATTTTTGAGCGTCTGAAAAGCTCTGAAACAAGGTCGTCATGGATATTAAGGGTAAAGATTAACAGAAAGAGTTCCACAAAGGTAGGACCCACCTGTTTGGAGCTAGATCGTTCATTTTAAATAAGATAAATGCATCTTTGATGTTAACCATGGGGGTATCTGCGCTCTCAGCTGGTGAGACCTCAGATCAGAGCGCGTAAGTCCGACGCACGAAGACAGGTCCAAAACATGTCTCAAATGCCCCCGCTTTCTAGGTATCAGCCGATACTGGCACTGATTGGCTCCGTCCACTTTTTCCCCTTGGATTTGCTAATTCGCATATCTGAAGAATTCTTTAGTGTTATTAAATTTAGGGGCCGACTCCTCCAGGATATGAAAGCTGTGTTTTAGACAGATGAGTGGCTAAGCCAAAATTAGGATTATTTTCGAGAAATCCCTCAACTGCATGAATATGCTCATGAAGACTTCGATATTTGGAGAGACGCGGTGAAGCATTGCAGAAATTCGACAAGATGCTCATACATCTCATTACCAGAGTGTCACCCTCTAAAGAAATCATGCCACAACACATTCCATAACGGGCTTCAAAGTCGTTATAGTTTCCTTTCCAAAAGTTGAGGCCAGAGTAATTAGGTAACTGTCTATGGGACTTGCATACAACTTTAAAACTATCAGCTTGATGATCTATTTTGAGGGGAGCCGGGAGAACAGGTCATTCATTAGTTAACACAAATTATGACAGACTCAGAAAGTCAATGAGCTGGAAGAGGCCATTCTGGAGACAGGATTCAATCGAGACATCAAAGGCAACAGGCGATGTTGTATTGCGCATCATGTAAGTACGAATTCACTGTGAGAAGTGCTCCAGATTATTCCGAAGATAGCAGGAGACAAAACGAAGGGTGCCATCTATACAGTAGACACGAGTAGCCACTGCTTCCATTGGAGTCTGTGAGTAAACAGCATAGATCTTCAGGCTCCTTTTTAACCAGCCACCTGCCACCGCCTCTGTGGTCGCGATTCTGCCTGATAACACTAAATATGTCAATGAGAGATAACTTTCGATCTGTAATAGCTGGGGTCAGCCAGATTTCGACAATTAGAACAATATGAATCCCTTCAGTGACACGTGAGCATCAAGCGAGTCCAATTTTCCCGGAGAGGATTAGGTGCGTGCTTTGAAATAAATACATTTGATATGTGAAGCGGGGTACAGTGCTTGATCACATTTCCAGTATTGCACAACGTATGATGTTCTGTTAAACTGTGATAGGTTCAACAGTGCCGCAAGCCCTCTTTTAGTGAATCCCATTGATAAGTAAAGCTCGCGCAGAGTGTAACAGGGCGAGAAGAGCTAGTAAGAGGACCAGGGGGCTGCTACAGAGGATCCCCTACGTTGATGCAGTGATAAACGGAAAAAAAGCACCACGACGTCACGTTTATCGCGTAGCGCCCCCCCCCCTCCTGAGTCTCGACTGACTCTTCTCCGCCCCGCCCTGTGAGATTAAGAGGATAGTCCCCGCAAGACAGAAGTAGTATTAAAACAATTCACGATTCAGACTGGAAGAACTAGAGGAGCTTCTTGGGTTTTAGTGAGTAGCAAGACTCTCACAGTACCATACAGTGGTGTGCATAAACTTAACGCACCCCTATATTTCAACACATCGTTACAAAGAATACACATTTGAGGCATTTATTCTGTATCAGATTAATGCACGTGTCAAATAACATACACACCACAAATAATAGCGCATATGAAGTCGCATGCAGCCTGCCACAATAAAATGTGTCATATTTCGGTTGTGCAAAATGATAACGCGCCCTCAGTTATCGAGTGTTCTCGCTGAATTAATTCTCGTCTTCTTGTGCTAATCAGTACCGTGTGATCCCGCCCTTGCTAATTATAACGTCAAAGGCTTGGTTTCGCATCTATCAACGATATTTAGCAGGATCTGGTCGCTGACTCCTCCCCAGGCCTCCAACAACACCTCTTTTAGTGCTTCCACGGATGCATACAGTCGATCCGACCCATATACGCACCGGACAAGAATGCCCCTGAGGTTCTCCATCGGGCTGAGATCAGGAGAACATGCTGGCCACTCTAGGGTTTCAATGCTATGCCGCCCTAACCACGCACGTGTACTAGCGCCGACGTGAATTGAAGCGTTATCTTTTTGGAAAACCATTGGCAGTCGATGAAATCTGCTCGTAAACGGTAGTAGGTTCTTAATCAACATCTGTTGATAGTCCTCGCTATTCATTCGAGTTTAGATGAAAGCGAGTGGGAGTCTGCCAAGAGAGGTGAAAGCTCCCCAAATCATAACGGTCCCGCCGCCGAAGTTGCGCTTTGAGAAGTACAGCGACTCTTTACGTACATCATGCCAATAACCGTTAAATCAATCTTGTCCGTCCAAATTGAACTTCTTCTCATCACTGAAGATGATCTGAAACAACACAGTACCTTTTTGATAGATGCGCACCCACAAGATACTCTTTAAAAAACGTTGCCTCAATACCACAAATTTCCACCTCTGGCCATATTGTTGCGGGCGAAGTTTAGTCGGACCGGTATGTGACGTTGTTGAAGACGCGGGCTTGGTTTCAGTTGCGCCCGTATGATATGCGGATAACGCTTAATTGTCCTAAAAACTGTTGATGTATGAACCTGCAGGTTTAACTCTTGCCTAATTGCTTTACAACTTATGCTCGAATTCGAGGCCAATCGACAGATGTGCATGGCAGTTCGCTGGCTGATCTTTCGTGGACGTCCTTTAGACTATTAGTACCATATGTCGACTGACTGCATAAATCATTTCACACTACGCAACGACTTCTGTCGCTTTCTCTGGCGATTGCAGCCTGGGTCTTTCCTGCTCGGTGTAAAGCAGTAATAACTGCTTTCTCTGCATCAGTAAGGCTCGAAGCGTGCCCCATGACTACAGTACAGCTTGAAAGCTCAACACAAACTGGATTAAGTCAGCGAGAACACAGCGATAACTAAGGGTGCGTTATCATTTTGCACAACCGAAATATCAGGCTGCATGCGACGTCATATGCGCTGTTCTTTGTGGTGTGTATGTTATTTGACACGTACACTAATCTGATACAGAACAAATGCCTCAAATGTGTATTCTTTGTAACGATTTGTTGAAAGTATAGGGCGCGTTAAGTTTATGCACACCACTGTATGAGATGAGATAAGATAAAGAGAGAACTTAAGCAATGTAAAAATTGCAGTTCCTTTAATAAAACAATAAACCTTTTTATCTTTATATATATATATATACACAAATTATATTAAAAAACCTGACACGATCCAACCGTCTCAAGAAATTGTATAAAAACGCAGAGTGACACATTCTAATTTCAATACAGTACCCACAGGTACCCACAGTTAATTGAAACGTATAAATATACAAATCGCGCGTGCACTGCAGCCTACGGCTTCAGCAACCGGACGGCAAAGTTTGGCCGCACAGGCTGGTATTATCATTGCAATCATCAGTTACCTCCACAATCGCCAAGGGCTCAGTCCACATGAAAGTCCAGGATAGTCAAGCATGACCGACATAATAGGTCCTTGAAACAATTCTGCTGCACAGCGGAGTCGAGGCCTGCCATGCACAGACAGCTGAGAGTCAGCAAGACCATTCAAGCAAATTACATTCTGTAGGCTTTCGGCGAACTCATAATAAAGACAATATCGGAACTTTTTGACTCAATCCTGTTACTCAGAAAAGGAAGTCAGCCATCTCCGCCGATACCGCCAGGTGGGTTAGATGTAATAACTGGTAGCACACCGCATACGCGGCTTGATATAAGCGCGATCCGACTTAATAAGAGATTTGGTGACAGACAACGCCCAGGTGTCTTTGCCATTTCGCTACTTATCCGTATCGCATTAGTATAATATGAGAAATATCGGGAAGAAAAACCCTCACATCCCAGAGGCTATAATAGGATTTAACTTTCGATCTAGACGTGTATGGCTAAACCCACGAAAAAAAGGCTGAGAACTAAGGATCCGGCTGAGACAGATCCGTGCTGTTGTCGCGGGTAACCTTGCAAAGTAGGACATGGTAAACTTTCTAGAATTATTTTGGGGACTAGCATCAACAAATTTTTTTCTGTTCACTACGAGAACATATTGATTTATTATTTGTAGTCACTTGTAACATATGACACTCACGCGTTGGGTTCTTTCGAAATAGGCATTAATTAATAGGAAGATTCACAATGCAGACATAACTCTTTAAGGCGAACGTGGATAGCCTCAATTGGTTCTCTCAATAGTTCGCCAAACTTCTTACAATCAAATGGTCCTCATTCGCCTTCCGATATGCCTGACAGCGACGACCTTCGATTATTATTTACCACCCTTTATAGGTGTTTGAACAAGAGACCTTTGAACTATCTGGACTGACATGTTTATATCCACTAAGTTTGTAAGTACATATACCAATTTCTTGTGAATAAATAATTTTTTATTGTGCAGCCATTGTTGTAAAACAACTACAATGGATTTTGTTAAAGGAAGCTAGTGGCAATATTTGTTAACGACCTATCGATGTATCCAGTACGGACCTTGCTACACTGAAATACAGTGAAATTTTGTGTCATTATAAAATTCGTCGGTACATTTCCTTAAAGAGAATCCAAGATATGACACAACGATGACTTGTAGTATATGTTTTTTTGTCAACAAATAAACAAACAATAAGGTTTCCTTGTACGACTATGCTTGTTGTCATTAGTCGTCTTTTGTCACTGATCTTTGACCAAAAAACAATCAATGCACTTTAAATCAGCTACTCAATTAAAATCAATCAGAGCACAGCGACTAAAAATTTCAGGAGCATTCCAATCAGTGTTATAAAGGATCTCTTTTTGGATGCACCTCTACAACATACAGAGCATTGCTTCTCTGCTGCGGAACAATGTTTTCGGTGTGCGTGTTATGTCTAATAGTTCGATCATTGATAAACATGTCGGAGCAGTTATGAATAGCGCCTCAACTAAGGCAATAAATTTATCATATTCATAAGCCATTAGCATAAACTTTATTTTAAAAACGGGACTTTAGTTCACAGAGACAGTATGGTTCTGCGCGTTATGTTTAAGTAGTAGTAGCCATCTTGCATTTCGAAATAAAGTGTTTGTTTTCGAAATAACGCTCGCGGCTCTCGCCGGTCGGTCGGTCGGTCGGTTTGTTGTGAAGCGGCAGCGGGGGCTGTATGCAGTGCTTCTTGGCTTGCGGTTAGGTAGGATACTGGTTGTTGATAGACTGGAAAAACGTCGAAACGAAAAAGCATCTGTTCCTGTCAGTATTTGGCGTTGTGCTTCAACATCAACTGTATCTCTCGCAAACAAGTGGTCAACCGCTAACCGTTCACGAAGCGCCCACAGGCAAAATGTCGCTTCAGGTTCGGAAGGATGGCGGGCCTAACGTCAAGTTCTTCGAGTCTGCGGACACGGTCCAGCAGTTTGAAGCGGTGAAACAGTGGCTGGTTAAACAGTGTAAGAAGTATACTCAGGCAGAACCACCTACGGCCAAGAGTCTCGCCCAACTCACCGTACAGATGTGGCAATTTCAGGTATTAGATTGGTTATATATATATATACCCATTATTGATAATATGATAGATATATATGTGTTCCTTCTGAATGTTACAATCGTGGTACGTATTCGATCGACATATAATAGTGTCGTCAATAGTTAGTTAGTAGTTATCTATCTAAACAGTGTATCATGAAACGGACCATATTCATTCGCACCTGACGAACCTGAGGCTGTGAATGACAGACGTAGAATAGCTGAAATTTTCTTTACGTATATCCATGTACTAAGTAGAAGCATGGCATAGAATGTTTATATGATGTCTCTTTACAACATGAATAAGTACTATAATTACTTTCGGCGCACTGGCCACCGCTTAATACTGTTTATTCAAAGACACAAAATTTTTGCTGAGGGATATTTATTAGTTCTGTAAAACATAATATCGTAAACTCATGAACGCTCGTCATGTTTATTCCCCCTTAGTGCCTCCTACCTAGTCCCCTAATCGTTGGCGCTGCTACACTTCCGTGACACGAGCTCATTGGGTATTAAAATTCCGATTTTTTAAACCTGCGGGCTCATCCTGGGTACTGCGGTTATATAGATTTATGTTCATACGAAGCCTGCATATACCAGGAGAGCCTATCCTGCCAAGCTATGTGTCTAAAAATGCTATCAAACATCTTCGTATAATAAATGACCTGTATAGATAAATTGTTAAATATGCTGTTATGAGAATCGCCAATAACCCATGTCTAAATAAAAGGTGCATGTTTTCATGTGCTATATATATATATATACACACATACATACAGAGGTTTGGTAACGTCGCAAAGCCTACGACAGGGTGGTGTGACTTTCCGAACACGCTGAGAATTTCTTCATTTCGTGGGAGTTTCATAACTTGACACTCTGAACTCGACAATGGTAATCGTTCGCAGTAATTAGGTGCACGCAGTGGAGTTCTACAATGAAGTAAAGAGGGTTATGTTTGGCTTTATTTTCTACCTTAAATGCGTTTATTCATTTAGTGAGTATATCGCGTGTATTGTACCACACGTTTGCAACTATTGTAGAGTAGCAAAATGGTCGATTTCAAAGCAAACACTTTTTTAGTTTTATTTTATGTAGCTATAGTCGATTTTGATAAGAACCGATCTACGCCTAGCATACATTAGCCGTTATCAGAGCGACCTACTAATTAAATATAATAACGTTGCGTGAGGAATTAAATGAAGTCTAATAGTTGCCAACCTAAACAGTCGCTGTGCAATTTCAACGCGCGCAGCGATGGCATGAGAATCAGAATCACATTATCAGTTTTTAACTGTACCTCAATGACTCCTGGGAGATGATCCTATAAAAAAGATTGCCAAAAATGTAAGACTAATTGTAAAAATATTCACTCTTATTTTTGACACTTTAAGTTCGGATGGACTCTTTGGATCTAAGACAAAGCAAAGGGATCTCTCGCAATTTAAAAGGGAGTCGAGTTGCCCACATATATATATATATAATATATATATATACATGTATATATATGATCTCCTGGGAAGCTCGTCGAGAATATTTTTTCCAGTTATTCACTGGCAAGTCAAAGACACCACGAATGCAGCCATGTGTGAAGATGTACTAAATAATTGTTTACGTTTGCTTGCGAGGGCCGGTATAAGATAATGGATTTTTCAAAAGCATATTGACTCAAAACATACATCATGGCCACATACTATTAGCTCGCCCAACAAATTATAAATTTGAATACAACATAGTACCTGTGTGCTGTGCTAGGTTAACCTATAGGCACCACAAAGAAGCGCAAATTGGAGAAATGCTAAATAATTGGTGGCTACGCACAAGAATGCTGTCAACGCACACACCGACGTTATGTTCAACCAAATGATCAAAACTAAGGCGTCGAAGAATTAGTTAGTAGTTCAGTTTGATTTCCAAGCCATGTGATAGTAGAAGGACAGTCACAGGCAGTGACATACACAATTACGGTAATACTTGATATATTTGGTTATAGCTTTAATATCCGAGTTCGAGGTTCGAGCTCCACGAAATGGCAGATAGATCCCTTTGAAATAAACGGTATTATCGTGTTGCGTTGTATTTCGAATAAAAGTTAAATCAGTCGCCTCAGCGGTAAAGTAATGATATATGTGTTGATTTCCAGGAAGCTTGTTTACCAGTGGGTCCAGAGTCCAAATTTTGCCTTAAAAACTAAATTTTATAAACGTTTGGTATGCAATGTATGATTAACTCTCCATCATGTAACGTTTCACGCTGTTTTAGGAGGATGCGCTCGGGAAAAACTCAGCAAAGCCGAGGCCTCTGGCACGTCTTCCTGTTCGTGTATTTCTAGATCTGAAATCCGGTGGCGCCCTTTGCCATCTGCTGGCTGCTGCATATAAATTTAAGGCCGAACAGGGATGGCGACGATTCGATTTTGGCTCCACGAATAGACACGAGAAAAATATTGAATTCTTTCATATGGCTGATCGAACACTAGAGTCACAGAGACTTGTGGACCGACCTACTGTCTTTGTTCAGGTTTGTCATTCAACTTGTCTTCTGTATTACGGAGACAGTCTAGGCCTCTTATTTTTAAAGATAAAATTATTTATTGTACAATCGTATATCAACCAAAACCGATTAAGAGACGTCTTTTATTTTTTTGGCAAATCCGAGGTACATACGTAACTTGTTCCCAATTTCTCCACACTAGCCTTTAGTACGCCAATCATAGAGGTCGGTTGTTTGCGTAGTATGGGACAATGGTGTCTAATATATTTGTTTTCCGGGTTGTACTGTTATTTATTTACAGGATACCAAACTGAAGGAAATTGTTCGAAAATTGGGTGGTGAGTTGACAAGTTCAGAAGACGATGCGACACACATTGTTCGTGGCCCCGCCACTCAACCCGAAGACACGTCGGAGACCTGGGTGCGAGCTGCTCAGAGAAAAGATAATCAGGTTCGTATGGTCTTGCACTCTCAAGAAAATATACTTGCGATTTATAAATGTAGTATCAATGAAATCGCTATTGAAGATATTGCGCATTCTTGCGCATGCGGTTAGAACCTTTTGCCGGAATAATGTTCTTTCCGGATGTGGAGAACGTTTTTTTAAATTATTTTACCCAAATCCGATTTGTAAAGACCTTGCATTATTTCACGAAATGTGTTCTCTCTAAAAAAGAAATTCGAGGCTGCATGGGAAATCTAATAATTTATTTTTTAAAATGTTACTGCAGGTTTTGGTACATTTCTGTCAGACACCTGACTCATACGACTTCTGGACTGATGTTGAAGCAGAATCAATGGAACTATCTCCGAGACCTGTCGATAGTCAAACTTATGAGGTAACATTTATTATTATTATTATTATTATCAATTGATTTTCTTTTATTTCCGCACGCTTTGAGTGGTGCAAGCCAATTTTTAACTGATAATTTGGCGTTGAGGCCAAGTGAACCAATAATTATCGTGGATCCGCATCAACAGTTTTGCAAAAAAAAGGCGATGATGTGTTGTCGATTGTAATAGGTGTCGAAGACTACTATTGAGATAAATTTGAAGAGCATTTGTTAATTTTTTTTTAATTTACGACGAGTGTACAAGATCGCTTTCATCGAAATAGTTTACAAATCTATATTAATTATTTATGCATTCACTAATTGCACATGCCATACCCCATGGGATACTTACTCATCATTTATTGCTAAGGTGCTGTCGATATCAGATTAGATTTACTCTATTAAATATAATTTCTCTTGTTGATTGCATTCAATACATCATTAGTTCCCTAAACATGTGTTGGGATATATACAGCCTGTTTATTACCGACATTGAATATAATCGCGTTAATAAATCTTGGCAAACGTTTGCTGCAGGTAACGCCGCAATGGCTGCTGGACTCGGAAAATTACAATGAGTGGATGAATCCTGAAGATTATGATGTCGATCAGGAAAATAGACGCAGGTAAAAAGATCACTTATAAACTTGTTATTTCGTTTATTTTAATTTAAAAGTAAGATTAAATAGATAGTGAGGTTTTCTAGCAGATGACTCGATGGTTATCTTCAGCCATGTTTTTTGCGTGAAATTTATGTAAACTCCGTTCAGGTTTCTTATGGAGAAATCCCAATCTAAAGATTTTGATCCATACATATGTAGGCCTTTAGAGTACGCGTCCAGAGTAAGTTTGCAACGTGGCCATCCATTAGGCTCAGGATTGAACGTGATACTGTGTACCTTACCCTCAAAGGTTCCAGATTATGATTTTGCACATCAAAATTTCTAAGTCAGGTTGAAATTTCAAGGTATTATTAAAATGCTTAATATACGGATACGGTTAAGAACATATGCCTTCGATCCCCGTGATTTCCATCAAATTGGTTTTGTCGTCGAAATTGCACAGTGTTAAATTCTTTTTTAAATCCGTCATGTTTTGTATTGGAACGTCTACTTTGATTGGAACTACTAGCTTCACTATATACCCTTTATGGGTATGCATTATAATTCTGTCAATTCTGGTAAGAGGTAGAAGGTACTCTTAAATGTGAACAGCGTTTAACATTATATGTATCTATCTTTGATAATCAGAACTTAAATTGTTCTTGGGTTTGATACAATTCCAGGTGTACCATTGATGAACTCTTGTGTGGTAAAAAGAAAAAGACTGCAGCCGGCAAAAAGCGTGGTCGGAGCCCATCTCCACTGGGCGGCAAAAAATCTCGGAAGAGCAAAGGTGGAAGAAAAGATGACCTTACCAAGGATATGGAAGATCCCTCTCCTGAACCTGCTCTTGAAAAGGTTGAGGACGGTGGGCTGCCACCGAAAAGCTTGAACCTAGCAGAACTGGTACCAGAGAAAAAAGTGCGTATTCCAATCCACTGCTTCGGTAGTACAGATAGCCCTATACAATTTGCTGAGAATTGCCTTGTGCTACCTTTTAGGATACCCGAAAATGCTCCTAGAGGTGTAAGCATCCTCCAGTTGGTTTAGGTTTCGAGTGTTGATCTACCTTGTCAGTGAAGGTTGGGCTTTCACGTTTAATCTCATAGTGAACCTTCTTTAATATTTCCACATGGTACAGGTTACTTACGTCAATTATTACGTTTTCTTTAGGTGATGCCAGAGGATATCGCGACTGAGCAAGCGAACCACATCATCGTGCCCTCTTATACAGCGTGGTTTGATTATACAGCTATTCACGCGATCGAACGTAGAGCTCTACCAGAGTTTTTTAATGGCAAAAATCGTTCGAAGACTCCCGAAATCTTCATGGCATACAGGTAAAAAGGGAAATACGAAAATACAACGACTATTGAGACTTGCCATACTTGACTTGGTTTATTATGGGTATTACAACACAAGGAGTTCTTATATCCGTAGACATTATCTAGTAGTCCCGATTGAGGCAAAGCCGCCGGACTTTTAATAATGAAAGATTTTTTGTGTACTTTAAGTATGATTCCTGAAAATTAATTATAGGTTGACATCTGATCGATCGCTCTTGCACACCTTTCATATGACTTCATGAAGTCATATACCAGCTCCTTGTGTAGTTGCTCGAACTCGTTCTAATTTTTGGTGGTTGGCAGCCCTCAATCTCCTAATTAATTAAATAAAACAAGAGAAGTCTAGTGGGTTTACATCTGTTCAATATGAGGGCTGACTCCATAACTTGATTCCCTTTTCGGCCCAAAAACTCAACAATAGCAGTAGCTTTGTGGAGACGAGCTTTATTGTGGAGAAGTGACACACGATTACACTTTTTTGCGGCAAGCCACGTATCCAGATTCTCTACCAAAAATATTCTATACACCTCTCCAGAGATAATGGTTCTCGGAGGCAGGAGCAGATAGAAGGCGATTCCGTCGAAGTCCATGACCATAATTAGCATTCCTTGCTGCCGTGAACCTGTTTACATACCGTCGGGTTCAGCTGGTTCGACTGGCTACAAATATTGGCAACGCTGGTTCCTGTCGGGCTGCAGCTGCGATGTGAATCATATCTCACGGTCCGAGAGTGTACGTTTCAGGGTTGTTTTGGTCTCAGAATAATAGCTGAAGTTAGGCATACAACAAAACATGCGGAAATCTGTCTGTTCCAACCATGAGATACGCACTTCCAATTTGCCAACTGCTTTTTGACGTTTTTGAGTATCTCACTGATCACCCCCAGTTGCACTTTGACAGCTCGTCTCTCCTGGCTTAAATTTCTTTTACCATACCGGTACACTTCTCGTGGACAGGGGCTCTTTTTATGAAAATCTATTGGTCGAAATAGACCAGTTCAAACCAGTCTACAAAGTGGTTTTGAAAGTAACGCAGCCATTACTGCAGACGGCTTTTTGAGAGTCCTGTGGCGTTGCTTCAATCAACCTAATGTCAGCCTCGTTTGGAACACAAACCTAAGTTAATCCATTAAATGACCCTAGTTTGACCTTATTCCCGAAAGTCTTTCGTTGGAGCAGTTCCAAATATTCACAACATTATTTAGGGGGAGAATTACAGGTGTAAGGTAGTAAATGTGTGGCCAAGAAATAAGTAGGTTCAAACGTAGGAAAAGGGTCGTCTAACCTTCAGACCAGCTCCAAGTCTGCTTCAACTCCAAGCCCATCTTTTCCAACAGTAAACCTTCTTTTGCCCACCCCTTTATAATCGCGAGCATTCGAATAAACGGGTTTATATTCTCACTTGTTTTGGACCGTATGTTTCTGTTTTTAGAAATTTCATGATCGACACATACCGCTTAAACCCTACTGAATACCTAACAGTCACAGCGTGTCGAAGAAACCTGGCTGGTGATGTGTGCGCTGTGCTTCGTGTTCACGCCTTTCTCGAGCAGTGGGGGCTGGTTAACTACCAGGTAGATGCTGATTCTCGCCCCACTCCAATGGGGCCACCATCCACGGCGCATTTCCACGTACTTGTGGATACACCTTCTGGGCTCCAAACACTTAATCCGCCTCGCGTTAATCAGCCACAAAGCGCTGCTACTTTTGGTTCCAATGCAGCAGGGGCAACCACAACAAACAGCGGAAACGGTGGCACAGGAAGTGGCAGCAACTCGTCATCTTCCCTAATGGTTAATCTAGAAGCGATCAAGAACGATAATTCTAACGACTCGACATCGGGAGGTAGTAAAGACGGCAGCAAGGCATCTGCGGCGTCCGCAGGAGAGAAAGATGCAAAGGACAAAGAAAATAAAGAGAACGCTCCCATAGCGACGAAAACAGAAGTTGGTGCCGGTTTGGGTGCTCAAACCATCGGGGATATGCTCGCCCTTAAAAGTGATCAATATTCAAATGCAGCCAAAAAGGCTGCCCTCGCCAAACAGAAGACCAATAGAGATTGGACCGAGCAGGAGACATTGCTGCTCCTTGAAGGACTCGAGATGTTTAAAGATGACTGGAATAAGGTGAGCAGAAGTACCCCACAGTGCCATTTCACTTACACTCACTGTGTATAAAACTATACGATGAAGTGTTTTAAGCCTGACTTGACTATGCGATATTTAGTGCATTGCTAATCTTCATTCAGTGCAGTTTAATAGTACTCCATAGGTCTCGAACGAAGTGCGCAATACAAAATAGAATAGCTCTTTTTACTGCGACTTGCTGGCCGGTTGTGTGAGAACTGTCGTAATATTATTATTATTATTATTATAATTATGCGACCTTTGATGATAAAGTGAATCTAGTTGAATTATCATTGTTATTATCGAATCAAATACTGCAGGTGTGCGAGCATGTCGGGAGCCGCACTCAAGACGAGTGCATCTTGCAGTTCCTTCGACTCCCCATTGAAGATCCCTATCTGGAAGGGGACGATGGTGGAGCTCTTGGTGCCCTTGCCTACCAACCAATTCCCTTCTCCAAGGTGAGTATCCTACGCAGTATGTATACTGAACCACTTCATATAGTACTTCCAATCAGATCAAGCTAAGTTTAGTTAGTACATCCAAAAATATTGGTAGTCAATAAAGATCGTTGAAGCAAACGGTAAACTGAGGTGACTTTTGATTTTTTCTTCGTCAATGTTTCAACTTCTAGTCGCATTTTTGAGAAATGTGGGCTGCGAACTCAATTTCCAGATGGGTAGAATGTTAATTCGTTTGTTAGTGTTGATGGATGTGATCCTCGATACTCGCAAATGTATTTGGTCAAACTGGTTTGGAAAGGTTGGTACATTAAAAAAAAATTATATATTTGTGTGGGCTGACTCTAGGCCGGAAACCCAATTATGTCAACGGTAGCCTTTTTGGCATCCGTCGTTGATCCGCGTGTTGCCAGTTCAGCTGCCAAGGCGGCAATGGAAGAATTCGCCAAAATTAAGGATGAGGTATTTCACTGCAGAATGGATTATGTTTTACATTTGTTACTAATATATATATATATATATATGTCCTGCGTATAGTGACTTTCGACTTAAGCACATCTTTGACTCGTGTCGTTGCGATATTCTGGATTTTCTATACAGCGTTCCCTTGTCCCAAATATATTTATTTGCCTGTCGATGTTCTGACGGACACCAGCATCTGTTTCAGGTTCCTTCATCACTTGTGGAGCAACATCTGAGCAACGTTATTGATAAGGCTGTAATAGAGAACAAGGAACCTGTAGTCGACGGAGAGCTTGATCGAAGCGGCATTGCTGGTACAGAGAAAGAGACCGCCAAAGAGTCTGCCAGTAAAGATGAGGAGCCAATGGATACATCTGAAAGGAAAGAGAACCACTCCAATACCGATACAGAGGGTCATAAAGACACAGCAGATAAAGAAGACACAACAACGACAACAACAACAACTGACCACGATGATGATGACGATGATGACGATCGCAAGAAAGCCCAAAAAGAGAAGCTTAAGGTACGAGGCAATTTAATATATACGCGAATAAAATAGCAGACGCTACTTTTTGACTGATAGATGTTCGGCTTCAAAAAATGGTTGAACAAATAAAACAATAATTTCGGTGAAGAGTTTCAAACGCGATGGCACTATTTGCCGTTGTTGTGCTTTAAAATATTTTCCATCATTGTCATACTAATAGCCCTTTTGGGAAGCTTTAGTGAAGTGTGTTCACGAAGTACTGTGCCGTATATCGAATTTTTCGCACTTCCGATCCATGTCCGACCTCCAATAACATTGGAAAGGCTATATGAAAATAGGTTTACATGCATGTATATCGCCTAATCACTGCTGAGCATCATATGTGATTATGCGTTGTGTGTATCTGTGTATTAAGTATAATAGAAGTTATTTTCGTTTTTACTTCTCTAGGCTGATGCTCAACTTTCTGCAGCTGCTGCCGCTGCTCTGGGTGCAGCGGCCGTCAAAGCTAAACATTTGGCAGCAGTCGAGGAACGAAAGATCAAGTCCCTTGTAGCACTGCTTGTCGAGACTCAAATGAAGAAACTCGAGATTAAGTTGCGTCATTTCGAAGAGCTTGAGGCGATCATGGACAAAGAACGAGAAACTTTGGAATATCAGCGGCAGCAACTTATTCAAGAACGTCAATCGTTCCATCTTGAGCAATTGCGAGCTGCTGAGTTCCGGGCTCGTCAGCAAGCACACGCCATGATGATGGCACAACAAAACCAAAGCAACACTCCTGGAGGAGGCGGCACTGGCTCTGCTAACGGGGGGAACAATAGGCCTGGTGGGCCTGGCGCTACGACGGGTCCTGCGTCTGGAAGCGGCACGGGTAGTGGTTCCAATGGTGGCAGCCCAGCCCCTGCCACGGGAGGTAGTGGGTTGCTGGGTGCAAGTGGAGGAGGTCCTCCTGGCCCCATTCAAGGCCAGCAGGGTAATCCTGTTGGACAACCCCTGAGTAACACTCCGCCATTACAGCAACAACAACAGCAGCAGCAGCAACAACAACAACCACAATCACAATCGCAGCAACAGCAGCAATCACAAACTCAAGGGCAGTTATCCGGTCCTGGAGCTTCACCGGCGTCAGGTTCACAGCCGTCTGCAACTGCTACAACCCCAACGGGTAGCCAGGAATAAGGGAATTTCCTTGACCGGAATATCTCCCATATCAGAAGATTTATAACTTCATTGTAATGAGGCTGAGCCTATTCATTTCAACCTGTGTCTGCATTTGCAAAAAAGCTAACGGTGGCTTCCAATTCATACCCAGTATTCGAAGTGTTTTGTGTGACCCTCGAAATTATAGATTAGCCGCAGCTGCACATAATATAAATAATTAGCGAGATTCTTTTCCGTGAACATAGAAAGGAGTGTATTGCAGGAAAAACACCGAAAGCTCTTTGGGGGTCATTCAAGATTGAAACGACCTCAACATAACGTGCGTGTAGGCTTGAATTTATTTACACTGTACGGCTGTATACATATACGAATAACAATTATATGCATGATGATCGGCACTACGCAGACTTGATAGAGACTTGTGAAAATTATATATTTATATATATATATTACATAGTAATTTGCGATCATTCAACTAATATTGTGCGTGGTTACTACGTTAGCACCGATTCAGTGGAATCGAGGTGAATTTGTACAAAGTCGGCGGCGATACCTCCTCCTTCCGCTATCTGTTCGGCGATTATTTTTAACTTATCGCGTATACAATATATATATATATATATATATATATATATATATATATATATATGTATATATATATATACATACATATATACATATATATAATGCTGACTCAATACAGAATAATAATAATAATAATAATAAATAATCTGACAAATAACACTGTATTAACGACTACTTACTCTGCTGGAAGACAAATGAAGAAGGTGCCCTAACGTTGTTACAAAGGAAACACAATTAGATTCCTGGCATCTTGCCTTGAACCATAGAGCTGGCTACCTTTGTGTAGTTACCAGCGTTGTCATTCTCCGCCAAAATCATTAGCAAATGCATTAATTGATCTATAATTTATTTTATAATCTATTAATTTATCTGTCTGTTCAATCTTAATTCTATATCAGTGTAAGGGTGTAGGTCGGATTTCCCACTTTGATTATTGTGTAAGGTGAGGTTATATCACTGGCTGGAGAATTTAGTAGTGTCCTAATAGGTTTAGTAGGTTGTTATTTAAAGTACCGTTTCTAGCTAATCGTACGCCAAAAGGGAGGAGAGGGAAGATAATCGAAGAAACGCAAACCTCGTCCTCCACTCTACACCTATCGAAGAATTCCCTGACGGAAATACCTCAACCTATATCTCACCCTATGGACACCATTACGCCCAGGAACCCAACAGCTTGATCCCCTCCTTTACACCATTGAGGCACTGCCACAACAATAGACGATTGCAAAGACTTATGGACGATCATTGTCATGGATACGGGATGTCGCTGAAGCTGCAACACTGACACATCAAAGGCTGTCAGATCAATTACTAAGCTCGCCCCATATCAAATACATGACGAGAACACCAGGCTAGAATCGGCTATCACCCTGACTCCCTTCAACCAAATCATAAGCGGGGTACAATCATACCCTTTCAATTAATGCAACCAAGCTATTACATAAATTCCGCATGGACAGGCTTTCTAGAGTAAAGGCCCGACGTGACAATGTCGATTCCGCGGTGCGTTGACTGCCCACGCTACGAACACGTTGCGTAGCCCCTCCTAGTCAACTTCCTTAGACCTACTTCCACTCCCTTTACCGACCCCATCTAAACTAAAATTAACCTATCATGTCGTCGACTTATCTGGGCTTTATCCTACAAACCTATGTGACGGCAGGGATGTTAACCGAACCACGATTACTCGAGGTCGAATGCGTACATGAGAAAGAGACAGCTATAACTAGGATCAAACAATAGGATCAACTGCGTGACGAGATATAGTAAAGGTCGACGCCGATGGCCCTGTAAATCGTATAAGCAAATCGACAGTTTCGCCATACGGTGAAATCCGTAAGTCCTACCTAAGTTCCGTGTTACTTGCAAATGAAAGAAACAGCTTCGCGGCCCGACAGTAGAACCGATAATGGGTTAGAATTCGAGAAAGCGAACCGGGTTACTACACCAAATTATTAATACTCGGCCTCCGGATCTGTTATGAGAATCGACGTTCTCCAAACCTGACATAACGGCGTGCTCAATTCCTTACCGCGCAGGAATCTTTTGAAAGCTAAATTTTAATAAAGCATGGACGCCGTATATAGAATGTGCACCATAGTCGAAGTCGATGTCCAATGGGCCTAACCCGAAACATTCGCTGGAGCGCTACTCCGCTTTTTGCATAGTTATGTACAGAAATGACCCTCTCCAGGTCGGGTAGCCATTGAGTGCGTGGTGGATGACTGTAGAGCAGCGGGTGGAGCCCCCCACTACCGAGGCGAATCTAGGCGGTAAAGCCCGGTGCGCTGAATGACATTGAAGGTTACCTCCCGTTATAAGAGGTTTATATGCGGTCTCCGTTGCGCATCTCTTTGGTTAGATCCACAGAAATCGTGGTTTGACTTGGACATGGTTCAAATTGCACTGCCGTCGCATAGGTCCATTGGAGAAAGCCCTAGTGAATTCAGCATCACCGACTGCCAGGATAAGGCGATCGATAATTCGAGATACAAAAATAGGAAAAAAGACGATAACTAACGTCCACTCCAACACTATAGTTGGCCCCATGAACCTCCTGACCAGGCAGGTCCCTGAAGAAATGAGCTACAAAGCAGGACCGAGATCTGTCATAGAATAATAAGAGCTGAGGGCCAATTTCGAAAAAAAAACGGATATTCTATGCTCTGAAGAAGCGCCATCTATTGGAGTTTAGAGTGAATATTTCTATATCAGGAGTAATGCTATGTACAACAGCTGATGAACTGTGCTCGACCCTCATGACTATGTTAAGACTCTTCTAAGACTCTTTACTTTTAATTAAAATTAAAATAAGCTGACGTTAAAACATTTTAAGTTAAAGTGTTTCTAATGTCAGCTCCAATTTAGTCTACCGGTTACGGCTAAATTACTTAAGGGATGCGTCCGTTTTTAATTAGTTCTTGGGTGAAATGAGGAGTTATTCCTTCATTACTGAAAGCAGTTCATAATCCCATAGCATAACACTGAAAATTCTTGTTTATGCTACAACGAGACAAAATAAATTGATCTTGATTTTAGATTTTTCTCACGTTTGTTGCTTGGGAAATTTGAGCTTAATCACTCCGCTAATTTCGTTTATGCACCATTAGTTATTTATAGATATCATACGTCAGGTACGCTCTAACTATCGGACTGTTTTGTAGCAGATTATGTGCTGAAAGCCGTGCCTTATTTTACATATTCATACATCTTTAATGATGTTCTTTGCTTTTTTCTTTCAGACAATCGTGAAGACCTTATCTTTGCATCTTCTGCAAAATATAAAATGGCGAATTGTTTTAAGCCATACTTTTAACTGTTTTAATTTCAGTGAATACACTTGATAACGGTGAACCAATAGTTCCACCTTTCTTTTGTTGGTATAATTGTGAGTTAAACTTGAATATCGGATTATTAACACAGATGTTTGTATCTTTAACAACATCATCAGCAGACCAAGTGTACCTCAGGTCAAAATCTTCAGGTAGATTGCAAGGAGTGCCTGTCGTAGCAGGTTGAAGTGGGAGAGGGAGTTGAAGGGGGGGGGGGGGGGGCTTGAAGAGGAAGTTGAAGGTTTATTGATAAATATCAAAATGTCATCATCACTTATGTTTATATTCAAGGTTCATTTCGGTGTGAAATCGAGTTCACAACGTGTTAGGGTTACGTCCTAGAACTGTTGTAAGAATGGAAGCTCATTATTTCGGAAGGCCGTAGGTTGTCGTTCTATCATCTGAGCCCACTGATCTAGTGAGGCACTTTTACGTTAGTTCTGGAAATCATAAACTCTCGGTATTCTACAACCTAATGAAGCAAGGCGTAAGTCTGCGTTTTCCTAAAAAATTTAGAAATCCGCAAGTCATAGAGGGGCTTTTATTTAATTATAAGTATATTTCAAATGGTCATCACACTTACTTAAATAAGGGAATCAATCCTTTATCGTCTGGGACAATCCTTATGTAACTCGCTTTCCATAAAGAGGTGAGCGCCGTACACTGGTCGTTAGATAAGTTAATTCTCAAATGATTACAGCTTCAAGTTGGACTTTCCTAGCTATTTACGTATCCACACCTTAAATCGTTTCTCGACGATCATAATCTCGTCCAGGGGGTTCAAATTTTTTATTCTCATTTTACATTTTTTACATTTTTTATCATCCTAAACATCTTGATAGGAGAGTTCCGTCTCTCCTATCAATATTTGAGAGAGGCCTTGTCGATAGGTTCCAAAATCTTCTGGGGCACATCAGTTAGTAAATTGTCACATTTTCCCTTTGAGCTGTCCAACTTCTCGACTTTAATTTGCTCACGATCAGACACTTTTCTCTAGTCTTTATATTACCCCCTTCTCTACGCGAAATACTGATGCCTCCTACAGACGTTGGCTTAGTTCATTAAGTGTGCCAGTTTGATCACAGTTACAGCCACACGACTAATTTGGACGTTGTCAAGGGTAGCAATTGTAGAATACGGGTGTCGATCGATATAACTTAAATGCGTGCATTATGAGTACCTGAACTTGTCTTGCGGTGGACGAGTATCTGAATTTTTTTGTTGATTTCGCGCATGGGGTGCTAGACGCCTTTAATTCAATACAAGAATAATCCTTCAGATCAGCAGAGATCGCCTACGTCTACCGAATGAGTACTTGCATAGTCGCAGATGGCGATGCAAATGTGTTGGGGATACGTTGCTACCGAGCAAAAGAAGAAAATGAAACTTACACACATCACATAAGGGAGATTGGAACTATCAGATTTTGCAATCACCATGGCCTCAGTGGGCGGATCGAGCGTTGACTTTAAACAAACTAAATATTGTTGTGCACTCTGTTTCAAAATGGGGCGAAAAAGAGTATGTTTGAAAACGTCAGGAATGCATCTTGGGTAGTTCGAGCTTCTCGAGAAGGTAAGATCATTCGTGTAATGAAGAAGCGATAGTAGTCGTCGTGGTTCTGTTGTCGGACTATCGGAACTTGTTCGTTTGACGTTTATTACCTTATTTTAAAATCTGGGTGTTCGGGTTGACGTTGGTAGCCGGTACCCTGCGTCTCTCGGGAGTCTCGTGAGGATAGCGAGGCAAAAAATATTAGGACAGTGCGGTTCCCCTAAATATAGTCCTTTTCCCGTCTTTATTTCCTACTGCATCGCTCTACTTCACAAGAGCTAGATTCTTGCGCACTTCATTTTTCGGTTTTGATCTTTTCACACAAGAGATGACGCCCGGATAGTGTGCTCGGTATGAGAGAATTCTGTGCGCATCCCCTACAGACAAGTGGTTGGGAGCAGATCGTTTTTCATAGTAAAACGAAATGGCTGTCCCTTTTTAGTTTGAATAGTGGGCATGACAATTTCGAGAACAGACATGATGAAAGTGGATTAATCTTAAATGGACGGCTGAATGGCTATAGGAGGCCGGTCCACACTAACGGGGCATTAGGTAGCCTTCGTAAATACATCGCTAGCGTACCAAAATTCAAACCAATTGAGGTATATGGAATACGCCCTTAGAAGAGAGGTAAAAAAGCTTGAAGTCGTCCCTAGCTATTTCTAATAGAGAGAACGACCGAGGATAATTGCCTTACTCTGTAAAGGGGGGTGTTTGGGTGTTGGGCCAATAACAAAGTGAGTTCGTACGCTTTGTTCAGAATGAACGTTCTTGCGCACAAACATTCTATGGCGCGCTGGTTTGGATCATCTCCCTATATATTTTGTCGCGCTTCCGACACTCGGTTTGGGGGTTTTCTGAGTATCGTGGTGTTGGCTGTTAAATGATCGCGTGCAGTCACTTATGCTGGGGTTTCTCCAAACTGATATAACTAACGCTACCTTCCGATCATTGCTGGTGGCGTGTCTCACTAGAATTCAAAAAGACTATCTTTTGTGTGCTCCAACAAGGAATATATATATATATATATGTATATATATATATATATATACGTATTTATCAACCGATACTATCACTCAATATATATATATATATATATATATACACACCTCAATCAGGTAAACACGGTAGCCAAGTGATTAAGGACCTCCACTATAGGGCAGTGGGCCGCATGATATCTGGTATATATCCAGAGACTACAGACTCCTGGGCCGTGGTACCCCTGCGTCTGGCGGGGGACGTGATAACACCCGAGAATTAATTTATTGGTTTATGTCGTAGATGTTTTCCGAATCTGTTTCGGACGAATACCTTCATCACCTCTGTTTTTTGCAGAACCAATCTCCTTTTTATATCATAAAACAAAGTCACATTTGTAATATCGATACAACGTTGGAATCTCGACGAAATATTCCAGGGTTGTCGAAATTGGCGAAACCAAAGTTTTCTGTCGCTGGTGTTATATGATAGGTGGAGGCTGGAGTCCCTCGAGGGTAGGCTCTAGACCCTATCCATGGTGCCTGCTCTACAACGGAATGTTTGAAATAGCAGAGATGCCAGAGGGTCCCCGAATGTAGTGTATGCAAACGATCTAGAGCTCTTGCTTGCGAGGAAGAAATTATTTAGAAGATAGGAACCACCAGGCACTGGCGAAGATTCATGAATGAATAAGAGCGCACTCACTTGTCTTCCCCCGGAGAAGACTAAAGCTAATTACTGCACAGAAGGAGGCAATGTGAAGAGTTTCACTGAATGGGTGTTGGATCATCCAAAGAAGCTAGTTAAGTGACTGGGGGTGATATTTGACAGAGGAATAACGGCAATGGCACACCCGATCAGTACGTAACCACCAAGGCCTGGAAAGCGAGTATTTCGTTGGTCAAGTTCATACCGAGGTTAGGTGGCTTCACAGACAGCAGAAGACACCTACTGGCTAAAGGCAGACTCGATCACGGAACATGCGGCCCAATCTGGGGTAAAGTTGCGCTAAAATCTGCTAAAAACAGGAACAAGCTGGTAAAGACACATATGGAACTAGAACTCAGAATATACCGGGCTAACAGAATCGTTACGACCGAATCCTCAATTGTCGCTCGAGCACGGTCCCTTGAATACAAGCCGTAGAGCGATGAGACGTCGTTGTTCCTGCATCGCAATTTACTGTAAGTGTCCACTAAGCCTTCGGATCATTAGAAGAGTGTTAACATAGTTCCGAGTAACCACGGGTATGAAGGAGGCGTCTTATACTCTCAAGGAGATTACCTCACGTAAAACCCCGTCTGCATAAGATTCCCCCTCTTCCCGAAAGAACGATATACAAAGGACAACTTAGGAAAAAAGTTGGTTTTCATTTGAAACAGTTGCCACTTCAGTTGTAGGCCTCTTTTGTGCTGACTGCAAAACCTGCTTTCTCCTAACAGTAAATGAACGGGTTATCCTCACTGTAAACCCACTGATATCTGTTTCCAAATTGTGACCTTCTGGGTGGTCCTAATATATACCTTTGGACAAAAGCTGTTTATTTAAATGGTTTCAGTGTGCTTTATATATTTATATAAAAAGGGCTGTATATATTTCCCCAAAAAGACCAACAACACTTTGGCAAATTTAAAATGTGTGAAACATGACGATGTCAAAATTTCATTAAAAAATAACTTACTTTTCAGAAAATAGTGAATTTGTTAAATTAGACGGTGATCTATGTCTGATGAAGGTCATTTACAAAATTCGAACTTGCTATTAGGAGCACTTATGCCGATATTACGATCACTTTGATATAACCTTGTAAGATAATCTTCCGTGAAATATTCTTGCTTTTGCATCTCTGGCTAATTAGGTATAATATAATATTTATAAACAAATTTCTGTTCGTTTAATTTGTAATCAAATTAAATGTTTTTAGGAAAATAACAATTAGTGAATTAGACCCTATAAGAGTTGTCTTATAAAGTCCTAAAGTTTGTCTGATCCACTCCATGGTTGCTCTTTCTAATAGTTTTAAGTCAAGTCGTTTTGATAGCATATTGAGCTAAGTAAGTTCTCCGCACTCAGATCGATTTGAATTCGTTCAATTACGGGTTTAGTAGAAATGCACCGAAGAAAGCTTCGAGAAAAGTGTCTAATAGTCAACTGATTGCAACTCGGAGGTCTTTTAGTGGTGCAGTACGCTGCAACTGGTACAATTAAAAATCTGTGGATACTGTACCAATATACAATAGAAGGCAGTTTGTTCAGAGGGTCCTCGTTGAATATATGCTCAAGGCATACCACCACCAACGTCAATATTTGTTGTAATAATAGGTAAAATAGACGTCGTTTATTCCGTTTATGGTTGCTGTGAATGCTCTGTCGATTAAGTCTTGTAAATAAATAAGGCCAGATTGAGATGGGCGTTATCTCTCGCATGACCACATCATCTCATTGACAAGCATAATTGCCTCAATTACTATATCAGTATGATGTCTTTCTATTGTTCTTGTGACGTATATTGCCGGTGCACTGAAGCATTTGCTGCAGTGCTACTCTCGGTAGTTGTCATGGTATTAGCTATTGGCGTCAACGGAATATCTTAGACAAAGCTGGTCCTCAATTTTGGTCCTTACTTGACATTACAGGACATCTCATAATTTACAGTTAACATCTGCAATCACATACTGTCTATAGGAGCTGTTTAGTGTGCATAAACTCTGGTTCACGTTTTGTCAGGTTTGGGCCATGACTAAGGTGGCATCTTTTTCTACTCACTTTTAATTACTGCATCAGGTGAAAGAAAGAACTAATCTTAATCAATATAGTGTCCCTCGTTTTTTTATGACTTCTGTCTTGTGACGCTTCGCTCCCAGACTGTACTCGAATAAGTAGTAATCTGATGTACCAATGTCTGGGCTATACGGCGGGTGCGGCACAATTTCCCAGTCAAGATCGGCTACAGTATGGCCGGTCGCCGAAGTGACATAGGCAATGTTGCCCCCCACGGCCATTTCCTCTCAATTTCTCGGCTTAGTTGTTGTCATGTATTGTGCCTTGATCGTTCCACCAGCTTTGACCAGCTCCTAATAGAACCACCCCCTTCTGATCCTGCCAAATGAACAACATTAATTTACGATCATGAAAGTACTCGATAGCCACTTCCTTTTGCGTTGGATTATCGTGGAATATAAATTTTTCACCTTCTGTAACCATTTTGTGCAGGAGAACTTTTCCTCGTTCACCGAAAAAGCAAATGGTGAGACGGGTGTCAATGGCATCATCTTCTTTGAATACATGTAGCATCCACTTTCCTTGCTTCTGCATTCTCGTTTAAGATATACGGCAATTCGTCGTTGTTTGTATCTTGTGCCCGTCGGAAACGTTCTCTCCACTGAAACCATTTTCGGCAGATTCCATCTGACACTGTTCTATTCCCCTTCCACTTCAGGCAACCTGCTGGCGATCTCTGTATCAACTATTTCCTGACATAAACGGAATAGATGAGAGCAGAGATGCAGAAGGATAATGTTGTGCAGTACAGGGCCGAACAGGTGCTGTTTGACACAGCGCTTTACGGGCGGTAGCGTGTTGAGTTGCGCTATACGGGCGGTAGCGCATGAATTGGACTTGGTGAACCAAGCAGATGGAAAAATTATAGATAAACAAGGGCCACTTGATACGTTTTGGTTAGCTTCTATTTCATTGTCCGGTATCCCAGTGTTTTGCTAAGTGTGATCCTTTTAACTCCACCTGAACCAATCATCGCTTGTTGTTTCATCGAGTGGACCCTTAGAGCTGAATCCCTGCTAAGTCATACCAGAGATCACACGATTGAGATCTCCTCACCTCTGACCCAGTATGCAATTTTTTTACAAGTTCTATAACGACTACAAGTATTATCGTCTAATTCAACGACCAGAGGACGAAGGACATCATTGAAAATTCCATTATACATTTTTCGTTTAATCGGATTATCGAAGAATTGAGTCTGATCAGCCTTGTTTGTAGTAGATTTAAAATCAGGAAGCATTATCTTTCATCATTTTCCTTTATTCTCGTTTACTCTTCTTGTCTTCGTTCTTTGCATCGCGTCCGGTCTGTGCCGTAAGGGGGCCGTTTTGGCTCTTGTAGCTGCAGCCTGCTTCACGGCGGGGAAGCATAGAGTGGCCCGCGGCGACGTACAAAAAGAAAGACCTTCCGCTCGCCCAGCGCAGTCATCCGTTGGGTCCTTCCTACCCCGTTCCTGTAAACGGAGGCAAGGAAGGGTGTGCTGCGACGTACAATCTTGGTTGCTAGCTTGGCGAGCTGTCGCAGTTCCGTTATGTACTGTATGTATGGAGCACTGTTTCCAAGACTAACCCCGCTAAATCGGTGCCGCCAGAGAGTCGCCTTGAAAATGATTCTTTCAAAGTAGCAGCGCGAGCCGAGGGTCGGTCCATGTGGAGTAGTACTAGTGATTCAGGGGGTGAGGAAGAGAGGAACGCACTTTGAAAGCCACCATGGACATGTCTTTTTCGTACAGTTGGTGGCGCTGCTGCCGTCGCAAGAAGAAAAGAGAAAGAGGGGGATTGAGGGAGATGCTAGACATCGTGGTGGCGCCCCAAATGGGCACAACGGTGATATCGTAGTGCTACTACTACTACTACTGGTGTTAGGCAATGGCGACGTGGTAGGAGCGTCTCATTTTGCTGCTTCGCCAGCTCCACTCCTCCTTCACTACTGCTTCCTGTGCCTCTATGACTCTCTATGGCGTTCCCACGTCTCTCTCTCCCTTGTATCTATCCTCATCGTTCCCTAACCTTCTGCTACCATTGTTGCTGGCAGTGATGTCGTTCGTAGAATGGCAGCCGCATCGCCCCTCTCCGACTGAGTTCGCATTCTGCCATCGTGAAACAGGCTCATCATGACTCTCGAGCCTTGCACCAACCGCCGCAGCTGCCACGACCATCGCAAACGTGAGGTCCCAAAAAAAAACAGATCGTTGAGTTGCTTCTCCTTGTTTATCGTTTCAATGAGATACACAGGGTTGAGTTGTCTAGCGCTTCATTTCAACGTTGGTATTCGATTACTTATCCTTACTTGATTGAAACATTTTTCATACCTCGCTGCATCATAATAGACTATTTTCATTTTCCAAACAAACACACCATTACAATATCTGATTGCTAATTAAAGATGTAAGAACATAAAAGCTGAAAGTAAAGGCCGCCAGCGTTTGTGTGCAGTCTATAGATCGTACTCTGTGGCGACATGGCCTGGATGCCCTATACACAGTTCAAAGCAGAGAGCGTGGGACTTGGTCTCAACGGATGAGTATTGGTTCGGCCGGAACCCCTTCTAATCATTAAACATACCTCGCCCTCTTAAGCTTCACTCTCCGCCAAGCTGGATCTTCACGTAATATTAGTGGTACTACGAAACAACGGGAGTAGTTCGGGAGTAGCGGGAAGGCATTTAACGCATCAATTGGCCACTATCCCAACCTTCAAGAGCCGTGCACCATCTCCGAGCCCGCCCATAATTCTCACATGCTGTGCCTGCTCTAATCTCATTCTTTTTACAAAGAATCGTATCTTTATCCAAGATGCGGGTTAATCTAGGCTTAGTTTCAATGAGCTCTCTTATAGTACAATAGTATAGTACCTTCTGGACATTGCCTCCTCCGTCGGCCCGTAATATTACTATTTGTGTGCTTTTATCTTTAAGTTTTATGTCTACTATCATCCCATCCTACAGGCTGCTCATACATATTACGGGACTGTCGAAGGGCGGCAATCTGTTCTATTTGTGTCTGTCGGACCAATCAATAGACAACGATTGGTCCCGACAAATCTCAAGACACAAATGACGTGAGTGACGACGAAGTGTACACTTTTCTTTATCACATATCATCTTTATCATAATAGCTTGGAGTGTTGTCTACATTGCACACACACCACGACCTGTATTTCGACTTAGTACTTGGTTAAAAATTACGAATTTTTGAAGACTACAAAAAGGGGACCTTCTCCATTCACGTTAAGATTTCAAATAATTGCTAATTGGGGCGGCTGCAAAGCTCATGATGTAAACTATAATTAAACGAATACATCTAGTCCTCTGATAGTCTAAT
Source organism: Stratiolaelaps scimitus (assembly GCA_019614645.1). Taxonomy (NCBI): domain Eukaryota; kingdom Metazoa; phylum Arthropoda; class Arachnida; order Mesostigmata; family Laelapidae; genus Stratiolaelaps; species Stratiolaelaps scimitus. The sequence continues at coordinate 220,985 of JABWDB010000096.1, read as the reverse complement.
GGTGATCGCCTTGGACAGAAGGCACATATGGTTCGGAATCAAATCCTGCCAGGCGCGGATAATCTTTGAATTTCTTTATCTTCTTCCTCCATCTGTCGATAAGGAAGCTTTCGACAGCTCAGAGTCAGCTCAAAAACATATAATACGTCTAGAAAGCAGTGTACATCCATTTGCCATGTATGTCTTACTAGTGTGGCCTGAAGCACAACAGTCATACTACATTAAGCATTCGGTAGGCAAAAGTCTGTTAAGATTGCAGAAACCCTATTTAGTAGGTGACGATCGTAGGAGACGAATATTTACGATAATGTGGTATAGACACCTAGTTGAAATGACGCTTGGTGACAAACACTGATGTGCAACAAACTGGGTGAATCACACACAATGCAAACGTAACTCAACTTACGGATGAATGCATGTTAAAGTAAGCCAACTGTAAGGAGAATCGCAGATGGCAGTGGCTTAATGAAAATCTTCTTTGGAACATAATCCAGCTTTTAATAAAGTCATGGATTAAGCGTAATCCATATGTAAGCAAAATGATAAAATAACTGGATAATACCAACGTTATTGACGTCTGGATGTCAGAGCTAATGACAGTCCATTTTTGCAAGGCAGCACCAACATGTGAACATCTCCTGTCCCTAATTCTAGGCAGTCCTATAAATGTGATGCGTCCAACCTGGAGTGCTGAAGTTTAAATGACCGAAACTCAACCTTCAGGAGGTAATACGTGAGCGAATGTCACATTGTCAAAATTGTTGCTGTACTGACTTCGGACGTGTCATCAAGAAATTGCGGCCGTGGCTACCTTCACAGATCACAAAAAAGGTGCGATCATCTACGCATGACATAGGCTGGCAAATTGACCACAAGAGTAGTCACTAATTGGGTGGCATATCCCGTGAGTGTACCATCCTGCGCCAGACTTACATAAATACGTCTCATAGGATTAGGAAGAGATGTTAAGAAAATGGTGGCAAAACTTTTGATTTTATTATCATATCCTTATTTATACAAAGGACTACTTCAATCTCGGAAGCTTGGAGATACGTAAGTAGTCAGAGAACACACAATCTAGACATATCCTATGAGATAGAAATGACTTGCGACTTGGTAGTGATTTGAGAATGGTATCACATGTCGGTAGGGGATGTGGGAAATAATCAAAATATATATAAAGCCGATGAACTATCGGAAGGTCCCCTAACTTCGAAGCTTGCTACTTCTGTCAAAATTATATTATTCTGTGGGAGAGCTCGCCCTAGATTAGCCTATATGCACAGCTGAATCTAAAGAGATATTCGACAAACAACTCTGGAAAATGAGGGCAGTAAGACGCTGTCAGCCAAACTGTACGAGATATTTTGAACTGATCGCTTCTCGGAGGAGTAGAAACTCGGAGTAGGAAAGCCTATAAATAAATCAGGTAGACGAAAGACTGAGGTGCAATCGTGTCGAATCATTATGCGATCAACTTTCTGCAGTAGAAAAGTGCTAGAAATAATCCTTCTTAGACCGTTAATGGAGCACAAATAGGTTTATACGATGCCACGTTGGTCCAAGGGCCTCTGCACAAGGCAATATCATTGATCTCAGCACTGACATTGAGTAGACGTTGAGATCAGAGGGCATCTACCGGCAACATTTAGGAGCCTATGAGCGACTGACCAAGGCTGTGATGTTGTGATGCATTAGATACGCAAACAGTCTTGACTAACAGATCTCATCCTGCTTTCTTTCGATACAACTAATAAAAATATAATGAGGTTCAGTTCGAATGCAAAAAATAGGAGTGATAATTGCAGTGTCTGTGTTTCTGCTTTGTAAATAAACTAAATATGACATGGTTTCTCGTCGGCAACGATGGCAGAGTCCATTGACTGTAGGAGAGCTCCGTTCTTATGTCCATTAGGAAAGCCGAATGGTTGTATCCTGGTGCCAGTGTAGCATTATCCATCCTCGAAATGGCACAGCCCGTAGCGGTTGCAGGCATACAATGCCTTCGTACAGTGCCGACGGACGAGGGTTTGCAGATGGAGAAGGAGGATAATTGTAATTAGTGAAATTAGGCGAGACTTAGCTAGGCTTTACGCGTGGTCGGTCGTTATCCTGGCCTTTAGTTTAGGATAGCACAGCTCATCCGCAGCCCAGAGACCCCCGAGGACCGGAGACGGAAATGAAGACAGGACGGGTGATCTCTGTAACACCGAGAGAGAGAGAGGATGTCGAAAAGGTGCCACGTAGCATCCGAGCAGTAATGGGTCCGTCTAAGGATGTGGGTTGGCCAGGTAGCATTTCTGAGTATAACTGAGATACTCAGAGATTTTTTTTAGTTTCTACTGTTAACCAGTGTACACGTCGATTTTAATTAAAAGTCAATCATTTCTGGGTAGGCATCTTGAAGATGACTAGTCCAAATATGGCCAAATACAGAGTAGCTTACAATACGGTACTCCTTCATTATAGCCAAGTGACGTCACGTACACTGTATTCTGATTTGTTTTACGAGGAGAATATGTCTTACCTATTCACCGTAAGCATTGTAATTCATTCAAAAGTTACGAGACAAACTCAAATATTTGAGCTTGAATCCGCCAAAGTGATAGACGGTTGCATTTATCCCCATTTGCTGATCTCGTCTATCAATAATACCTAGTGTTATCCATGGTTTCTGAACTAATGCATTGCAGAGTCAAATACGATACCGTCGGGGATGATTCGAGGTTAGGTTAAATGAGAAGCTTAATACGTTGGCCTCCGAGGTGAAGGAACTCGCTCCCCGTTCATGGGTATTCGAAAAGATTTAATCCGTTAAAGATATTTCTTTTTCTTTCAGTGCTATATATATATATATATATATATATATGCATAATTGTTCCAGTAATATAACAATTTATGTTTATTGTCAAAGATCGGCTACGCACTTGGGGGAATATTTCCGGAGATCAACTCCTGATGCAGTTGTGCTTCGACATATTGCCGCTAAGACTCCTTGACATGTTGACTTATCTTTTCAACATTTATAATCTATCACTGTATCAGGAGGCGTTAAAGGCCAGCGTCGGTGTGTCCACCCAAATTACACAACAAGCATCGCAATAACAAAGAACACAATTGAATACACAATGATTGAAAGTAATGATTGCAAAACAATAAAGAATTAATCGCGAGCTCAGAGAATCAGACACGCAGTTATCTCAGCTCTTTTCAATATAACACCCAATATATGCGGAATCGCTAGTCGTCAAATACCGAAGCTCCCGTTTTAGTCTTGAGCGCACGAAAGGGTCAGGAGAGCACGATGACTATCTTTCTTCCCTACTGGACAGCGCAGATACTGATCGGACATGGCCGGTTTCATGGTGAAAATCGGCAAAGGGCACATGGACATACGCGTTCTCTGCGACAGCGGCAGGACCGACGGGGTCGAACACACCCTTCTCGAGTGCACAGCGCTGGCTGAACCGAGGAGCAGGCGCCCTACTGCGATCAGAGGCAAGACGATTAGGCAGATGGTGAGTCATATGATGAGTTCCCGCGACGCGTGGGAAGAGGTCACCGGCTGGTTTGGGGACATCATGAGGGCCAAGGAGAAGCCCGAAAAGGTTCGGCGGACGCGCTTCGGTGCTGACCACGGAGGGGAGAGCCACAACTCGGTACCCGGATCACAAAGGGCAGGGATAAGGGCAGAGACAGCCATTGATAGCACTGAGGCTGATGGCCCACCCTTGGAGGGTGGGATGACTGGAGATTAGAGCTTCAACACCCGTTGGTTTGAAGTATTGCTTACGTCTTTCCAAACCAACTGGGAGGGGGGGGTAGTGAGTTTATGAGTCTCACATTAGGTGGCAAGAGGCTGTTCTGTCACGCATGTACATTACGCGTTCGCGAAACCCCCCATAAAAAAAGGTGATCTTATAATAAATGTAGGCTCTCGGAGACTGCTCCTTGCGTCCCATCAATTATATAAGTGCCACTCTAGAGTTACATAATATTGACTACATTTATTCCTGGGAGCCGAAATCAGGCCAAACAAAAATCAATGGCCACCAGTCCTGCGGCGGCTGCCACGGACAGCTCGTCAGGAAGCCGATGTCCATGGAACGGGTGTATCTCACCGTCGCGAAAATGTCCGGTGCGAATGCAATATAATAATCAAGTCTCAAATCTGCTTCCAGATTTGGGAAGCCATCTACCACATGGTTAAAGCAACAACAGCAGTATTTCTCTTTCAAATATGCTCCGTGTCTTCCTGGCAAACTGTGGAAAATCCAGGCCTTTAAGTGTGAGTGGCTGGTACAGACGGTAAATAGAGACCCATAGTGGGGTCTGGCAACGCCGGCCAGCTATCTGGTCCAAATAACAGCGCGCCATTTCGAAACCATCCCTGATAGATCTATATCCAAGATTAGTCAGAGCTTTAAACAAGCATTTGGACAAAAGAAGTGTTTAACACTGCCTGATAGGGGTCACTCCAGTAAATTTGTACAAGACACGCTGTTCACTTCAGAGGTAGCCAATAACTAGCAGCAGACATACTAGAGACGGAGCCGAATGTGCAGAACACATAGGAAGCTTCATCCCTTTACAGACCATCGTCGCAGTTGAGCTGAATATGTCAAGTGTCAGCAGCCACGCCTAGAGTACATCCTCCTTGCAGTGTGTAGTATATTGGTACAACTTGTCGAAGAAAAAGCCCATGTAACGTATATGGACGTACAAGAAGTTATCCCCCAGAGGAGCTATTTGTCAAATGATAGAACCAACGGCGGCTGAGCCGAACAAACACTTGGCATTTATCACTTCATATTAAACGACCTCTGATCTATCCTCACGTATGCAGACGTGCTATCGCACTTAACTTGTTATCTACGGGTATATTATAGAAGCGCCGTTTTTTCTCGTCCGTATTATGATTGTCAAAGGTACGCGTCCAAGCACTCGCCATTGATTCATTGGCAAACAATGTCCTACGAATTGTTCAAATAGACGCTGATTAGACAAGGCGTTTTAGAAAATGAGCCGCACATTAAGGCCTATTTGGACCACTTTTGAAATACGCTCCTACAGTTTATGGTCTTGTGCGTTTCTCCAAATTATAAATGAGTGATGGATATTTTCATATGTCACGTGTATGAATCGAAATCAGATGTTGATCATTTCACGTTGCTGACTAACTGATATATTTAAGTGGATCTACAAAATCCTGAGCTTTTTCAAATGACAATGGAAGGTAGTGTTGCATACAGACAAAGTTACAGATTGAATCGTTTGTTAAATCTGAAACGGAGATACCTGTTTCTAATATAATTAACGGGAACCTCAGAGCATGTCAGAATGAAAATAATTCAACTCTATATGTTAACTATCTTCCAGATCTGGGCATAACGTTGACACCAAAGGATCGATTAATTTGAGAGGTACATTGTCTAAATGTTGCGAAAGGCTATGCTGGCGATGGCCAGCATAGCCATTGCCAGTGCCCTTTGAGCTGGCCTCATCATCTCCCTATTCTTTGCCGTACGCAGCGCTAAGTCTGCCTATGCTGGTGAACCATAGATTCTGCTGTGGCGGCCAATAGCCTCCTCTTCTCCTCCGACACTCCCCCCACTCCGGGCATTAGGCGCACCAGATTCAGGGATACCTGCTGAGCATTAGCTGTGGCGCGCTTGATGTGTGCCAGCCCACTCAGGCTTTTGTCAAGAATGACTTCGAGTTATTGCGCCTCCTGCCGAATTTGTATAGGGTAACTATCGAGCACCAGCTTCCACCATTCTGTTACGCTTCTTAAGGCCTTATCGCCCGTGAACTGTAGGCTATTCTCTGTTCTCGCCGTAACATCATCATCATCTGAGTAGATTAGGAGCTCACCATTTTCCCTTTTATACGTTTCCTTGTCATTATATACTTTGTCGCCTGTATGTGTGTTTTCTATATGTTTTTGGTATGTTATATTTAAAAAGCAAACTGTGTTAGATATAACAATAAGTAATACGAAGATAATGATATGTATACGAGAACTCAATTTATTTATTACTCTGGGATGGCTTACTCTACCGACAGCCAATACAACATCTGTCAATGCTCGAAATTGATGCGTTCCTATCGAATTAGCGATTCTAAATTGTTCTTGACACCGAAGTCAGCCTTAACCTCACCGTGATTCAGCAATGGTTTTGATTACTCTGTTGACAGATTCACGCGGCGCGAGAAAGAAACACTGATAAATTTTTCATACTTCACTTATTTTAAATATCTTTTCTATCATTTGTGTCATATTTTTAGTGTTATTTAGTATATTTCTGTAGGATTGTGGTACTTCAATATCATATACATTTACAACGATAATAGTTACTTTCTTATAAAACAGTTCACACAAAACAACCATTAAATGGACACAACTCACGTTGTGACCATTTAAGTCAGAAGTATTTGTTATTAGATGAACATAGTCCGCTGTTAGAGTACCAGGATAGGTGTTTCAAATATTTTGCTAGGAACCACTGCAGCAGTAAATGAGCTAAGTTACTCCAATATAATCTATGCAAGATGAGACGTTATGCATTAATGTGTCTTAAGTAAGGCAGTAAGCTTATCACATAAAAATTATGGTTATCTACTGTGGAAAGTGTTGAGATCTGCTTCATTATAAAGAAATCTGATCCGGATTTTGCTAGGCTTACAAAATAGCACCAACAATTGAGGTTACAAACAACAGTGTTTCCAGTGCACTTGGGGTCATTGTAAAACCGGAATTATATTTTAGCCAACACACCACTTAAGACATTCATCCAACTAGTTTAGTGTGTAATACCCTTTTTAGGCGTTTCATAGTCACAGCCACAACTCACTATCCGTCTGGTCTCAATGGGAGGTTCAGTCATCTTATTAAGTCTGTTATTCTAATAATGAAAACTGTATATATGTATGTGTATATTTTAGTGAAATTTCACTTCAGACACTATGTAATACTCATACGTAAAGTGAGCTCTGATCACTAAATAAGTAGTATTTTACCTGACTTGAGTGATCAAATCTTACTGACTTTATCAAATCATAAAATAAATATAAGTTTCAAAAATAGGGAGTAGTAAGCCTAAGATATCGGGTCGGTTGATCACTAACTAACAATTGATTCGCATAAATTCTCTTCTTGGACAAAGCTGGTTGTACGATGGCATACGTTACCGTAGCTGCTTACGGTCTAATAAAATACTTCGTTCTCAGAAGAACCGGGTGTTTTATCATGAGACGAAAATATTATAAAACAGTTATTGCCTTACCCAGCAACGACAAATGGACACAATTAATAATTCACTGGGTGTACTCAAATGGCGTTTTGTTATTATGCACCAACTGAGATAGGGAAGAGATAGACTCTCAGCAGAAGATGGTTTTAGCAGGCAGAGGCGTTTTGTAATCTACGTCAATCCCCCTGCACTGGATCGGTCCACTTTCATGGAGATTGGAAGGTCTCTGGTGGAGCCGTGCGTTTGAAGAAAATGTTCTCCCCCCCCCAAAAAAAAAATTGAAATAAAATTCGTTATTTTACGGGCTCGTAAAACAATTAGACGAGTTGTCGACGAATCTATAGTGTGTATTATTATTAATCGTCGAGTGAAGTCTTCGGCGAACCACCTAACGCCTTTCTCCCTTCCTATCGGCTTGACTAAGCGACGTCACTCTCAATCTATTTTGCTTTCCCAGTATACAAAATTCAGGATACATACTTCCCGTGACGCCAGCCACTCGCTAGGAGCGCGTGTCGAACTTATTTATGTTAGGATTTTTTTGTTGTATTTAAGAGCATGTGTTGTCCCCTTGTGTAGCGCATTTCTTATAATGCTCGAATCTTTATACTTTTATCACGAGCGTCGAAAGAACTGAGGATAGCGTTAGCCGTTTAAACAGTAACAGTATTCGATTGGCTTCTCTCAGCCGAGGGTGAATGATATTTTATCCCTAGTCGTAGTCTGTGATTTGGTGATTTTAGGCAAAGAGGGTTCCAACTGCGAAGCATTCTCAATACGATTCTTATTTCGTTAAGAGAAGTATCTTCTGTCTGGTCCGACAGAGAAGCAATGGTGAATAGGAGACGCTAGTCCAAGTATTCAGGCATTATTTCGAGTGATTTATATTCTGTCTATCGCAAGAAGCAGTGTGAACCTGATATATTCAAGCTGCTTAGGTCGATATAGACGTGTCTGAAGTTACTCTTTCAGGCAGATGTAGTCACCAAAAGGAGATCTTGAATCTGTTTTGGAAGTGCTTCAGGAGAGTATATCTCGATGATCTCCGTTCGACTTATTTGAAAAAGCCAGTTGAGGGTCGATGGCCCAGGTGACGAGTGTAGCTGGAAAAAAGCTTCTCCTTTCCATAGTGGTTATCAAGTATGTATATCTGCTGCCCTAATCACTGGGGGTCCCTGGTGAGATATCGGAGAGGTAATGATGAGGTTCGACTCTGACTAAAATTGGTGAATAAATATTTTTTGCTCTTTATTAAAAAGAAGAAAAAAAATAACAGGAAAACCAACTCATTCTGATCTTCATGGTAAAATAAGATCGCATATTGGTAACGCTGATGACCTCTATTATAACATCTGTGATTTGGAGAAATGCCGTAGCGAATTGTGCAAGCCGCATGAACATTTCGGCGTTTTTCGCCAGCCTTCAGAGAATAGAGTCGATGCTTTCGCCATTGCAACTGTCTATTTTCTCCATTGAAAGCCAGCGGGGAGCCGTTGAAGTCCCGTGGGGCAAACCTTCGATGTAGGAGACAATACACTGATGTCCCTGTGTCAGTCGAGGAGTGGAGAGGTCCGAGATCTTGCGAAGCCTACTGTGCAAAGTAGTATAAATAGCAACACGGAAAACGCATTTGGAATATCATCCTATCTCACAGATACTACTAGGAGCCACTCTGGCCTCTCCCACTCTCTCTATTTTGCCCATCCCGTAGAAGGCGACTGTGTTAGACCCATAGATGGACTCTAAATTCCCAAGTCTGGTGTTGCTTAGCAGGCTAAATCCCATTTGTTATCTCTTTAAGCTCACCCTCCACTCCTTTCTATGTCGCACTCTGAAGTCCCTGGGGACAAGGTCATCTAAACGCTTAAAACTAGCAGCAGACCTTTTTCGCGAATGTAGCTATGAAACATTTTGACCTTTTCTGGCTCCGTCTGAAAAATACATTAATAATTGCATGCGTGTTGACATGATGCAATCTGTGACGGAACGTTTTTCTTGCAAAGTAAGGTTGCTTATTTATTAGGACAGATTGGGAAACATCCATGATGAACAGCTTGAAGGCCCCGTGAAGTATTGAATAAACCCGCGCCTATCAATAATAACTGATTAAAATTGCTTTATTAAACATTATATTTTAAGCTCAAGGGCTTATTTTTGAAGAGAATTTTTGAGACTCCCTTCAACGGAGAGAGTTTTGGTTGAGGGCTGTACTTGAATGGACTAAATTGATGTAGTCCAAGAAGGAAGAACGCTATTACTACGTGGAGGGAATGGACCGAAGCAAATTTGTTCAAAGACTAAACCGAACGCCTTTAACAAAAATGTCAGAGTCGGAAATAAGGCCAAATACGCGGTGGATGTCACCTTAGGGGTGCGATCTGGATCAACCGTGAAGAGTGATATATTGACGCTAACGGTATAGGTGGGGACCCTGCCTCAGATCACTCATGAATTTCCTTACCCTTAGTACCCTCCACCAGTCAAACATCTGCTTTCTAAAGCTCCCAACGTCGATTTTCCCAACTAACTTTACGATTTATGTTTCTGAGGCTCGCTGTTGTCTTCGCTGTTGCCGTGGCCGCCTTGTAAATGTAAATTGACCTTTCGCTTCAATACAGCTCCTCTAAGCTGCAGTGAGTTGGGGCCTATACGAGGAAGGGATCCAGAGGGGTCTGTTCCGCTATTTCACTGCCTCGAATGCTTGCTGGCCTCGTCGCTCTGTTCGGATGGATCCGCGTGGCTGACTTTTGCTTTTGGAAACTACGGGGGGTTTGCACGTCAGCCAGTCGACATGAAATCGGTTCGCCACTGACCACACGTCCTGTCACCGATTCGTTCCGCTCCGAAAATCCTTGCCAGGCTTCACTGTAGTCCAAAGGAACCCGTCGGAATGAATGTTTGATCAGAAAAGAAGATGAAACATTATCAGGCATGCAGGTTCAGGTAGGTACGGAGTTTCCCCACACGTGATAGCATAACACAATTATAAGTAGAGACATGGAGTGCTATTTTCCGTAGTAAACCAGGTGCACGTGAGACGTGGTTGACAGAATTGGCGTATAATGGGTATATACAGATTGTCCCGACCGATATGAACCTCTGTTGTCTGCCAGCTTCCCCCTTCACGTCGAGGTCACAATGCCCGTTGTATCTATGACAACGCTAGTGATAGGATCTGGGTCCGCTTTGCTATAAGAGCGAGATCATTATTAGCATGTAGCGGTATTCGCGGTGGTAGTGATAGCAGCAGAGCTGGCAGTAGATGTAATAAATAGATCGGCTGACCCCAATAGTGGAGGGGTGGCTGACCCAACCCTTCAAACCAACGGATTTAGCAAAGACTGCGGGGCTGATATAGACCAATGTAAACGCTTGGAGCACGGAGCTGGACTACTACTGTGGGTGAGTGTTGAAGCATGAGTGGCTAATTTGTGCATATCGTCCTCATATATTGTCGGCTCTGTAACGTTATTTGAGCCAAAGTAGTAGTGAAGGAAGGGTAGGCGACGCTCCTCCAGGCTGCGACACGAGCGCTGGATGCCGTTCACTCTGAGAATACCCCTCTGAATACCTGTATAATCTGTAGCACTATTTCTACTACTAAGGACTATTTGTTAAACATGTACATGCCGTTGTCAAGCACGTAACCGGTCGGCTTCTACGGGACTTACCGGCTTCACTGTGCACATCAGGCAAATGTGCTACGCCTAGCGGCAAAGCACGCCCGGCAATGCTCAGCCAAGCGGCAAGCCGCACTATACCTAATACTCACCGGCTACCAGGCCCCTGAAAGAGCCATCCGTCAGGATGCCTCGAGGTCACGTCTTCCAAATGACTCGCAGCATGAGATCCCCTCTGTACTGGCGGCACACCCGTATGGGTGAGCTCGAGTAGGCAGGGCCGGTGTCACCTCATAGCCCGCTACGCTGTGAGAACAATTACACAAATTTATCATTGCTTTCATTAAGCCCCTTAGACTTCGTGTTCCTCGACCCTTCGCCTTTGCACGAATCTTAAATTTTCCCTTAAAGCCGCATGAAGAACCTCGCTTTGTCGTTTTGAATAGAAACGGAGGAGGAGTAAATGCGTTTTTTAGGCATTTCCTAGTCACTCCAACTGGCCCACGCAGATCAAAACGCTTTAAATCCAACGGCAACCAGAAATGATCATGCTAACCCGACCGATATCAAAATGACGCAAAAACGGTATAGAGAATGGCGCTTAGCTAACCATATAGCGGCAATGTTGCAAAGAAGCATTTCCGAATTATGAGAATAAAATTACTACCAAAGCATGAAAATAGTGTTGGTAGGTAAGTAAATATATAACATTATTTTACCCGAAAGCTAGAGCAATGCACCTAGTATCAATATCTCTATTTTCATTTATTGTGAATTCCATTTATATGCACTCTCGGGAAAACGTTTGGTATTTCTTCGAAGCAACTCAGAAGATGAGATTTTGGAGAGAAAAGTGACATATGGTGATTGCATTCAGGTGTAAGTAAGCGGAGTTCCACGAAAATGTAAACCTTCTAAAAATTACCGATTTAAATTAAATGAGGTTATGTTCGTGGTTGATGAAAACGCAAGAAATTATTTGTTTTATTTATGTTCACCTGTGCCTGAAGTTAAATTAAATTGTTCTCAAGTTAGCCTCTATCGAGCAACTTTAAATGGTTAGAAAAACATTGTTTACGTTTTTCGATATAATTTTCTTATTAGTTTTCGCTACACTCACATTTGAAAAGTGGAGCAAGCGATTTCACTTCTGCTAAATGTTTTAGTTTCTACCCTCCAAAATTGACAAAAAGAAAAATTGCTTTGTATTGTTTGATAATTTTTGGTAATGGCTGTTACTTTGTGTTAATTTTACATTAGTACTGCATGCCACATGAAATTCAGATTGCAAATGTTAATTCCAAAGAAATGTACCACCTTTGTTTTTACAAATTGCACACCTAATGTGTTGTTTTCTCACAATAAAGGACCCTTAGCCAGTAGCTTTAGTTGTTTTGTGCTGATTATTATCACGGTTCTGACAATAAAAATACCAAAACGAGCTCTTCAATGTAATCGGTTAATCAATAAAATTAGCCATTGGGTATATGAAAGAAATCCGTGTTTTTCTTTCTTTCTCTCTTCTTAATTATTACTAATATTTATTAAGTGCCTTTTACAATACAATATACAAACTTGCGTCTATGCATCAATACAACGGAACACAATTGTTTATCAGGTGTGTCACTCTACGGAAATGAATATTATATCATTATAATATTATTAATGTTGTATTTATCTTAGTATGAGAATGGAGCCGTGATGAGAGAACATTAAATCTACAATGTCTCATAGAAAATATATACTAAATATTAATTTAACAAGTGCGGATTGTAAATACTCGTAAACGGGCACTGTAATCCGCGGATTTTGCTTGGGAGACGGCACCGCGGATAAGAACGGAAGCATCGATGATTAATATTATTAGAGTATGAGACGAGCAAAATGAGGTTAGAACAGCCACCACGAGAATGATTTGTTGAAAAGCTTCGATTACAAATATTGGGAAACAGATCATGCAGGGTTTTTGTATCCATGTATGGTAGATACAACTAGACTGATGAGCACTAACATGGGCAGGCATACTAACAAGATTAGAGAGACCGAACGAAATCATGAGGTCTTGATGAGTACCCGTATCATCATTAGGACAGAGAATAGTGATGTTGAAGTCGCCACGGATTACTGCATTTTTGTTTTCTAGTAGGGTCTTGTGCAAAGGCACCCAAGGCTACAAAGAAAATCGTTGACCGAACCAGAGGGTTGCCTGTAGCTTATCCCTATCACTCATTTAAAAAAAAAAACAGATAATTCAACCCATTGGTTTTCATCATGGTGCCCAATGGCAAGACAAGGATTAATGTGGCGATCGTTCCTTTCAATACGGCTCCAATGGGATTTCAAGTAGAGCGCGAGATTTCAGTTTGTTATGTTGTGGCTCCTGATCGTTTCGAGTACCCGCTATTTTCGCTAGCATATTGAAAAAGAAGGACACCCTTTTGCGCGAGCGGCAGTAATGATGCTACTGCTCTGCGTAGTGGTCTGCAGAGTACTTCTCTGTCGCACGACGTTAGCATTATTTATTTTAAACTGCAATTCAGTTGGCGGAGACAAGGAAAAACATTCGGCGGTACATTTAAATGTAACACGATATTGTATTGCTTGGGAAAAATCGATTATTGCTTACGGGTATAATTATCAACACCTGCTCTCTGACAGCCCGGAATAGGGCACTCTTAGCTGAGGTAAGATTCCCATTGATGCAAGGTGGAGAGCTGGAACCAGCATGTCGAAAAATTATAGAAGAGACGGCTTGCGCGATTGTGCAGCCGAACGCATCGTGTTCCTAATCCAGCGATTCCTGATGTGAACGAGGATAAACGATCTATCCAGTTATTATCTTACCATCCCCTTTCCGAACTCTCCTCGGTGTCTTCTTCCTTCAACCAAAGGCACGCCGGATATTATAAAATCACTACGACGACCGTACTGGTAAAGTTCACCAGTTGCATGTTCAGATTTGGCGAGCCAATTCGTCAAAAAAGGTTTCCCTCGTATTTACAGGCACACTGGCTAGTGGCTCAAGACTTATTGGGGCAGAGTTTTAGTTCTTCAAGTGTTCGTTTTAGCATTTGCAATTGTACCAGTAAGAATGACGCAAACGGGTGAATGACACACCGAAGTCGAATCAGCTGAAGTCAGGGCGACGAAACTACTGTCCAACGGCGACGTGATTTGACGCATACGACAAATAGCACAGGCCCATTGAGCAGCCTCCTTTTGCTGGTGATACTGGACACCCATGACGGGAACACCCGAGCACTTGAGGTGATAAAACTCTGCTTCGTCGGCTAAAATTGGCGCTCCTCGTGAAACATGTCCTCGAATTATTAAAAATAATCTGAGGATGCAGAAAAAAAGTGCAAAATGGGTCCCTCGATTAACTCGGTCCTGGCTAACTGAAAATGCGTGAGGCGTGTTCGCGAGACAATTTGAAGATATATAGGCAGCAAAAGAGTCGTTTAGAGCATACCGCTGCAGTGGACGAGACATGGATCAGCCTGTATAGGGGACCGGAAACTTGACGCCCTTGTCGCCAAGGCCAAAAAGAACAAGATCAAGAGGAAACGTGAGGTTGACGGTGACTTACCTAAGAGCGACCCCAAGTCTTCAAAGAAAGAGTGTCTCACAGCGCGCCCAGCGGTCAAAAGGCTGAGGGCCAGACGAGCTCCAGCGGAAACGCTTGAAGCCGCGGTGGCGGCCCTTAGACTCGTCAGGGCCAAGCTGGCGAGGGAGATCGCAAAGAGCAAAGACCTCTGTTGGAAGGAGTCCCTGGCGGAGCTGAACGACGACCCGTGGAGGAGACCATACAAAATGGTCCGGAAGAAGCTAAAGAAGACGGGCAACCAGGTCCCGCTCGCGGAGGACGTGAAGAGGGAGAACATAGACAGGCTCTTCCCAACGCATCCGGAATTCGACAGGACGCCGTACGAAACACTGCCCGAAGAAGAGAAGGGCCGATACAGGCCGATCTGCCTGCTGGATACCCTCGCCAAAGGTAGCGAGTCGATCATCGATGCACGGCTTCGTGACCACGCCGAAGAGTTCGGTTTGCTCTCGGATGCCTAGTACGGGTTCAGAAGCAAGAGATCAGTACTATCGGCTATCCGCAGGGTGGTGTCCAAAGCCGAGACTATCATGGTGCCCGAACATCAAGATCGTACTGGCTGGAGAGGAAATCGCCGGCCTTGCCCGGATCATGCCAAACATCCGGAGCCTGCCAGAACAGGAGGCGCTTGCTGATGTCGGTCGCTGAATCGATCCCGCTGTTCGGAGCCCCGGTCTAGGCCTCGGCCCTGACACCTCGCGTTTACATCAAGAAGACCCTCAGGAAAGCGCAACGGACGCTCGTTCTCCGGGTCGCCCAAGCATACAGAACGGTGAGCACGCAAGCAGCCATGATTCTCGCTGGAACGGCACCCTTTTTTTGAGAGGAGGAATTTTTTTCAAACGCTCGCACACCACCAGAGACATTCCAATCTCCATGAAAGTGGGCCGATCCAGTGCAGGGTTGACGTGGATGACAAAACGCCTCTGCCTGCTAAAACCATCTTCTGCTGAGAGGCTACCTCTTCCCTATAGTAGGCACGCTTGGCATTACTTCGATCTCTCGGGAAGGTGCGTATTGCTAATGCTAGTGTTCTATAGCCAGGTGCCTTACTCTCCTATGACTACTGTGGCTTCCGTGTTGGGGTCTTGCCCGGGAACGCTCGGTCACCTAATCCCCGGCCCGTAGCGGGAATTCGCGGGCAGAGACTGGTGAAGGAGGAGGCCCCCGTAACAGGCCGGCCAATCTACCCAAGAGGTACCGGCTGCCGGTCCACCGGAGCGGGAATGCGCGCGGGAAGCCGGTCTAGCTAACGGTGGAGCGAGCCTCCGAGACCCCCCGGGGGGAGGGGCTTTGGTGGACTCTTCTGTGTCTCTCCTTACTCTCCGTTAGCTTGATGATACCCCCCCCCCATCCAGTCGACGACCTCCGTTCAGGCTCCCCTCGATTTGACCATATGTGCCACTAGCTCTCTGACTGATATCCCCGCAACCTCACTCGAGCCCCCCTGCCTGGCTGCCGTTAGTGACACACTGGGTCACCGTGTGCTCAACGTCGTCCACCTCACCAGAGTGGCACAGCACGCATATCTCCACCTGAGTCTTTCCGATCTTAGCCATGTGGGTCTGGAACTGCCCGTGTCCCGTCACCACCTGCGTCACCTCATACGTGAGCTCACCCATGTTGCACTCTAACCACACCCTGATGTCTGGTATCAGACTTTTGGTCCAACGCCCCTTCGTCACTCCCGGAGTAACCTGCGCCCACTCTCGTTGCCAGGCGTCGAGGTTGGCCCTCCGGGCCATTATCGGATCGAAATTCCCAGCAGGAAATTTGAGGCCAGGTCCGCCCATACTGGTGAACCGTAAAGGGCCATGGACTCAGCTACCGTTGCCAGCAGTCTCCTCTGCTCCTCCGACACTCGTTCGGGACTCGAACCTGCGTCCTGATGGATCCGCCAGGCGCGGCCTCGTTGACTAGCGTGAGGCCCAAGAAGGATACCTACCCCCTTAATGGCCACCCACGAGAATCCCTACCCTGAACCCCGGTCTCTAATTACCGCCCCCCGCGCGACCCAGATGGTCGTGTCTGTGTCCCTGTCTTTTGTCCACTCCTCGTCGTTACTCAGTCGCGCAGCATTGGGCTCCGAGGCCAGGCAGAGCTGGACGCCCTTGTCCCTGCCTGTCACCTCCAGAAGGTCGTGGGCCGTCCGGGATCTGTTGAGGTTAATCTGGAGCACCCTGAACATTTATCTATTTCTGCCCCCCTCACCCGTTCTCTTTACGTTCGTCACTGTCTCCACCCACTCAAAGCCCTCGTCGTCCGTTACCCGGAGCCTCCTTCCCTTCTCGGGGCGACCTTGCGAGATCTCACCCGGTAGACCGGGGCCCTGCCGCTGGCAGCTGCTCTCTTCACCAAGATGGTCAAGTATTTGTAGAAAGAACGACTGTTGTAGGCAGTTGAGAGCGGCTGACACATCAAGAAAGACTCCCAAGCAAAGTTGGTTGTTCTCAATAGAAACGGTTAGTTCGTGCAATATGTGTGCTAGCGCCAATTCGGTAGACCTACCATTGCGAAATCCATACTGACAGGGTGAGAAAAAGTTTTTCGAGTTGAGATAACGGTCTGATCTAACCAGAATAATCTCCTCGATTACTTTCGAAAGGAAATCCACCAATGATATCGGTCGACCATTGGTTGGCAACTTACGGTCAGCCTTGTTTTTAAACAACGGGATAAGCCTAGCTTCTCTTAGTTTACTTGGGAAGGAGCCAGACCTTATCGATAGATAGAAGATATGCGTTAAAGGAGAAGCGACCACGGTCGACGCTATCGCAAGCAATTTGGTTGAAATCCCCCTAGCACCGATACTCCATGTAGCCTTAGTGGAACCCAGGGCCCTTTGAACTTCGGACGCACCAACTTCCGCCAATTCAAACGTTTGTTCCTCAGCATGCCGAACAGACTCCAAGTCAGGCCGAATATAGGCATCGAGATGAAGCGAGGATATCGTCTTAGATCCCACCGTCGCAAAATTGAGGTTCAGTTCTTCGGCCACTTCGTGAGGAGTAGAAACCGGACCAGAATGGCCCTCCAAGGTAGGCGGAAGCTCAGCTCTACTTGCAACTCTTCCACACGAGCTGTTGATGAACATCCACAATTGACGACTTTTGTCCTGCAGAGACCTAAACCGAGACTTGTAGAATGAAGCTCGGGCCCGCTTTATCTCGTGCATGTATCTCTGACGACTGGTGCAATACGCCGCCCACTTTTAAGTGCCAACGGTATAGTTTGTTGACATTCTGACGTAGACGACGAAGACGGGCCAAAAACCTGAACCTGTCATGCCCCTGAGGAGAGTTGTGCTCAAACGTTGTAAAGCATTCCTCATAAGCCCGGCGTATACTAAACGCTTCGAAGGCAGTATCTACTTCCTCCGCATCAATGACCCTGAGCCAGGACAGGCGGCCTACTTGATCTAAAAATTTAACTTTCTTGCCATGCTTCCTGACCATCACCGGGGTGATGAATTCTCTCAGACCAGAGGAGAATCTACCAGTTATAAACACTGCAACCGGATAGTGATCCGAAAACATAGAAGTGCACCAGAAAACTGCGGGCGTGGATAGCAGAGCTGGTCCGAAGGGAAAATAACCGGAACCCACCCGCTGCGGCTGGACAGGAGGGTTCGCCCCAGAGGAGGAAGTCCCGGTCAGTGCCCCAAGCCAAAATCGGTTCTGGGTTTAGTCTGTAAGAGTCTGACACTAACAGGCAAATACCTTAGTTGTGAGGCCTGATATCGACGCAGACTATCCTGCCGTGTGACATATAAGTGAGCTTAAGCATTGTAAAACTGTAGCTCCTTCAATAAACCAATAAACCTTTACCTTTACCTTATATTTTACTTTACCTTTAACCTCTTACAAAAAGAAAAAAATTGCAGGTTAATGGTGTATGGAAGATAGCGTATTTTTTCACTTCAGCGCTGTAGTTTGTGATTTGATGATGGGGGAGGTTCGCAATGGATCATAAGATCCATATTATTGGTCGGTGCAAATTGTGTGACTAAGTCGTACGCTCCTGGAGAATGATTTGATTTATGAGAGAACTCTAATCATTACTATGTAGAAATCCTACGTAGGTTGCTTACTCTTATTCGGTATTGTGGACCGTTGACTATTACGCAGTTTGTGGTCGAAACCGAGAAAATTTAACCGTATGAACTTCATCCACCCTACCACTCGCCCAGCTAAATCATACCGACCCCTTACGGATATATAATTGGACTGCAGGGATCGGCAGTGAGACACGCAAGAGGAATCGCCCTCGTCGGTTTCCTTTGGAATAGAGCGATTTTTTTTTATAGAGGTTAAAGGTAAATCCTGCATGGACACCAGGCTTCACAACTAAGGTGTTTGCCTACTAGTGTCAGACTCTTACTGACTAAACCCAGAACCGATTTTGGCTTGGGGTACTGACCGGAACTGCCAAAAATATTACTTCAGTCAGTGCCTTGCAGGGACCGACACTTGATTTCAACTATGTCCTATCCCTCAATTCCTCCTCTGGGGTGAACCCTCTCGCCCAGCCGCAGAGGGTGGGTTCCGGGCATTTTCCCTTCGGACAAGCTGTGCTATCCGCGCCCGTTCTAGCCTATCCTTCCCCAGGAGGATCATTTCGGCTAGTGTACGCCCTCTGTACCACTTGTCTTTTGCCAGGCACATGTAGGAAACGAACCCTCGGATCCCGGCTTGCACGGTTCTTGTCAGTTCGGCGTCCGCGACCTCCTGCCGTACTTGCTCTGTGGCTCTACATCCTGCCGGTGTGTGAAGTGGATCGTCCTCGACTCCTGCATCGCACAGCACGCAGATGTCCGACGGGGCCTTACTAAGCCTGTGAAGGTAGGATTTGAAGTCCCCGTGCCCGGTGATGACCTGGATGAGAAAGCTGGTTATTTCCCCACCTGGTCTTTGCAGTCACGCCTTGATATCCGGTATGACATCCCTCACTGCCGCCTCGGGAGCGAACCTAGGGGTGCTGTCCCATTCTGCTTCCCAGGCAGCTAGGGTCCGTTCCCAGTCGAACCACCCCTTGGTGAATCGCCTCCGTCGCTGTTCAGTTGAGGTCCCGGGGTGCCATTCCAGCGAGCACCATAGCCGCTCACCGTTCTATATGTTTGCGCGACCCGGAGAGCCAACGTCCGCTGCGCTCTCCTGAGCGTATTCTGGATGTACGCGAGAGACGTCGGGGCCGAGACCCAGGCCGGGGCGGCGAACAGCATGATCCATTCAGCCACCGACAGCAGCAGGCGCCTCTTGCCTTGTCGCGGCCGTGTATATTTGGCAGGATTCGGGCAAGGCCGGCGGCAGCTTTTGAAGCCTTCGCTTCCTCAATCCTGACGTGCCTCTCATAGCTTTCTCAAGGTGCACCCCGAGGTACTTTGCCGAATCTATGAGCTGGATCTCCTCTCCAGCCAGCACGATCTTGATGTTCGGACACCGCTTCCTACCGATGAAGAGGACGGCTTCACTCTTCGATGGAGCTAGCTCGAGTCCGTGTTGTTCTATCCAGAACTGAATCTCTGCAAGTGTCTGGTTCGTGTTGCCCTCTTCGGGAGACCTTCGCACCGCGACGGCGAGATTGTCCGCCTAGACGATCAGATCTCCCAGCGGGGGAAGGTGCCTGATCCCCAGGACGCCGTGGTACTCGATGTTCCAGAGCAGGAGGCTAAGGATTTAGCCTTGTGGAACCAAAGCTGTCATGCGGAAGGCGAAACCCTCGCAACTCAATTCTCTGTTCCTGAGATATCCCGAATAGAGCAATATCTAAGAGTTCCGTGAACAGCAAGAGCCCCGATGAGGTCCCCGTAAGTGACTGGTCCATTCAAGTCCCTGATTATCATATTTTTGCTCTGTGAAGGTGAATACGCTTTCGAGAAGTGTGCTCCAGTCGTTTGTGTCGCAGCTGCAATAGACCAAGGCATCCGCAGTCTGTTCATTGACAGTGATTCTAGCTTTCCTTACTGTTGCCTTCACTACTCGCTTGGCTTCGACGCCAGACGTTCTCGGTTAAACCGATGAATAATGCAAAGTCTGAACAGTTTCAGCAAACTTATTTGAGCCAAGCCAATGATTAGTGTGGAGCTCTTGCTAAAGAGTAGTCGCAAATCAAATTTGTGCCCTTATAATGGTTACTTCGGTTGCGCGCTGGGCTACATCCTTTAGGCTTATCGGTTATTTATGAAGTTGATCACGCTTTAAACAAGATGGGATCATCATGAGGTAGGCAAACCCGCTTTTGTCTTAGTGGCTGCCAGTATGAGTTCATCGGGGGCGAGCCACTTGGAAAAATCGGCTCGTGCTCTATTTGTCGTTTCTTGCGCGCATTATTAATCGAACCCCAAGAGAGAGAATCAAAAGCATTCTTGACGCCGAGCACTACGATATAAACTTTCCGGACCGCGTTGCACATTTGCATTTATTGGTCCGTCTTATGAAGCGATGCCGAGCACTACTGCGAGTCAATGCGTAAGTGTGAGATGTTTAGCTCGTTGCTACTTTGCAAGGTCAAGAACGTTTTGCATGGCTGAGTGTGTGTGGTGTGCCGAGTTCTAAAGCCATGCTGGTTTGGTAGGAGAGCGTCTTTTCCATTCGGTTCATTGAAGAATCTCCGACTTATTAAATGTCCAACTGTCTTCGATGCAAATTGGCCTGTAAGTCTATATATCAGTTAGCCGTTTGACGGGTTTGGGAATAACGACCCTTTTTGGGAAGCTACCAGTGGGAAGCTCCCGGTTTAAAGAAGACTATCAGTCACGGTTCGGGAGGCACAAAGATGGTCCCTGATAACAAGCTTTATAAGCGTGTTTTGAAATGAGTCAAGACCGGGTGCTTTACGGGGCTTAATAAGGGATGGAACTACTGTGTTTCTTCTTTAGTGATTGGCGGGAAGGTTGCCACTATTAGTCTAATCATGCGAAGCGGGAACCACCCGGGCAAAAGAGTGTTTATCTATCTGACTGTGCCTTTGGTAGGTGTTGAGTGAGTGGCTGAGCTTGTGTTTGGTTTTCCTGTACCTTTGTCTTCAAGGGCTGGTTTCGACCAAACTGTGCTTTATTCTCACAATTAACCTTTAACGCATACAGAGTAAGGCCACTGGCGTCTTGCACGTGACATCCTTTGGGAACGTTGCACTTGACTTCTTATGATCACAATTATAACTATGGGTATACGTCGAATTAAACATTAGTACAGGAGAATCTTTGGAGTTCTTTATCATCCTTCTTTATCTGAAGATTCTTGTCAGGTACGAGTAAGGAAGAGAATAAGCGAAGGTGGAACCGACAGGTCCTCATAGTAATACCTAAAGGTTAAGAGCTGAGGCTTGTCAGATAGGGGAACAGCTGAGGGTCAGCTCGAAAAAAACAAAAAAAAAACATTAGTACAGTGTCGGAGAGGGGTCCCTGGGCAACCCAAGCAATGGGGATCCTTCTCCATCTCATGTTGATTTGACTGCAAGGCGACGAACGCATTTGCTTTTAGGCTCAGTTGGTTTTTCTCAAATCAGAAATCAAAATGTCTCAGACATTTTTTTGAGCGAGTTTATCTTCTTCCTAGAATTCACCGACTTTGAGGCGACGTAGATTTTCTCTTTTAGGTCGTTACGTGCGACTTTAGATGTAATTCGTCGAAGAGTGGCGAACCATGCAATGCGAACCATGCGGCGACCCATCCCGTTTCTCAGAGCAAATAAGCGCGCTCCAAAAAGCAATCGGCGAATTTCCTCGAGATCCGAGCCACATTGTGGGATATTTATCACATCAGCCAGTTCGTCGACAAGATCACTTGCTGAGCCCAGAAATGAGGAGGTGCCGTGGATGGAAGGCCGACGAAGTGCCATGAAATAACCGAACAGGTTCTCGAATGTCATCTGCTGCTGGCAACAGCGTGGTGTATAACTGCTAAGGTATATTGAGGTCCTCTGGTGATGAGCGATGTTTAGATTGCGTATCCTTGGATTCCTCAGGATTAGCAAATGTGGCTAAGGAGCAAAAAAGAAGATTAGCTGCGCCAGACATATCTCCCAAGCAATCTTTTCTACCGTACTTCATGGTGTAGCTTCTTAATGGTGTTATTGCATTGAAAAATGGGGTATCTGTAACTGGGTAATAGAATTAGTGCAGCATGGTGAGGGCGTTAGAGAAGCAAGATAATAAAATATCTTCAGCGGGATAACTGCAACAGATTAGTTCTTTATATGACTTGCATTTTAGATGAGGTTGCGTGTATTGTTAACTAATCGAAAACAGAACGGGCGTCGCGGGTCAAAGCCCGTCAGACACAACCTTTTTGTGATGACAAAACGGTAATTTTCTTCAAACGAACGGATACCACTAGAAACATCCCAATCTCCTTAAAAATAAGCCGATCCAGTGCAGGGGGGTAGGGGGTTAATGTGGATAACAAGACTCCTCTACCAGCTAAAACCATCCTCTGCTGAGAGTCTCCCACATTAATCTACTAAGAAAGAGGATGGCTACCGTTTTTTCCGCACAATGGCTTACCATGCATTCGAAAACATAGATCTCCATCGACGATGGAGATCTATGTTTGCGTTTGATTGGTTCCACCTGTCATCTCCACCCCTCTCGTCCTACTGATTATAACCAAGCAGGGGATTCCAGCAGCACACAAGACGCACCGCACACAAAGTAACCATGAAGTTGCTCCTGGTGCTCTTCTGGCGTTAGACTCAATCCATATTGCTTCGAATCACTCTACTATAATACTTGCTAAATATGTAAACCTGGCGCTAGCCAAACGCTCTCAATCGCCGGAGTAAGCTCCGTTGATATGGTTATAATCTCCGAGAGCTGGCTAACCACGTTGGTCCATGATAGGGAACTATATTTTGATGGTAACTATTACGCCTATCGATGTTTGTAAATTCTTGTCCCGTGAATGGCTTCCTGCAACTAATTGAACATTACCCTGTTATCAACGATGATGGCTCGTCTTCTCTTAATGTTATTTTGTCCTCCGACCTTGATATCATTTATTATTATTGTGTAGTCGTTGTCATCCTCTTCTGGCGACAAGGCAATATGGTTTAATGTGGTAGTTACCACTGATCATGCGGAGGATAAGGCCTCTCGACTTAAGTTCTGGAAAAACTACTACGATGACATGGAGGCCAGACCGAGAGATCAACTGGCCGATATGGTCCAAAACTGGGCCTTACTGTTAAATCGTAAACCTTACTGTTGATTTCTTCAAGGCGGTTGATAGAGTTTCTCACCATCGGCTGCACCATCGGCAATGTAAGGAATTATGACAAAACCATCATCATCATCATCAAACGGTTCTGCATCTATCTCGCAGATTGGCGGTATTCATTGCTGGTAAATAAACTTCCCCTCGTATAATATTTAACAAGCTGGACCAGCTAAATATGCTGGATCATTTCTTAGTCATTCGAGAAAATTATCGTCGAAATGGTTGTACGGTGACTGCAATCGAAACAGCGCGGACACAGCAAGTAAACAACGTTTTTGCCTTGAGAGTGTTGCGAAACAATACTCCTGTAAATATAATAATGGCTTTCCTTGATTTTATTAAAAGCGTATTTCTCTTATAGTTGATTGTACAATACCATTATTATTATTACTACTATTGTGTATCTGAGCGGTCGAGCCGTCAGTTAGTCGTCATCATAATCTTCTATTGGCAGCGGCACACAGTGGCGCCGATTCATCGAAGAAGCAAAGGGTGCCTATTTATTTATCTGTGTTATAAGGCCGATGCGGTTTGACAGGATCTTGATGACTGGGCCCAAGATGGAGGAAGTAACTCGATGAGGGTATCAGTAAAGTTTGCTTAGCGAGTTAGAAGCTAGTAGAGTACCTACAACTATAATCAATACATCTAACATATAAGTACTTAAAGCGTACTGTCACAGATCAAGAGTTACAATAGTATCTGTTGGTCTCTCCGGTCAATATCGTTAGACCGTCCCACACCTATCACGTATGGGTTCCGTGCAAGCAAGAGTCAATACTTACTCCTTCTAGGAGATAGTCAAAGCTGATCAACGATATGGCATTGTTGGCCGATGCCAGTAAAAGATTGCTGTTATCGTCAACAGCTCGTCTCTATGCCGACTGCATCCTAAGCCTGTCATATATATATATATATATATATATATATGATATCCACTTTGATATGTTTATCTACATTACACAATAAAACATTGTACTGTTGAGCAGTACAGCACATATGTTGGTAGTGAGTTACAATAAAATACGTCCACAGATATTACATTTATGTACATTACTTGATTAAGATCCCTATTGTTTATTACTCAACTAAAACACCCATGCTGTGCTTCGATATTCATTACACTAAAATTGAGAAATTACGTTCGCTCGTTCTTTTCGCGATATGGCGAGTCGATATGCATTTATACATATATTTAGCTACGGTGAAGGCTATTGTCCAAAGTTAGTATAATGGGTATTATTTATCAATTTAAGAGATATACTAAAATGGCTAAACCTTGACTTGTGATTAACTCATTACTTCTCAACAGCTAAAATTGGTCTGTCAAAAACATTCGTAACAGCAGATCACTCCCCTGCTGCTGTGCGCCTCCTGCTCGACGCGAGGAGGCCTCGAGCATGACATCGTAGTGGTAAGCAATGGGAGGTACATAATATAGCTTAATGTGGATGCGATTATCAGCAAAAAAGAATTGTCAGTCATTGTGGCACCTCGGTGCAGGCGTGGTTGTTTATTTTAGAGGTTACGAAATTGGAAATGTAGTTCTAAGTAATAATAATAATGTACATTAAACATAATTATGTCGCAGAAGAAAATCTGGGCCCGTTGTATATCGTCGGTATCGTCGAGGTTGGACTTTTTCAAACAAAATATAATCATTCGCCTTTCATTCGTCCACGACATCTTGTCTTTACCAAAGGCAATTCACTCTTCGATATGAAGACAACTGAGGTGGAGTTGCCGCTTAAGCTTCTGCCTTCTCAGCGAATATGCGTTTGTTAAGAACAGACTTTACACACACACAGCACTTACACTAACTGACCTTTCATATATATAATGTTTCGCAAAGATAGATTTAAGTTAGACGCAACTCGTAAACTGCATGACTTGCTGCACGATGCTGAGAAAAGCGTTTGGGGATTTCATGATACTTCCCTTGAGCAGAACATTGACATTTTTCTTCAGAAAATTAGCAATTGTTGGCTCATGCCTATTGATTCGATATGGCATTACGCCGTTGGAAGACTTTCTTCGCTTAAAACAGTGGCTTGTCCCTATTCACCCACGCTATTTATCTCCTTCCATCTCGTTCACATATCGTAAAGGTCCACTGCGAACAGAAAGAACAAAACTTGGCTCTGACTACTTTGTGTGTAAATACTGGCTGCTCAGCTCAAACTGCCTCGCCGATGCTCAACTACTTCTGATCAAGACAAGGATGATTCCCGCGGAGTATAGCATTATTGAACATCGAGACATGTAACTATTCAAATTTAGGCATCTGGAACATTTTAGGTTTTGTATTTGCCAAATAAATCATAAGCCACGGAGCGACTAAATATTGTAATATTTCAAATCATGAAACGGAATCTCATTTTCTTAATAGCCGATAGATTCACGTATTTTGTTTACCAATATAATTTACGACGTTCGGGCTTTTTCTGAGACTTGTCTGGAGTGAGCTCATCCGGATATGAATACCTTCATAACGGTCAAACGGCCGCTGCTCTCTATCACTGCCATCGTTTTTCGGGTCGAAAGCCGCCGGAAAACAAGGGATCATACACCCGCCTCAAAGCCGGCTCGCCCTCATGAAGATCGGGAAAAGCGTTACTACTCGTACTGGCGGTTGAACGAGCCGAAAAGGCTGATGGCTATTCCAGCTACGCTAAGCCTATGGGCCTGGGGAGGAAACCTACTCTAGCTGTGTGAAGACCTGCATATTAGCTTAGACGTGATAGGAGGGGTGTCACTCACTTTCTGTAGGCCGGTGAGTGACAACTCTTCCGTAACAGCAACAGTAGCAGCGAGGCTGTCGTCGGGCAGCGCCTTCTTGCTTATATTGGCAGGCAGTCTCATGTAGCCAGAGGCCAACGATAAGAGTCAAGGGACCAAAAGAGCAGCAGCAGCAGCGGTGGTGGTGGCGATGGTGAAGGATATATCGCGAGAGACAGTCGTGAGTCGCGTAGGTGACAGGAGCGCTAAACCCGACCACACGGGGATGCGTGCCCGCTACGAACTGCCACTTCTCAGAGCTTAGCAGAGCTAGCCAGCTCGAGCCAGTAACCTTGTATCGTGCTTAAACTCGAATAAACCTAAAGTGAATTCAGTTTAGACTTTATTGTTCATTTGCTTCTCTGAGGCTAAGAAGAAACACACGATATTGTGAGTCCATGGGGGCTTGCAGCTTTTCTTTTGCAACACCGATTGTCCAACCTAAATCGTCATCGAAAACCATGCTTTCAAATTATCATTAAGACCTCATACTTTTCTTACTCAAAGTGGTTTGAAATGTAGTATGAAAACTTTGTATTGTATCGTACTTGTTTTTACCTTACGTTTTATCAAGGAACATTGTGCCAAAAAGTCGTTTCTTTTCTCTGGCGAGGCTCCTATCTTATAATAGTAAACTAGAAGTGAGACCAGTCAACTTGCTACACTACTATTTTGAAAGCTCTTTGTCAAGGGCAAGTCTTCACGAGTATGGCCTTTGATTTGGGTATTGGTACCATCACGTATTATTTGGATTATAAAGAAGACCTTTAAATGATCGATATGAATGATTGACGTCGATCTAGTATTATCGAGGGTACAAACACTCCCCTCTAATTCAGTTGCATCAGATCACTTACTTGATTCAAAGTTAGTCTTTTTCCACTCTTTTACGAAGTACTTGGAAAAAGCTATCCTGGCTAGGCCCGCTTGTGACAGCCACTACATCTACTAGTATAATTCCAGAACTGAGAAGGAAACATCTTATGTTCTAGCATATGAAAGTGGTTGCTTTGTTGGAATTGGTTCAATACTAAAGTAGAAATACTTTTTTAATTCATATATATATAATATATAATGTGATCCTAAATTGTATGCAAAAGTTTATAACAATAACCACATGGAGAAATTTAAGTCTAGTACATGACCGAGCAAAACGAACATTAATTTGCTGTTTTTATGTACATAAGCATGTGAAACCAACGGGCGGCAACTTTGAAGGGTAAAGGTAAAGGTTTATTGAAGTAGCTGCAATTTTACAATGCTTAATGCATTTTTTAATGCTCTCTTATATGTCACACGGCAGGGCTCGAACCTGCGGCCAGCACAATAATTGTCGAAGAATAACTGCAGAACGATGACGAGGTACTTTTATCAGGATGGCAGGATCATTGTCGCATGGTAACTTCAACACGTGTGAATCGTATATAAAATATCGATGGCAAACGCAATGAATATAAAGGATCGATCGCAAACACAATGAATGGGCTTAGCGGTGAAACTTTAACACATATATTTACACAAATGACATGGCATTGCGGAGAAGTAGAAGATCACTGATCTAATTACACTGGAAGAGACAAGTCTGGAAGGGAACGAGGAGAGAAGTTAACATCCGGATTGAAAAATAGAACAGACGGTCCAGTAGCAGGTCCGACCCTCAAATGGCGCCTCATAAAGACATAATAAAAGCTGACCATCAGTACGAGTCAATAACAGTACAGGTGCCTGTTTCGGCAATGCCTTCTTACATGCAACGAGAACCTGCAGTGCGCTGACATTGTCATCAGCCAGGGCAACTAGTTCGCGGATGTACTCACCAAATATAATTAAGACAAGCAGAAGTTGAGGTACACGATGGCTCCAATTCAGGCCCTAACAATAATGTTATCAGCAAACGCAACGTGCACAACCGTCATTTATTGAAGCAGGTGGAGTTTACGGATCGGAGTGTCAGGTTGAAGTTGACATCGAAGCCGAAATAACAGTCATCACTCAAGGGTCGTATAATGGTTGGGCCTACAGCTGGAACAGATCTACGACTGAAGTAGGGACATGCAGTACTGTGTAGTAGGCTAATGCTCAGTGACTGTAAAATTTGACAGTGAATTGCTTCGAATACTTTAAGTAGGTTCAAGTGCAACATTTGGAGGTTTGACCTCGGAAGTAAAATTAACCTCTTTTAAGTGCTAGGACTCTTCGGAATTCTTCCGAAGAAATTATTGATGACCCGACGTTCGCAGAGAGACTGCAGAGGAAACTCAAATGGTATTGGAAATCAACAGCTGCCTATTGTTAGTCCGATTGTCTAGTATAGTTCGCCTTTGGATTCAGTGAGCACAGCTAGCACGGTGCAGCGTTTTCGGGTATAATTGACGAATCAAGACACCGAAGTATGCGGCACCATCGCACTGATTGCGCTGTCAAGATTTTTTAAATCTGAACAATCGCCGCTAGACGTGCGCCATCGAGGCTCAACAACACTCTCCTGTGATTCCAACGTCCAGCTGTTTGTGCAGGGCGCCCCGGACTGGCGGCGGACGTATTAGTTGGAGCTCCGAGTGGTTATCCTCACATTTACACCGATTACTTTCTGTGTTCCGTGGCTTTAAATATGCATCAGCCTCAAAGAAATGAGAATATACAATGAGTGCGTATATTCGAAGTTCCTTAAAGTAGGGTGAGTTTGGGACTGGCGAGATGGTATAGTTAGATACTTTAAGGATCGGAGAATTCCGAAAGGCTACATTTCCAAATATTAAATGGACCGCAAATTAAACGAACTGTAAAACCAGCCGCGAGAGCCGATCGCAGTAGTTTTTCTATATCTGTACACACTGTTAAAGGGTAACAATCCGATTGAGTAGTGCCGTTATCTAGCGCGGTTTCGTTTTTTAAATATTATTGACCTTATTATTCTCCTTAATTTGCGAATACTATTCTTTAAAACGTGACTTGATCGACACAGGTATCGTTGATTCAATCAAATGCGCCAGAACAAAATAGATTGCCATTTCGATTCTGAATACCTTATCCCCTCGACCCTTATTTAATAAATTTAACTTTCCCCCAAAGGCGTGGAACCATTTGGTCAGTATGTCTTCAGAGTCCTCCGGGGCCGGGGCGGGGATCCTTTACTTATTCCCTTGACCTGCCCTCTGTATTTCTTCCGATGTTAGACAACACAAATTCGGATAATTGAAATTAGTCATGAATGTGTTGGGGAAATCTCGTAGTATTATATCAATTATTATAATTATTATTATTAAACTAAATAATGCACAGACAATAACAGACTGTCAAACTTAAACTGCTGCATTAATTAATGTCATTAACGTCAGCATTATGACCGTGTTTACTGCTGCGAAATTAATCGAAAGCGGCTCAATTACATAAAGATGAGTTCCATCCGATATGTGAAGTTTCAGGCTGAGGTAGTTCAGTATTCTTCTCGCGTAAAAATTCTGCTGAGTCAAATATAAGCAGAAAAGCACGACCTTTTTTGGATACCATTTTGAGATGCCTCTCCCCCAAACTTAATTCACACGTGGACAAATTTCGACAAGTTCCTAAACAAATTTAACTTAAGCCTAGGTCCAGCCATCCAGTTTACACCTTCGTCTGGATACAGCCGCCGTCAGAAGGTTGATAAATCTACCCTGCTGCAAAAGATTGCTCGCCGTCGCTAACTATTCGAGAAAATATTCCTGCGTTTCAAGTGATAGCGTAGTGGCCTTGTTGGTCTTCCGTTAGCTGCACGCCTAGAGCCTTCGGGCGTGCCATGAATTCGGCGGCTGTGATTATCAACGCCAATTCATTAAGTCAGCGCGCGATTTATCCGCCCTGCCTAGGTTGTAAGCCATCTTCTCCAAACCCATTGGGTCTTCTTTAGGAGCAGTGAGCTCGCTTGTCTCGTCGCCCACCACAATCCCGATGATAACCGGTCCGCTCATTTTCGAATCTCATTTTATGCCTGCACCGCAGGACATTTGTGGCCTCCTTAAGTAGAAATTCGTGAAAGGAATTTTGTGAAAGGAATTATATGGCATTAAAGTAATAAAATGAAATTAATTAATAGTCTTTGATGCAAAATATTTTACTATGATACACCTCGCGCAGACCGAAGTGTGTTTAATTATTGAAAAACCATTATTCTTACTTAATCATAAACTTATGGTTTTGATATTTTTCATTAAGTTTTGGTTAGACAGGGGGTACACATGTATAATACAAATACACAGCTTATTGAAGGCAATTTCAATTGAAGGGTGTTCGACTAGAAGAACAAATTATTTATGAGCTAAATGCGGACAGTTTTGAGAGAACGCACCGTCCTATTATAACGGTCTCTGAAAGAAATATTATACAAGACACAGAAGCATGCCGATTTAAAATATAATAGTCCTAAAAAAATTCCAATTTTATGATATAATTGTAGCAACTAGAGTCACTGTGTTGTTTGGACATACACGAGGCAAACAGATTACTTACTTGCCCCTTCTGCATCTACGATTATTATGAGCTATACTGATTAATGTGTCGAGTAAATTTGCTTTTTCATGATGTTATGTACATCCGAGGATCAGTGTGCAATTCATGTAATGCTTCATCAATCAACTTGTTTTATCGGAATATGTAAGCGTCTTTGACACACACTTCAAGTAAGATCAGAATGTCTCGCAAAAATACGTGTATTTTGGGCTCACAAGCCCTATAGAGGTTGATTTGAAATTATAGTATTTTCACAAAGAAGCCATCATAAAGTTTATTGCAGCAATTGTAGATTTCGCAAGATTGCTTATGCGCTGACCAAAATAGCAATCGATCTAAGTTCCAACTCAAGGGTCTCTGATACAGTCTACAATCGGTCTTGACTCTGTCTGTAAACAATATGCATGCACATGAAACTCATTACAAGAATAGAGATTGTCGCATTTGGGAATAGAAGCAATCATATAATCGTTCATACGTAGAACACTCCATTTTAATACTTCATCCTGTATCGTATTGTGAAAGATCGCCATCGTTCTCATTTGTCGAATTTCCGTAAATCTGCGGATCATCTATAGATAATTTTCATGTAATACCAACGGAAAGCTCTGGAAAAATCTAGTAGTGGTCGCAGGCAGGAGGACCATGGGGGATCCAAATCGACGTGTTTTTTGAGCTCGTCGTTGATTTAATATGGAAGTCCTGTTGTTCCAAATAGCTGGTGATCCACCGTATACTACGGTTATGAACATCTAAGTCAAGGAGTTGACGAAGTAGAATTTCAGGCTTCACTCTATCGAAGGGTTTGAGAAAATCGAAATATAAATTGTACTAGACGAGTGAGTTTCCTGTGTAGAAAGCAATTCTTTAGGGAAAAAGTGTTGGTGCAATATATTCTCTCTGAAACTCAGTGCACCTAAGCCAGCGATCCCCAAATGCTTTTGTCTTGTTCGAATAAAACATTGTTCGGCCCAAATAGTCCTCTACGGCGGCCTTAACGCTATCGTTTGCAACGTAGCGCTGGCCCCTGAGGTGCGATTTGAGATTTTTGAGGAGGTATAGTAGTCGCTCGGAGCTAGATCTGAAGAATAGGGTGGTGGGTGTTTGACAATTTCGAAGTCCAACTCTATCGGTATAACCATCGTAAGATATGACTTGTAGGCAGGTGCAAATGTTGGTTAACAGCACCTTCTTCTTTTTCTACATGCCAGGCCGATTCCTAGTGATTGCGTTGTTTGAACGATCCGACAGTCCGGCATAAAATCTCCCGCGATCGTTCGACTGGTCTCAAGGATCTTGATTGGAATAATCCCATTTATATCCCGAAAAAATCGTGCACAAATCTTTTACGGCCTATTTTTCAGTCCTGAGCCTTGTCGGTGACCCTTCATGCCGTGCAGTCCAATCAGGAGTAGCTTGTTTGTTTTCGAGTGTATAGTGGTGAACTTTTATCCCCACGCTACTGGTAATCTATGAATAAGAGCACTGCGGGTAGACTGTTTAACGGCCTTAGGTTTCACGAGTTCGGTACCACGTCGAGTCGCTTTTCTGACAGCGGCGACGGTTGGGAAGAATATGTCCGAAGGGATACGTCCCTTAACCATATTGAAAGCCAAAAATGACGTGCGAAGCAGACTTACTCACGAATTGGAAGGAGATTTTACTTGTGATAGACGTCCGCGACAGAGTCCCTTCAGTTCCTTCCAAAGACTATCCAAAGGCCATCGTTCTGAATAACCTTACGCCTGCGAATTAGCACTTTGTAGTCACTGCCCCAGAAACACACGCTGAAACTCAACAGAAGAATCAGCAGCATATTGTCGATAGATAGATAGAAGGCTTTCAACAGAAAACCCCCTCTCTATCACACGCTTTATGGCGGTGATTACTGCATAGCATTTGGGAATTAAAGTTCCTTAGTGCCACTTACGTGTTTCATGTATCACAAGGAATTTTAATTCCCAAATTTTCCAGAACCTTAGACAGGTAGTTCGCCAATGAAATATCTAAAGGAGAGGCCGATTAAGTGAGAGGCTGACAGGCCGGGCTACAATGAAAGAGCTTAGTTTTATTAGTTAACTGGGAATCCCAGTGGCACCAGCGCTTCAGAATGGCTTTGCGGACAACAGAACTTTCTGGACCTCCAACTCTCTAACTTCAGCTGAAGTGTAGGATGGCTAGCGTGCCGCCCAAATTGACTCCGGACCAGGTCTAATGTCCTCATGAGATTGAATGGAAGGCATCGTCTTGTAGAATACGAAGACCAACGCCCGCAAAGTACTGGTTTAACTTATCTGCAACTGCTTGAGGTGTTTCCAGTGGACCTGCAGAGGATTGCAAAGAGCGCGGTAGTTCTGCCTTCGCATTAACTCTACCACAGCAAGAATTAAAGAATCTCCACAGCCGAGACGAACTGCCCCTAAGACTCTTGAAGCGGTTATTATAAAAATAGAAATTGGGTTTTTTTAGTAACTAAATTATAGTCAAGTACAAAAGTGGGCCAAGTCAATTGTACCCGCTGAACGTGAAATACATTGAGTTCTATTATTTCTAGTACTTCGTCCTTATGGAGATAATGAGGATATGCCGTCAGATGTGAAATGAACGAAGGTGAAGGTAAAGGTAAAGCTTTCTTGATTTATTAAAGGGACTGCATACAATGCTTAAGTTCTCTTATATGTCATGCAACGGGATGAGAGACGATAGTCGCTTTCCCGCACTTGAATTGGTTTACAGTGTTGTGGGGTATCATAAACGCCTCAAAAAAGTTTGCCTTCGTATCAGAATATTTTCATCTGTTTCGATCAGACCAAATTATCTTTTCCCTTATGCGTGCTGGTCGCAAATACGTGCTGCCACCTTGCATTTTCATGAAGAGTCACACGAAGACAGCTCGTCGTTCGACAAAGTTGGCAAAAGTTCCCACATAAGACAGCTGGGTCAATTTTAATGGATCTTTGTGGCGGACGAAATAGGACCATATTCGTTTTGTTGGCATTGACCAGCAAACCAAATGTGTCAAATATCTTCACTACCCTTTCCGCCTGAACAAATGCTGCTTCGATGTCCGCTTGTGTATTTGGCAGCCGAAGACGGAAGGGTAAAGATGTATCATGTAATGGTTCTGCAGAATATTTCCCTCGAAGTTTTTCAAAATAATGAAATTAATCAAGATGATGAACATATAGGGGCCCGGGCAAAATGCGAACTTGCTGGAAAGACGAGTTTCAGCGTCAACTCTGGCCATGACAAAACAAGCGTCATATACCTTCAACAATAGACTACAGAAAGCTTGAGGAGTCCACATCTGCTGCATCACACAAACCTGCTCGCATTCTCTACTCAAGTCTTGATAAGGCTGATGCTGGCCCTGTCGTGCCGCTTTCTGTAAATTGGAACATCCGGAACGCTGCTTTGAGGTGCTATAGGGTCGTCTCGCATTATGACTCGACTTTCATAGTGGTCATAATTTCATCGATTAGATGACAGAAGTCTGAAAGGAGGCGAAAACGGAGAAGTTATAGCAAACCAACCTGCTTGTCAAGTAACTCTAAGTAAATACACTGTCGGTTTTGTCAACTACTCGTCGACGATTTGGAGATCTAACAGGACAGGCGGCTTAACGGACAAGTCAAGAGGAGAAAGTCTTCGCAGGGACGCTCTGTCAGCATATTAACATTCGAGTCACCGAAAACAAGGAAATACCCTGCCGTTCCTTGGGATGACATCATCATCAAGGACGTCGTCGAGAAGGGTATCGTGATGGCAGAAATGACACGAGTAGATGCCGATTATATATCCTTCAAACCCCTGTATTTTTCGCACACGGACACAAACAGCTTGGGAATTGACACCTGCGCTTCCTACGGTGGTTGACGAAAGGACAGTGCAGTGATCTCAATCCTATCC
Source organism: Stratiolaelaps scimitus (assembly GCA_019614645.1). NCBI lineage: Eukaryota > Metazoa > Arthropoda > Arachnida > Mesostigmata > Laelapidae > Stratiolaelaps > Stratiolaelaps scimitus. The sequence goes on along the minus strand of JABWDB010000096.1, from coordinate 186,115 downwards.
AAAGGTAGGAACACCACCGCCGCGCTTATCGAACTCCCGAACCGAAGCGATAAGCAGACCTATGATTGTAAAACTTAAGTAGTTCAAGGCCGTGCCGTGTGACAGCAGCGATTCAGAGACAGCCAAAGCATATCGATCATTCTCACACGATAATGTAGAATATATCTCCAGTTTCTATGTGATCACCACCAGTGTATCACCACCACCAGTGATCACCACCAGTGTATCACCACCACCAGAGATCACCACCACCAGTGTAGTTATACCGTGTCCAATGATAAGGCTTCGAATCTTACTTGGTATTCTTCCTATGTAAAGCAGATTGTGGTTTCCGAAGATGAACTTATACTGTTGACAATAGGTGGTAAGTTACATGATTGGAACGTTCACCTTATCGACCTCGAACCTCCCGTGCCGTGACGCGAAGTGACACACAGACTTGGCTTCTGAAATTATATAGTGATTGATACCATCTCAACCGAGAGAATGGGTTTCAAGTGAAAGCATGCGAGGTTACCGATACGATGGAAAAAAGCTTGGCATACTCTTCAATTCCTCGGGCCGTACACGTATGCTCATCCCATGCATCATCCTCGATTACTGTTCTCAATTGTATGAATCTCAATACTAGATCAAAGCCAGGAACTCGTGTTTCGCTCTGCGCGAGCAGTACACTGAAGACACTAAGACGTTATGCTTGGTCCGAATTTGGTCAACATCCGAGGTTTGTAATAACGAATAATTCTTATATATTTCTTACAATGTGTATCGTCACGATCGCAGTTATAAAGGAGTGTAGGTTATGCCAACGCATTAACAAACCGGCCCGTTCATTAAGGGGCGCGTGCCGTACTTGATCGCTTTTTGGCTGCAATTCCCGATGTCATTCAATTATATATATATAATTGATATATATATATATACATTTTTATAAATAATATATATTGTATATATTTATTATAATATATTAAACGTTACAATAGGTCGGAATTTCTAGGGATTATGGGGGTGGGGGGGGGGGGGTGAGGACGACAACGTCCCGAGGAAGGCGATGGCATTGCCTCTCTGCACAGCGAAGGACAGGCGCTGCAGGAGGAAAGGAAACCACAATATATTGTTGCTTCTATTTTAGCTGTATCATCAGATCACGATACGGTCTACTTCAAACAAAATTTTAAACCAGAACGAAACTCGAAAGAAATAGTGCTAGTTTCAGAAAAGGCAATTATTTACGTATTTATATTTATATAAAATACCGAGTAACTCAAGGAGTATTTTGCGCACCACCTTCTCTAACTAGGTAAATAAGGCATGTATTATTTTTGGTTTGGAAAAAATAATTGCAGAATTTCGATGGATCTTTTCAGAAGTTCACGCATTCGGCGGGGAGCCTCTTATATTTCTAAATATGGTCTCATTTTGACCCCCCACGAGTTACTCTTTTATGAGCTGATGATTATCTTCCACTTTTGTATACTGGCCGGGTTAAATTGTTACCTGCGATGAAAAGTGGCTCTCATGCGAGAATGGGCCGGAATTTCAAAGAAAAATATTCTTTCTCGAAAGATTTTACTCTGTGTTTGGTGGGGTCATAGTGGAATCGTCTACTTTTTAGACTTAGACAATGAGCGATTTCACATTAGTTCGCCCAGTCTAGAAAAAATAGCGAGCCTTCGCTGGTCACTTTTCGAACCCAAAACAATAAAGAATGATCGCACTGTGTGTCACACGAGACCTGTCATGTCTAAGATTTCTATACTTGGCTTGAATGAGCATTCAATCATAGGGCCCAGTGGTGAATTCCCATACGACCACTTAAAAACGTTAGCTGCATCCCGGGATCTGAACAGCGCAGCTCGAAATCAATTATTTTCAACGACTCGGAGCTTTTCGATGGAGTTCCTTAATGACAATACAGATTCAAATTCGGGACAAGCAACTCCTTCTACGACTCTGCCTTTTGCAGTGATCTTAGTCATTTCAAGTCCACTTAGGTCCTTCTGTAGCCAACGAGAGGCGACGGCATGAGGTCTAACGTAGAGTACTCTAAGAAAATTTCGCCGTTATCCACGCGGACATGAGAATGGGAGACTGAAACACACTTAGTTTCGAACACGTTAAGGGACAGACAAAGGGAAGAAAAATGCTCTCAAAACATTTCCAAAGACTATGAATGAATACTGGCAACAGGGTCAGCTTTTGCATCCTTCTTCACCTGGGAGTAAACGGATGTATCATCGGCGAATGAGAAGACTTTAGAGAGTGCGAAGTTCTTGTCTACAGAAAACAAAATAACATTGATGTGTATGATAAAAAGGAAAGGTCCCAGAACCGGCCCCCACGGGATGCTGCCGACGTCGTTATTAAATCACTGTGGGATTTTATGGAATTTATTGTATGCGTGGGGGAGTCTTTCTTCCAAGGCTACCCGAATGTAGACCACATGTATAATAAGTCTTTGCGTTCTTACCTCTAACTTTTTCCGTAACTAACCCTCAGATGTTTTCCTTTCATAGTCGGCCTCGGTGCTCCCTGTGTAAAATTGCTTCATGGACTTCATAGATAATTTTAGGAAATAGCATCGTCAAACGTCACACAAACCAGATTCGCAGAACGAAAACAGTGGTAAACCTTGGCCACCCCGCAATATCAACTCCATTACTCACATGCGCTCTTGAAAATGAAGCAAATCTAAGGGCCCAATAGATGGTTCACGGAATCCAGAAAAGCCACGGATATTATGAACTCCACCATTGGGTTCACGATAGCAAAGAAATCACAAGACAAAAGGGCGCACAATTAATTCCACAGTCTTGTGAAATTGTTATATGTTCTATAGGCGACTCTCTCACCAGTGGTAAACTTACATGATGTTTGAACTAGGCTTACCAAAAATTATATAACTCACACATTCAAACTTCTTTATGCATCGATAATCTGGAAGCCACTAAAATATGGAATATTGTGTTATTTAAGAAATGCAACATAAGTCAATCCAAAAGGTCGAATACCTTTCTCGCCTAAATCATAACTCTGTTAAGCTACCAACCGTTAATGACCGACTCTGGACTGCGGATGTAAAATAGTTTTAAGCAAGGAGGACAGATTCAACGAATACTTTGATCTGGTTTGTACTAAACAGCAACACGGGTTTTGTGGTTAAGCCTAGAAGTATTTTGAAAAAATCTTCTCTCTAGTCTTGCAGGCTAGCAACTCACCAGGAGCGTCAACTTTATGCTCGATTGTTTTTTTTTGTAGAAAATTTCAGAATCTGTCGCTAAAAAGTTGTCGATTATTATATTTAATTTTAGGATACCCCAACCTTGCACAATTGTCATTAAATCCCTCATCAGAAAGACTTCCACCTTGCGTATATATATAACAAATATAGTAAAACCAATTCTTTCACCCATTTACTCATTGAATCAACAATAGGTAAAATCCCCTCCAAAATCAAGATTAATTCTGGTCGATGGTTCAGGAGGTGTTTACCAAAAATATACCCTTTTCTTCGGAGAATATGCCATGTTCTTAACGCGCGTCTTGCATTTCAGTTTGGTTTTTCCAAAGCTTTGTCGACTCTGACCACCGGTCTCTTGCTAAAGAGCTTGAAGTAGACGAAGACTAATTATGCAAATAAATTGGAAGAGCAACTGGATGAATTGGATAGCCTAACGTTAACCTTGTAGATGTTTAAGAGGTAAATAATAATAACACGTTGAACACCATGTCCAACATAGTCGGAATGTGCATTTTGGCAGGATAATAGAATAATTTAATCACCCATTTTAGATAGTTATGTGCTATGGCTGGGTTTGGACCTTCGGTCTCTGGCTTTTTTTGGAGTACAGCCAGAAACCAAGCCATAATAGATCGATCTATTATAACGGACGAGTCGATGAAGATAAAATGCATCTAGATGGCAATAAAGCCAATATTTAAAGGAGTGCCAGTAGAACCTTTCTCTTGGGAAAAAGGACAACATCCAGGCTAAAAGGATGTTTGCACTCATGGTAGAGTTGTACAGCTGTGTTTGGCTTGGATCATGAGGCTTTCTAATCGAAAAAAGGGAGCAATGTTTGTTTTGGAGTAGCAGAAATAGGATACTGAATGACATTCTACATTCTAGAAATTATTAACACATTCTACATTCTAGAAAACTTAATTTATTTACAGCATAATATATACAACATGTTTAAGATAGATAACAGCTCACTTTTGCAGCTGGTTAATCGTGATTAGGAAAGTGAGTGCGCCATATTTAAATATGATAAGCTCGCCGTATAAGCAATGTACAAATTATGCAAATAATATAGCAGGACGTTTATGTGTATATATATATATACACATTGATTTCTTTACACACTTCTTTACACAAGTTTAGGTTAGCTGTAAATGTCGATCATGCTACGTCTACGATGATTCTACGTTGCCGTCTTCCAATCGAATGTCGCATCATGTTAATGAATAGTCTGGGTCATGAGCAGAACGAGAACCCAAGTTAAAAAAGCCATAGCCGAATTATTTTTTGCAGACGCCTAAATGATTGAGGAACACATTGGGCGGGCAAGACAAGAGTTGGAGCACAGCGAGAATATTCCTCGTTGGTCATCCCAGCTGTGTGTCGTTCGGTTCAATTAACGAATTGAACCAACGGTTGTTGATATCGCAGAGAATCTCTACAGTCACTGGTAAAAGGTAACGAAGCCATGACAGGTCCCCCCGTTTCTTCCTACCTTATTTTGGGTTGACCCCCAGCCGAAATTTAACGTCTACTGTATTGGTTTTTATAGTACTTCATAAGACGGACCCCTAAATGCACAAGTGACCACTGGAATCAACACAAGCAGGTGGCTGAGGATATAGTTCATCCATCCAGCTGATGATGATAATAATGATAATGATGATGATGCTTCTGGGAGATACTAATATCTCCGGTACTATCTGAGAGGGGATAAAGATAAGACAACGGGGCTATGGGAAACTACCGCTAGGCCAATCGGCACTGTCCGTAGACTTAAAATCGTGGTGATTGGTTGTTCACACATTTCGCATAGAATACTAAATAACCATGTCTGATTGTTTATGAGTATCTGTGTCTTCTTCACGCCTCCCGTACGAGAGCGTTTTTCCGATCTCGGTTTCCTGTTAGCTCACTGTGTGTCAACCTGGGGGGGGGTATGCAGTATTACAGGCCTATCGACATTTATTGGTAAAATCAACATTGAACAGCGGATTGTTGAAGGGCGGTCGTCTGCTTTTTTATGGACTAGAGGACCTGTATAGATGTTCAACATAATGACTTAATGACACACACACAGACAATTATTTGATAAATTCTAGCTGATTCTACTCAACATCGGCTTTAAAGAAACAAGTCAATTGGATGTGCACTTAAAAACTATCCGAACTATATTTAGCTTAGGCTGGCTGCATTAGGTCAAATATATATAATAGTAAGTAATTTCGCTTATCTTTGAGGTTGTTGAAGTAGTTTCACTAAAATGAACGCTATGGGCTTCAAATCTGGTGGGCGTTTTAATGAATCATTTCCACAGGAGACAAACTGTTTATCTGTTGGCTGGCTGCATTAGCAGCAGTTGGCTAAACGATTGATTATGGAGACCAAAAACGTGTATATCCGATGAGAACTGTCACTCGAGATGAAAAAAAATTATATTCTCCGACACTCCCCAACGTAAAGAGAAAGAGTTAAATCCGGGACTCATGGCCACAAGGTAGTGCTGTTCATTTGGTGCGATTAGACGTTCAGTTATAAGCACTAAAACCCGATAAAACGCTCACCGCAGATCATTCTGACACAAATAAACTCAGTCAACTAAGCCGAGAATTTGACAGAAACGACTGTGGAGGGGCAAAGGATGGCTAAAGCGATATGGCAATACGCTACTATAAATGATATTTTTTTTATTTGAGATCACTCTCAGCTGCTCCCACATGTGACAGGCCTCAGCACTTGAACCTTAGGTATTACTATGAGGGCCTGTTGGGGCCACCTACTTACGAGAACATTGTTAAATTGCAGTTCCTTTAATAAACCAGTAAAGCTTTACCTTTACCTTTTTGTCGGTCGTACCTGGCAAGTATTTAAAGATCCACAAAGATTCAATTCAATTCATATATAATGATTAAGATCAGCATCAATCAAACCACAGGTAAAACGGACGTCGACGGTCAAAGCTGGTAACTCTAGTTTGACAATCAATTTAGTCAATCTATCAAGTTGACAGACAAGTTCGTTTGCGCTCTTTTCAAATATCCCTTTCCATCTAACCAGCCAGTGTTTGTCTGCTTTGATCCACCGTTTGAAAGCATCTTCTTTTCTCAATATCGTTATGCAGTAAATGACATTTTAGTTTGTTTTTGCTAAGGAAAGTTTGTTCCAGGACCACGTCGTGTACTAAGTTACCTGCGACCACAAACACGGCAGGCTGATCCCCGCCAACTACGCCAATGCCGCCGATGTACATATCTGTTTCGAATTTCAAAGCGGGCCTAGAGAAGATATACAGGACCACTCCCAGCACTTCCTCTAACTCCCGCAGATTGCACCTAGGGGAACAGGGTTTAGACGGGGCCCCTCTGCTTCCAACGGTAGAGTACGACCGTCTCGATGGGGTCCGGCTCCCGTCACGATGGCATCCCCAAAGTCAACACCCAAACATACAATTCAGCGAGGGCTGGACAGCTGCGATGAACTCGCTGAAGGCGTCACTCGTGGTGCCGTGTTACAATTCGCGAACGAGATAGACTCGATAGACGATAGAGTAGTCATTCAGCTCCACCTGTAATCAAAACCTTTCAAGTGACAGAACGCAAGACTTAGGGGTTATCAAAAGTAACCTGGGGGCGCAGCTTGGATAAATACACGTTGCAGGTTCAAATCTTGCCGTGGCCTCAGAAAGATGTGGAATTTCCTTCACGAGATTTCTCGTAGTAATGTTATATGGCTAAGTGCCGGAACGTGTTTGATGGCCGAAGGGTTGGGGACCGGCCGCCAAAGCCAAAGGGTAAAACAAAGCGTTTGCACAGCACGATCCAGATCGCTCCGTGCGTCAAGCAAAATCAGCCGTGGTGCTGATCCAACCTTGTTATTATCGTTGGTCTCGTTGAAACCTCGCGGTAGCTCACGTCGAAGAAAAAAAAATAAAATATATTTACAGCAGGATAACTATTTTCGCTTTAGGCGTTTGTAAGATCTGTTTGGTGAAAAGTAAATAATGAACAAAATTAGCTAACTAATCCGGTTCATCCGAGCTCAAAATAGTCGAATCTCGATCAGCTGTCTCCTTACGGTCATTACCTTTCTTCAGAACTTGTTCTGGACCGCCTTAAATGCAATCTTCTTGTACAGCTCTTATAGTTCGAAGTTTCGAGTTAGCTAGAAGAAGATCTGCGACACAGTGGTTCACCACGCTTTCGCTTGGACTATAAACATTTCGTGGCTATAGAATATAATGCAATAGCTGGCACAACTCATAGTGTTTGGTTGACAATGATCTGCCAAACGAGGCATCTATTGTTACCCCTGTTGCTTTATCCGGTTTTAGAGATATTTTTTTTTTGAAGCCTTCTCGGTGCACGCTTTCCGCATGTCTCCTCTTATACGCATGATGTTCTCTGTCGCCCTGCCGATCATTGAGTTACTGGGTTCCCTTGGTCGTCAATGATGGGAACAGTTCCGCAGTTTATTCTTGAGCTACATCAGCGAACTTACTCAAAGTGTCGTTGTCGCTAGCGGGCATGAGAACACCCACCTGATATCATGGCTAAAAAAACATTCTATTTGGAGAACTACTCAAAGGCGAAATCCGCGTCTTCCACGGCTTTAGACATCTTCCCAACATTCTACTACGTTTTGGTTCAGTTACTGGCCATTTGTTGACTTCTGACACCTAAAGTATCTATTACAAACAATCCGGCTAAGTATACAATACTACACCTAGTACACCTTCTTGTACCTTTGACCTAAATGCTCGTCTGACAGATTGCGTGCGCACGAAATCCAACCAATCAGTCAACCAACCAATCAACTTGATATCGTACCGCCTTCGGCGGCAGAATTCGCCTTTCTTTTAATAACTATATTATCTCATAGCATCTCCTATTTACGTTCAAAATATTTATTATCTATCAATTCAGGTTGCGATGTGCCATCCGTAAAAGTTAATGTTGAAATTGTAGGAACTACAAATGGTATTCTGAATACTGTTGATGATGGCCGTTGTTTTAGTAGACAAGTGTTATCGTTCATCTGCTCCAGATGGAGGTAACACGCGCCGTTATTGTTCGTGAGTGCTACAAAGTCCTGCTCCGAGAGTGAGGTGCTAAATAAATAATCTAATCTTTGCTCCCGATTGCTTTACTAAGGAGGCTTTTTTTAATAGGTCAAACAAAAAGCATGCATTTATAGCTGCTACATGTGAAATGTAAACATCGCCGCAATGTTCTACACCTCTCCTCAATTTCTCTGCTAAGTACGAGAACAGCTTTAGTATACATCTGTTACAAGGGGTTGATGTTTTTCGAAGTTCTTTCCAGCTAACGAATTCTCGAATTCAGACCGGAATAGATGATTTAGCGACAAGGTAAGGTCAGAACTATATATGGTGGATGGGGAAAAATATCTCAGAAAGAACCGAACAGTTTGTCACGGGTCATCGCGGATATAATACGTAGATCCAGGCGTTATCATGGTGGAAGGTTACAGCACTTTCTGTTGGACAATTGTAGCCTCGCCTGCTGAATGGCCTACTTCGAGCGATGCAGTTGCTGGCGGTATCTGGCTCCAGTGATGGTTTGGTTATTCGGGAGTACCTCATTATAATCCATTCCTTGACATGCACAGTATCAATCTGGCAACAGTTTGGGCACCGTTATAATTGGATCCATACGACTTCCTGCACCCTAGATTATCACAAAAAAAACGACGTTTCTCCCCCAATAGTAAAAGTTTTTAAGAAGGATGCGTTTGACATTTTTCGAACAGCAAAATGCGTTGATCTACGAATCGCTCGACGTCGTCCTGTGTCACTCATATGTCTCATTTTTTTTTGGTGCATAAGCAACCTTCTTGAGATGGTGGGCAGTACTTTTGTGTCACAGCAATAAATTGTGTTGTCTGGAGTATACTATGTATACCACACCAACAAGTTCTAACTATTTATTTATAATATATCATTATTGTACGTCTTATTATATACAATACTCTAACATATACCTTAATACTATCCACGTCTATCATGAATGGCTGACCCGCCATTTTACTTTTTTTGGCACTGACTCCTATATTAAAGTTATAACGAATTATATGGCAATGATGCTCAGTAATGTCGTTTCTTGTTGAAAATCCAGCAAAATTGTTATGCGAGACCAAATTCCACCAACTGTCAACCCCAAGGTATCTGAGAGGCTAGTTTCTAACTGATTATAAATAAAATCGCCAAAAATACTCGTTTTTCGCCTGGTATGCGAGTGCCTTCAGCAACATCGGCGACCGAACGAACTTATGTGCCCTCACAATGTAGTACATGCGCTATTAACACAAACAACTAAAAGCATAGTACCTGGGTATAATGACGTTCACTCATCGCACCCCAACAAATGAGTGAAGTGTCAGCAGAGACCACTCCTAAGGACGAAGCAAGGTTTCCGGGCTGACTCTCAGCCAACATTTAACTTAGTCCACGGTACAACTAGCCTGCGGGCATGGCGTGGTGGACAAGGTAGGCAGTACCAAAAAGGGAGTTTTGTGGAGTCTGAGGTTCAAATCTGAGTGGAGTCATATTTACTTTTATGGGCAGTATCTCCGCAATAAGATTTGTTAAGTAGTAGTGGCAACTAATGTGGTCTGCGGCATAGCTACCACTGTGCAGAAAGGAAGGCACCGTACACCCCCTGTATGCGTCATAAATACTGCATGTTTACATACACGGGGCTTTCTACAGACACCCTATTGATCACAGTAGTTGTTCACAGACGGGAAGTGCACAGAGGTCTTGAGAGATTGGGAGAGAAGGGAAGCAGCTGAGAGTCAGCTAACCACGTCATGTTCGTACGGTGAGGAGGATGTGTGGTGCTCGTGGCTGGGCTTGTACACATCTCACCACCCTTTACTGAAGTAATGCGATAAGCGATACCGGGAAGGGTGGTGCTGTTGAACATCGTCAACAGTTCCATAGGGGGGGCGGCCATGGTGTTGGCATGCATTAGCATGCCAACACCCCCCCTTTAAAACGGTACAACTGCTTTTAGAATTCCTTCGTAAGACGGACCCCTAAATGCAAGAGTGTAACGGTGGGGATCGAACCCGTGCACCTACGTGTCTCCTCCAATTGCAAGGCGGCGCACACGGATGCACCACCAGGCCACCGGGCCCGACGAAGCAATAGAACAGGGTCGCATCCACTGTGTTATACCAGGACTAGCAGTGCAGAGAGGCGCTCTTTCGGGTAATTCCAACCTTCGCAAGTACACGTGAGTGCTTCATACACTGTCTACCTCTATGTGGTCCCTTCGAAACGTACAGTGACATCTCGGACAAACACCCCTCGTCAGACTTTTAAGCACTCGCGTTGGCTTCATTTGCCAACGGAGATAAGCAGTGTGTTATGCACCCAGTTGTACTAACGAGGGTTAGAATTACCCGAAAGAGCGCTGTTGGAGTGATACAGTGGACTCAGTCTTGTTCTTGACATGCTGATTCCTTTCGTGTGGTCTCCAGGCGTTATGCCTTCAGTTTGCTTGTGATATCCGCAGTGCCTTACTGGTCTTAACGTATGTGATCACCGCCCATCCACACGTGCTTATATTACATGTATTTAGGCTTTTCTACCATGAAGCTTAGCTGTATTTTAGCAGTCAGTCTCTTTAGCGGGTTTACCACCTTCTCCTGCCTTATAAGGTTGGCAACGCCAACACTACCTTACCGATATCACCATTTTCCTTACGGCAGCCTACAAAGCGATCTCGTTTAACACTTTCGGGTCATCTTTCTATATATATATATATATATATATATGCATGTGTATGTGATTATTTCTATGTTTCATCCATATTTGCTTTTTGTCTTTCCATCTCCACCAAGGGGGAGGTCAAGATAAAGAAAAGCAAATTTCTTTCATTGACCTCGTTGGTGGCTTTCGCTCTACACCATCGCTGTCAGTAGACTCAACCGCCCTCTATCTTTCCATCGTCTCTCTCTCTCTTTCTCTCTCTCTTTTTCTCTCTCTCTCTCTTTGTAGTATCTTGCTCTCGCATACTCCCCCTTCCATTCTCCGTGTTTAACTCTCTCATCCTCCTCCATTGCTCTTTTTCACGTTTCCTGCGCAGACGATGGCTGGGTCCTCTATCTATCTTCTAGTCCCCTCTCTCACTCTCGCTATCTTCCCTTTCATCTCATTCTCCCACATTGTCGCTCCTCCTCCTCCATGTTCTCTCTCTCTTCTCGCTCTTTCTCTCTCTCTCTCTTTCCCTTCTCTCTTCCTCTACACCATCATCCCTCCCCTATCCACCCTCTCCTTCATCCCTGCGTTCCCACTGCTGCAGCCTCTGGCGCCGCTAAACAAGAGCGATAGAGAGAAAGAGAGAGGAGACGATGATCGAACTTTCCCTCCTACTGCTGCACCAGCACGGCCGGCGTCGCCGCTGCTACTGCTGCAGCATTCGCCGCCACCGCCGCCACCGCCACCACCGCCGCCACCACCGCCACTACCACCACCGCCGCGGCGGCGGTAGCGGCAGCAGCCACCCGCACTACAGCGACGCCGGTGTTAGCTTTGCTGCTGTCGCCGCCGCCGCCGCCGCCGCCGCCGCCGCCACCACCACCACCACCACGGCCGTCTCCTTTAACGTCGTCTGCAGCAGAAGTAGCAGCGGCAAAAAAGCGAGCCCGACAGCTTTAATTCGACGGGCGGCCAGCGGTGGCGCAGTGATCGCGGAGCGCCGTTACACTCGCTCTAGCTCTCTCTCTCTCTCTTCCCTAAAAGTAGCCCTCTCCACGGCGCCGTGTGCCGCCGCCGTCGCCGCCGCTGCTGCTGTCGTCGTCGTCGTCGTAGTACGTGTGATGTTGGCGCTTGCCATCTGCCCTAGACTTACATTTTGACGACGACGGCCGCGTCACTGTGTGATGGTGGTAGCGCCGCTTGTGTACCGCTGCTTTTTGCTGCTTCCACTGAGCGTATTCGTATTACTAAAAACATCATTAACAACAGCAACAACAAAACAAAGACAGCCGTAAAAACGTCACAATTTGTACAACAACAACAACAACTAGTACTACCACCACCACCACAATTATTGCTACAACGATTACCACCTGATCAAAGGCATCATCAACGAGCAGTGTCAAATGAAGCAGCAGCAGTGCCTAATCATCGCCAGAGTTATTGTCGTCGTTCTCCTAGTTATATCTTACTAAATAGTCATCGTTGTTGTTGTTGCTGCCGCCGCCACCGCCAAAGCCGCCGCCGTCGTCAATACATGTACTCAAAACAATTCAACGACTCGACAACTCTGGAAACCGCACTACTACTGCTACCACCACAACAAGAATTTCTACAACTGCTGAGTAGATACAATAAACGACGACAACGACGACGACGGCAACAATCAAGCAAAGGAGGAGCAGCAGCAGCAGCAGCAGCACATTAAGAAGAAAAAAGTGACAAAGAGTCTGCAAAAAAGGCCCGAATTCCTCTCGCGCCCCTCCGATTCCCAACAGGCCACAAGCAACTACTGCAACTTTCAGAACAACGACGACGACGACGGTATAGTGTCCATTGAATTCGTTTACTCCACCATCATTACTCCTACTCCTACTACTGTTACTAGGACAAGCAGCACCAGCAGCAGCAGCAGCAGAAGCGTGCGGATATAGCAGTGTAAGAGGGACGCCACTGCTAAAAACCGTCTCACCGTTCGGAACACGCCGTTCGTTGTCGCCGCTGCTGCCGCCGCCGCCACCACCGTCGTTGTTGTTGTTGTCGTTGTCGTCATCACTCGCGCACCCACACACGACGACGCAGCGCTGAAGGAGCGGAGTCACTGCAGGAGGAGGAGCTGCTGCTACAGCAACAACAGCAGCAGCAGCAGCAACAACCACCACCACTACTGCTGCAATATTATCTAGATATATATGTGTATATATATATATATATATAGTGACGGACTGCGGCAAAGGCAACAGAACCCAACGAGCAGTCGTCAGTCAGTCAGTCAGCCATCGTGATCACCACTGCTCCTCCTCCTTTCTCATGGTGGCTATGACAGTCAATGAAAGCCGCCGTAGACACAAGTGATAAAAAAAGCAAGCAGCAGTGAAAATTAACAAATATTTAATAATCACAACAACGGCAATACGTGGAGTACAGAGAAGCCACAGTGGTGCGTGTGTGTGTGTGATGTATATTTATGTGTGGAGCCTATAATTCCGAAGCCGCCGCCGCCGCCCCCCTGCAAAGAGTTACTGGATAAGTTGCAAAAAGAATAGGGTTTTCCTATTGTGTGTGCGTTTGTATGTTTGCGTATTGCTATGGCTGTTTGGCGATCGTTTGTTAAACAGTGCTGATAACGACGGAAACAGCACCGACGCTGTTTAGTTGAACGTCAAAGGACAACGAACAGGAGTAGCATAACAATAACGATCTCTCTGCCACCGCAGCCGCCGCCGCCGCCACCACAACCGCAGCAGCAGCAGCAGCAGCAATTGCAGCCAGCAACATCACCAGCACGAACTGTTCGGTGATTGGCAACGAAAAATACCAGCGGAGCGTACAAGCATTAATATAGAAAAATTAGGAGGCAATAATAAGTCAAATAATGAGAGTATACGGATAAGCAAACGAGGAATCCTTGCGTGCGGTGCAGTTCTAGCTTTTTCGTACCACCACCGTTGTCCACTGTTCTCGGCTCCCAAAACGGTCACGACCTCAACCACAATCACCACCACCACCATCAACAACAACAACGACTTGATCCGATTGATCTCAGCTGCTGTGATTTGATCTTCTTATTCTTCTCTGAGTGTGTGCCTGTGCTGCTTTGCCCTGTGCGTTGTCACATAATAATAATAATAATAATAATCTAGCTATAATTATTATTATTATTATACCAGACCGTTATCCGTAGCTCCTACCTACCACGATCACCACAACGGCTAGAGCAACTGGGAATGTTACAGCTCTGCTATTACAACAAACGTCTACTTCAACTACTTCTACTGCAAATATCGTGACCACTACTTCGAATTTAAATCTCTCCATTGAGATTGATTGCCTACCTCCGTCCCTTTCAGCGCGAAAGTGAAGTGAATCAAATATATTGTAAATTCTGTGAAATGTGTGTGCTGTGTTCCTGACTGCAGCAACCGGGCGAGTGTGGACAAGTGCCTTAGTTGGATACTATCGCTCGCATCTGTTGTTGTGTGCTTTGTCTCTTTCGATGTGACGGTGTCATGTGAAACAGTTGCTGCACGTTAGCACCCGCCATAGATCTCCACAAAATCATCCTCAAATCAGAACGAAAGAATATCCCCGTTGAGTGCGTGCGTTGTTGTTGTCGTTGTTGTTGGTTGTTGTTTAGTGTACCGCTATTACCGCTGCTACATAGCCGTCGCCGCCGCCGCCGCTGCTGCTGCTGCCGTCGCAGCATCGATCTGTGACTCTCTGTTTCTCTCTCTCTATCTTTGTGTGTGTGTGTGTGTGTGCGTGCGTGTGTGTGTGCTACCATTTTATTATCACTACAACACCACCACCACCACCACCACCACCACCAACTACTACAACAACAACAACAACTACTTCCATTGCTGTTACCATCTACTGCGTCTGTTATCACAAAAAAACAGAAAGAAAGAAAAAGTATTGCGCTCTCCCGAAAGCGACTCGTACCACCGCCGCCGCCGCCGTCGCCGCTGCCGCAAAGCTGCGCCGCGTGCTCAACCATTTATCAGCAAAAAACACATCACCAACAGTAACAGCCACCACAGCAATAGCAACAATAATAATTCTAGTAATAATAATACAATCATCAGAAATACAGCCAACAGCAACATCATCAACAAATACAACAACAACAACATCAGCAACAACAACAACAACAGTCGCAACAAAACTTGCGCTCGGTGGCCGCGCTTGGCTTTGGCGAGTTTTGACAGAAACACTTAAGTGGAGCAAAGAGAAATTGTACTGCAGACCTCCTTACCGCGCGCCAGCAGCTTCGTGACCGATATCCTCATAGCTCTGAAACTTCTCGGGGTTCGAGGGTCGCGCTGCGGCCTACGTCCTCCATCATCATAAGCGAACCAGTACTCTTTAGCGCTCTCGTGAGTATCCCGCTGCTTACGAAATCATCATCGAATCAATCCCACTGTCCACTTAGTCATGATCATTAACTTTCACTATCATCATAATCCACTTTAACTAACTAATTAACTCCCTGCTTCTGCCCCTCACATCCACCATCGACTCGTAACCCTTCTCCTATTGTACAATAGAACCAAGTGGATAACGAGTAACAAATTTTCAAAAATCAAATGCATGAAGCAGGGAGTGATGGCGCTGTTGGTGCTGACTACTACAATCGTCGAATTTCTACAATCTGCTCATTTTCTCACCTTTTGATTCTATTCCATATATTTGCACAATTCCTTTTAGGTAAAGAGATGAATATAGCTCAACTATTATCTGCTACAACCTACTGCCATTAGAGTGAAAACTTCGATCTACTAACAAAATGACCATTACTACTGCTACTACTACTACTACTGTTATCTACCACCATTTTAAATTCTCGTACTTTTACTATACAATTTATAATATATATATATATGCATATATATCGAGCGTAATCATCGTGCATTGGCTCGATTCGCCAGTAACCTCTATTTCTAAATCCATCAGCTTGATATTATATCGAAAAATCTACGAATCAACCAAGCAACAAACCGCTCGCTGAGTCGCCCGCAAAGCAGTCCCGCTAGAAGCAGCCATCAGCCACAAACAATCGTCCTGCCAATTGCATTATTAATTAGCCTGCATTTTTGTCGTTTGAGCCCATGGTATCACCACCTTCTTAATAAGCCTCTGATACAGCGCACGTTGCTTGGTCGTCTCCTCTGCGTTAGATAGAGAATTTATTTCTGTCAGATGGATTTCATAGTTCAGCCCAAGAAACAAAATGATGATATAGAAGAAAGTGATAGATAGGTCGATAGATTGATTGTTCTTGTTGCTAAAAAAAAGTCTCGACGATCGAAAATTAAGCGAAATTAAATTGGGGATGAAAAAGTACTGCCACTTTTCCCATGATGTATAGTATCAACTTATACACAGAAGTTAAGTACAGCCTATATATATATATATATATATATATCCAGAGGCTTGCGTCTTTTTTGGCAGTGTGTGGTGTAGTGTTTGTTGTTTTGGGATCTGTGGAGTCGAGTGTTTCTATCAGTAATTTGTAGAAATTTTAATCAGTCATCGTTGTGGTTTGAGGATTGCCGCGATTACGTTCGCTAATATTAAATACGAGTAATGTCAAATCATTGAAGTTGTCAATCTTGACGGTGGTCGATTATTGTGCGGTCAAGGTCTGGAGGGCCCCTAGTGCGATCATCAGGATTCGCACATGTTAGTTTCGGTTGTCACCGCCAACTGTAAAGGACAACCTTTAGACAAATGCAAGAAACGATCGGTGGCTGCTATGATTATCCATTACCCACCTTCAACTCAGAAAGAGCAAAAAGCCGTAAAAGGGCTTTTTATTATTTTATCACAAGTCACGTTGCGAACTACATTTCTTTTACACGTAGCCTATGCGGCAGTTACAACCACCATCACCAACCACCACTGCCCCTGCTGCGGCAATAGCAGCAGCATAAGCGTCCAATTCATAAGACTTGTTCGATTTGCCTATGATTTCATATATCTACATATATATGAGTATATAATCTGTAGTATATAGGACTGTTTCGTTCTTATGTACGCTTGAGCTTGTACACGAACCGTTTGTCTGTCTGTGTGTAGCCATCCAGTCAGTCAACCAGCCGCCTGCCTGCCTGCCTATGTCCGTCTATGTATCCCTGTCTGTCTGTCTGTCTGTCGATGTTCGCTTGTCCGCCACAGTGTGGTGTTTCTCTTCTCCCAGCCTTCGGTTTTCGCTGACGTCACCGTGGACTTTGACCGACCGACCGACCGAGCGCCCGCCCGTCCGCCCGCCCGCCTATCCGCCCGCTTGCTGGTTCAGCTGAGACTTACTGCTGGGCAAGCAACCCAACAGCGACTGACTGCAACAGCAGCAGCAGCAGTAACGGCAAACAGACAGCCAAAGACACGAAAGACGGGAAAGCCAGCCAGCTAGCCAGCCAGCCAGCCATCTAGCTGACTGTCTCGAGCTGCTTGTCTATATGTCCGTTGGTTGGTTGGTCGGTACTCCCTCCCTCGTTGTTACTGCTGGCAGCAAAGCAAACAGAACACAGCATAACACAACAAACTGGCAAAATGAAAGAGCGGAAAACGATGTGTACTCTACCAGATGGTAACGTGCAGTGAGGAAGACACGAAGAAGTTTTCCTCAGTTCAGTCCTATAATAAGTATTCTATCTATTAAGACTACTCAGCTCGGTGGCGGGGGGAGGGGGAGTGGATAGAAAATGCTCCTCCGATTCTTAGAGATATTCATTCTCGGCCGCCGGAGATCACAGCCGCCTCTATCGTCTCTTACCTTTTATCAAGTGTAAACACTCATAGTGACAACAACAACAACAACGAGAACGACGATCAAAAAGGCTGGCTCCATTCAGTTAAACTGCACGAGCTTTCGAGCTTTGTTGAAGTCCAATAGGTCTTAAATATTCCATTACGTCAGAGATTAGAAGGATCGGCCCTCCACGTGCCCACTCCCAACATTCGTGAAACGTAGCAGTAATAGGCACTGGCGACTGATATATGGGATAATAATAATATCATAATTTTAGCATTGGGGCTCTCAAAATGTATTGATACTTGCGTATGCAACGTGGAATTGCATTATTGTTAGAAAACTTAAGCCCACTATCTATCTATACTCAAGCCAGCCTCGACACTGTAATAAATAGTACCATTGCCTAGGGGATTTGTTGAAATGGGTAACAACGTTTCGGACTTTGCGTGCACCACATAGTAATACCTAAAGGTTAAGAGCTGAGGCCTGTCAGATAGGGGAACAGCTGAGAGTCAGCTTAGAAAAAAAAACAGGTACTCAAGTTATAGCTTCATCTCATGTCAAATTAACTGTTGAGTCTTGATGATCGGCGTGAGATTTGTTGAACGAAAAGGATAAACATTTTGCTTTTAGCATAATTTCGTAATTGTTTCAATGATTTTCACATATGATCAGAGAAGAACAATTAGTCGTAGCAAGAGCGCTGACCTGTAAAATCTTCCCTGCGACCATTTTTGTTATTATTATTATTATTATTATTATTAATTATTATTATTTTTATTATTTCATTATCTGTAGATTATGGTAGGCCATATGTACAAAGCTCGCCAAGATTCACGCCGCTCGAGGGCTAAACTTCACAGCAGTATCTGTTTTAGATATGGGGGTTACTATTCGTGTAGTTGTTGTTGTTGTTGTTGGTCATTGATACTGTTTCGCGCGTTAATGCATGCTGTGTTGACCTGCTTTGGAAGCTACGAACTATTCTACCCTGGCGTGGCATTATGGAGTGAGACTGTGGTGATTTTGAGGTGAGTCAAACGTTGCCGTTGCCGTATCGGAAACGCAGACACACAGACAGACCGACAGAATCACCATCATTGCCGTGCCAGCAAAACCACCAGTGACTGCCATTGTATGCACCTATGCAATAACACCGACATTTCTCCGCTTGATGGTAGCGCTGATCGGCAGCTTTACTGCCGTCGATGATGATGCTGATGATGGTGGTTGCGGTGGTGGTAGTGGTAGTACTATGACGAGACACAGCAACGGCGGCAGCAGCAGCAGGAGCCACGTAGGCCAACTAGCCGCCAGCCAACCATATCACTTCGCCATATCACAATACGCCATCGTGATGCGCCATCGTGTAACCATGGCAGCGCAGCCACCGCCTCAGTCGCCACCGCAGCAGCAGCAGCAGCAGCAGTGCTTCTACTACTACTGCTGATACTATTCCAAACCGGCGCACCATAACCAGAGCCACACTTAGAGCCGCCACACACAATTATTGTAGACTGGAGCTATAGAATAACATGGACTGATTCAATAATAATAATAATAATAATAATAATAAAGAATCTACTAAGCGGAACAGGCTACTTATTGGTGATGAACGAGAGACGCGAGCAAGCGCTCAATGAAATATGAGCGAGTGAGATGGAGAGAGAGAGAGAGTTACCACTTACGACTACCCGCGAAGGACTCAGTGAGCGGGTGCCTGTAATGTCCCAACTAGCAAACTCTCCCATTATATAATACATGCTTCTATACATATACGTATTATTATTATTATTATGCCTGTAGGCCATCAGTCATATTCTGATTATTCGTTGTGGGTGACTCTGTGTTATGCAGTAACACCGAATGGGTTCCGCTGCCCGATAGACCTTGTGCTTGCGATTGCCTATTGTGTGGCAAATGAGTCGTAGGCCCACAATATGTTAACTAAATTAACATATTATCAAGATGCAATGCACACACACAAACACCTAACATATCCACCCCTAAACTTAAATTTACTATTTCTTTTTACTAATATGGGCTTGAATTTGTTCAATCTACAGCTATTAATACGAATATGGGTATTTTGCTTATTTATGTTCGAATAGTGTGGAGATTGTTGGAGCTTTTAGCCAACCTGTTGTAGAGTATATTAAGCGCTCTCTCTTCAGTAAAATCGCCAAACTAGGGGTTCACTTAATTATGTGTCCATTGTACTCCACCTTTTGGAAATAACGTTTAGCAAAATAATCCTTCGGCCACACCTTTACTAATACATACAATTAATATATCATAATTATATATATTAAGACACACAATAAGATGATGTGTGTATATATATATATTTATATACATAGACACATTTATTAGACTCTTTTCCTTTACAGAATTAACAAAGTATCCGTTTACGTATAATATATACATCTACATTTCTTACTATTGACGTTATCGGGAATGTGGAACATTTATGGCTGTTTTGTCGGCACCGTCGGCGTTCCATCTGGAATATCACATATAGCCCGAACAATCCACCTGGTGAATGGATGCCACATGTTCACGCTCATCAATTTTCCTCTAAAGTCCCTCCAGCTTGTTCGCTGGGTGTGTGGCTCAGTGCCATAACAGTATAGTATATGTTTAAACATGATTAAGATCTGTCTGAAGATACGAGACATTATGTTACACAAACCCTGCCCTAATGGCCACGAATAGATATGACACAAATGGGATTGGCTGTGTGTTTGTGTGCGTTACACGAATCAATTCCTATCAACGCGTCCCATTCCTTTCTAAGCGTTAACCAGCAAAAGGATTCGTTTAACGCACCCACGTACGGTTTCACAGCTCGTTGCCATGACTTACACCGTCAATATACAATTTGATATGTTTTCGAGAATCGACTCGACAATGGGACTTGTTCGAACGGATGAGATCGTATCGCCGACAAGCTCTGTAGAGTTTTATCGTCGAGTAATCGCCAAAACAGCGGTGGCAGTCTGTGTTTTCTACGAGAGTGTCACACAAGGTGCCCGATGGTCGGTAACTGCTGCTCCACAGCACTCACCAACAGAGCCTTGTTTGTGACGACTACGGGTGGCTCTCGTTGTTATGTGCCACTGCAGGCGCGATCACAGCGTCTGCTAACCAATGGGATGCTGAGACCAATAGCGCTGGCGGACCAAGCCAGCCCAATCCGGAACCGCATACAAGATTCCAATGTAGAGTGACACATGCTCCGTGTCGTTATTTTAATTATACTAAGGCGACCACTGCAGATCGTTGTTTGCATTGTCAGAGGTATTACACACACCCACGGAATATGGGTCGCCTTTACTTTAAGTAGTGGATGCGCGGTGGTTTTCCGTTAGAACGTCGACAGTTTGTAGAAAATAGCGGATCTCAGGTTTTAGAATAGCCGATGCCAATACAATGAGAAATGCCGCTGATTAATAGTGATGCGTAGTCTTACGCAGACAAAAATGAAAGTAAAATCTATTGGGTAGCATTCTTTTTTTAAGAGGTTAAAGGTAAACCCTGCATGGACACCAGGCTTCACAACTAAGGTATAATATTTGCCTAGTAGTGTCAGACTTTTACTGACTAAACCCAGAACCGATTTTGACTTGGGGCACTGACCGGGACTGTCAAAGTATTACTTCAGTCAGTGCCTTGCAGGGACCGCCAGTTGATTCCAACCATGTCCTATCCTTCAGTTCCTCCTCTGGGGCGAACCCCCCCGCCCAGCCGCGGCGGGTGGGTTCCGGGCATTTTCCCTTCGGACCAGCTCAGCTATCCGCACCCGTTCTAGCCTATCCTTCTCCCGGAGGATCCTTTCGGCTAGTGTACTCCCTTTGTCTCAGTTGTCTCTGGCCAGGCACATGTAGGAAACGAACCCTCGGATCCCGTCCTGCATGGCCCGTGTCAGTTCGGCGTCCGCGACCTCCTGCCGTACCTGGCCCGTGGCTCCACATGCTGCCAGTGTGTGGAGAGGATCGTCCTCGACTCCTGCATCGCACAGCACGCAGATGTCCGACGGGGCCTTACCAATCCTGTGGAGGTAGGATTTGAAGTCCCCGTGCCCTGTGATGACCTGGGTAAGGAAGTAGGTTATTTCCCCACCTGGTCTTTCTAGCCACTCATTGATGTCCGGTATGACATTCCTCACTGCCGTCCCGGGAGCAAGACTAGGGAATCCAGCAAGGACCATAGTCGCTTGAGTGCACACCGTTTTGTATGCTTGCGCAAAATCCGGAGAGCCAGCGTCCGCTGGATTCTCCTGAGGGTCCTGTTGAGGTACGCGCGAGACGTCGGTGCAGAGACCCAAACCGAGCCGCCGAACAGCATGATCGATTCAGCGACCGACAGAGCAGGCGCCTTTTGACTTCCCGCGGGCCATGGATGTTCCGCAAGATCCGGGCAAGCCCGGCGGTAGCTTTGGAAGCCTTCGCTGCCGCTGTCCTGACGTGCGCAGCGCCCCCTCATGGCCTTGTCAAGGTACACTTCGAGGTACCAGACCGAATCTGCGAACTGGATCTCTTCTGCTGCCAGCACGATCTTGGTGTTCGGACACCGCTTCCTACCGATGAGTAGGACGGCCTCACTCTTTGATGGCGCTAGCTCGAGTCTGTGTTGTTCCATTCAGAACTGAATCTCATCAAGTGTCTGGTTCGTGTTCCCCTCTAGCTCTTCGGGAGTCCTGGCTTGCACCGGGTCGGCGAGATCGTCGGCGTAAGCGATCAGGTCTACCCGCGGAGGAAGGTGCCTGATCCCCAGGACGCCGTCGTACCCGATGTTCCAGAGCAGGGGACCAAGGATTGAACCTGGTGGAACTCCGGCGGTCATGCGGAAGTCGAAACCCTCGCAGCTCAGATCCCTGTCTCTGAGATATTCCGAGATCACCCTGACCAGGTATCGCGGGGCGCGCCCTCTCAGCAGAGTGCTGAGAATGAGGGCCCACGGCAGGCTGTTGAATGCGTTCTTCACATCCAGCAGCACTGTTAAGAACAGAGCCCTGGTTTGCACAGGGGACTCCCTGATAGTCTCGGCCTTGACAACATCCTGTAGATAGCCGATAGTACTGATCTCTTGCACCTGAACCCGTACTGCGCGTCCGAGAGCAAGCAGAACTTCTAGGCGTAGTCACGAAGCCGTGCCTCAATAATCGACTCGATACCTTTGGCCAGGGAACCCAGCAGATCGGCCTGATTGGGTAGCATCTCAATACTCCCATCTCATCATCTCTGTAAAATTGCTTTTATACTATTATTACGCATTACACGCCATCTCAGCCCGCTCTTGGATATCGACTAAAAGATTGACATATCAATCACCCATGGAGCCACAACAGGACCGCATTATGTAGCTGCAACGCTGAAGACTCATCCATCTGACCAATCCAGAAGATGGGTAAAAAACGTAATGAGGTACAGCCTTCCAAATGATAAAAATAATAACAATGAGTGGGTGGAAATGTGATTTCGGGTTTATATATGGGCGTTCGTGCTTGCGTGCGTGCTTATTTATGACTTTGTCTGTCTGTCTGAGAAACAAGGATGTATAATGGCCGAAACAAGGAACCCAAGCCTTTCCGTCTTGTCTAAATACGTTTTTTCGGTCGGCCGACTTCATATTCGGGGTATTTAGGAACAAGATATTTTATTTCGACATAATTTGATAATAATCTAAAGAACCGCCTAAACGGTTCTCATAGTTTACATTTATTGATGTGATCACCCACGTTTGGCCATTGAGTGAGTGATTTGTTTAGGCTTGGTTGTTTGCCTGTACACTTATAAATTTTCCGGGCTGACCCACAGCCAACATTTAACGTCCACGGTACAACTGCTTTCGGCATTGCTTCATAAGACGGACAACCCCTTGAAAATGCAAATGTGCAACGGTGCCGTGGTGCATTCGTGTGCGCCTCGCAATCGAAGGGGACACGTAGGTGCACGGGTTCGATCCCCACCTTTGCACATTTGCCTGTACACTTAATTACCTCGATGCTATCTGCATGCGTCTTGCAATAGCAGAATTATCTTAGCCTTTCGATATTTGACCCAGCAGTTGATGGAGGTGTAGCTCGAGCCCATGCGCTAATTAAAATACTCTCGGCAGTTACCGGAGTTTGAAGATGCGCTGCGATATGCGGCAGGCTGTCAAGCTTTTATTGTGCTCGTTTTGATATTGGAAGCAAGGTATCGGGGGGCCTAATGACCTGTATAGTCTGAAATCATTGTGCTGACGACGTGGATTATAGTATTCATTCCATGCCAGAATGCCTAAACATTGTTTGGAATACTCGTCGACAGTTCTCGTACCTGGACACTAACCAAACATGCGGACAATCACCATAACATGACTATAGGATAAATGAGTGTGGAAATTATGTAGGCTATACCATTGTAACTTGACCTTAAGAGGCAGTGAGATCATTAAGGGCGCATTGTTATTAGTAATGCAGTGGGGTTCAACTAACATAAGACATCCGTTCCTAGAAGCGAAAGCTGAACGGCAAGTATTGTGGCCACAAGTTCGCCCAGACGTGTTTTCGTTTAAACATTGAAGACAAAGTCTGTGTCAGCGGTTTCGAAGTTTGTAATCCGGAATGGTGTCAAGAAGGCACCCAACGAACCCAAGTTTGTCTCCGCCTTTCTTAGACAGATCAAGCAAGCAACCTGTTTATTTCCAAAAATGGCAGTCTGTCAATCTTACCAATCGAACGTTTGGTACCGTTAGGGCTGGCGAGCCCTTTTTGTTGTTGTTGTTATGTGCTCTCGGTCTAGGCGTAGTAGTTGGCTGTGTTGTTGTGCTTATTGTGACATACCGTCTTCATTGAATCCACTGACTGCTCATGACCGTTCGTTGAGACTGTTGGCGATCCCACTGACTCCTTCGTAACAAGCATTGTTTAACCCAGCGCAGTGTTTGGTACTGCTCGCCTCTTCCACTACTTCGAATTTTCCCTTCGAACCACTGCTCCCACGTCCAGCGTCTTTTTTTAAGTTCGACACTGGAACCACTGGTGTTCCTGCCTCATTTTACAGTATTGTCGCGTCGCGCTCACCCTTCTCTATCGACCAACTGAGCATCACTAATGTTCATCGGTGTGAGCGTTCTAACAGCTGCGTAACCAAAACAAACAGGAGAAAGACAGATATTACAGCATCACAAGTGTATGTCAAAATAAAAGGCGTAGCCTATCGTCATTTTCGATAATATTAGTATTTTTATTATTTTGCAAAGGAATATCTCGTCAAAGGAAAGACTTATTTTTGAAGTTGAACCTCAGATGTTCTTCAAGAAGTTTGGAACTTATAACAGCGTCCCATCAACTAATAATTTTTCGTACGTAGAGAAATCCTCTTTAGAACGACTCCTCACGGACAGCATCTCTCAGTCTAGATCGACAAGATGAGGGACAATGACCCCGAACTTTTTCATACCATATACGCACCTAAATGCACCATATATCTGGAAGAGGCCATTCTGGAGGACCTATATATTATTACTGTTACACTGCACGAATCTCATCATGAATCTGCACACCAGACTTGAGACGCGAGCATCTGCGTTTTCTGTGATGCTAAATGTACTGCCTATCATTTGAATAAATGATCGCGCAAAATGTCCTCTATGATTATTTTTGATTATTATATATATTGACTAAGCTAACCCGCACTTACAAAGTTAGCCATGTGATATTTTGTAACTATAGTTATAGTTTGCGTAGCATCGTAGCCGCCTCCGCCTCTGAGACCGTCATATTCTATTTTTATCATTGGGTAACTAATACTCGCGATTTTTCTTTAAGCCGCTTTTGCGGACATTGATGTAAGGCGTCACTTTCACGACGTGATTAACGTAAATAACGCACGTGGTCAATGTAAAGATGCTCTCTCACAACAATGAGCCTTAATACAACCTGGATTGAATGTATAGAAGCAACCTTTAGTTGGATCAGTTAGAATTTGCTTCATAGACTGGCTGCAACCGCCTATGTGTGCTCCAGTGTGTGAGGAGAGCACTACGCGCATTTGGCCATTGAGTTAACGAGCGCCTTAGTTAACGAGACCTATTTGGGCTGCCAAGTCTGTATGTAGCAGCAATCGGATGGAGGGCGAATCTCCAAAGTACTGCCATGGGACCACTTTGCCCAACAACCAAATGCTGGCAGCTGTATATATATATATATTGACCCATATGCGACAATGGAAAGGACATAATGAGATATATAGTTACTCCTCGCTATCATAACATCATAGGACGTTGATGAAGACATATCTGTACAACGATGTGTGGCAACCAAATTAATTTACCTGATTCACTAACAAATACACTGTGAAAACTCAAACATTCGGATTTGACAGATTATTTGTTACGGACAGCTGACGTCCACACTAATATCAGGGTAACGGGGTTAGTGTTACTGATTACGTTGCTCTGAAGATAAACATAGTATTTTTAAATTTTTCTCGCAAAGAACTCAGTTGAACCTCTATACTAGTTGTTGACGAACACTGATCCAAACGTGAACGTGGAATATCTTCTAAAATTAATGACCTGCTTGATCCGGTCTTTTGATGTATACTTCTTCCAGGTATAAAAAAAATTTGGTAAAAATGTTATAGAAATTTGTCGCGCCAGACACTTCGAAGGCGGTCCGGTAGCCCAATCATGCGATTTTTAGGTTATTAGTTGTAAACTTCATAGTATTTGTTATAATCAGGTACAAGATAAACGATCAACTTATTAATAAAATTGGCTCTGAGACGAATTGGATCATTTGCCGAAGATGTTGACATAGGACAGCGTGGAATTATCTTTATTTAAGGCTTTAGAGAGTTTAAGGCCCGAATGGTGGGTGGCATTCGTCGGGCACAAAAATTTACAAGATTATTTCTTTCACTTGCGTGAGAACTTTTCAGCGGAAGTGAGTTCTGATCCCTCTCGCGAGAGAGCCCCAAACAACGAATATGCGAGAGCATGGCTGCTGGACTCATTTCAAGCATAGAATCTTACGAATCAGTGTCTCAACGGATTGTTCTTCCATTAGCTGCAGTCATTGGGAAAACAATACCCTATGAAGTACATCCATTGTCCGTCCTAAAAGCCAATAGCGCAGTATGAATTTGAATAGCTTGCCTATCGAATACAGAGATCGAGCCACTGCGAGTTCTCCCGAAAATTACACGGAGGATATCATTCTAGATACACCTTGACCCTACGAATTATCATTTTGTAACCACTGCCCCACGCGCTGTCCCAAACAATGTGTTCATAAAATTGGAACAAGGGAAATTTCGAGACAAGTTTTTCTTATTGGTACAGGAATGCTAATACCAGCGGTAAACATCATTCTCACAGCAAAATCAGTATTACAGAATAAGACCGCTTACTCATACTGGTGGGCGAAGCTCTGGATGAAGTCCACTAAGACCTAAACGTGATTCTCCGGTAACGAGAAATAGTTAACCATGTTTATTTATCGAAAGCTAGAGGCGGGGGGTTCGAGCCCCGCTGCGTGATGATGACATATAAGAGAGCTTAAGCATTGCAAAATTGCAGCTCCTTTAATAAACCAAATAAAAGGTTTACCTTTTACCTTTACGCTTAGGCAGGAGGTTACTGATTCTGGGTGGTTAAGCTTTTGTTATCAATACATATGAATTATGTCTGCTTGAAAATAGATGCTTGCAATCTCTAAAGGATCGCTCTCTATGGGTACGGTCTGCTCTGATTAGGCCACGAATCCAACAACGCTTACTATCGATACGAAAAATGAGCGATGTGTTTGTCACAGTAGAGAATGGACGCACTGAAAACGGTCACATTTCAACATAGGGACGCCATCACATATCGCTATCCCATTATATTTTCTAATTATTGTTATTACTATTAGCCTGGTTGGAAATTAGTGCCAATTTTTTACCTCTCCACTACAGCTCACCCGCAGTGAGCCACCAGGAAAAATAATTTGAGTGAAGGTTTGTTCATACACAAAGTAGACCACGATATGCCGTTTGGAACAGTCACTTTGCTTCGATAACGTTTACTTTGGCGTCAAAAAACGGCTTAATCGAAATGAGTCGTGAAAAACTGAACATTCGTCATATTTTTTTGTTGTATGAGTCCCGGAAAGGTAACAGTGCCGCGAAAACATTGCGAAATGTCGCCCGCTTTGAGCCAACGCACATGAGGAACATGGTTCGAAAATTTAATAAAGGAAGATTTCAACCTGAACAATGCGGCCACGATGTGGAAAGCCTTTCCCGATCGATGGCGACATAGAATCCGTTACAAAATTCATGAAAATAGCCGATGATTACACATCAGATAGAGAGAGATCTTGCAAAATAACTTGAGATTTACGTATTCGCGACGGCTCATTCAGCGTTACACAGCGGCTTGGAACAAGAAAAAAAGTCTCGTCATTTGGCTGCCGATACGTTGAGTGACTCTAACAAATTGAACCGCATTCCACTGTTTGCTTGGCACATTCATGTGGTATGGCATAAATACTAGTCAGAGCCTGGATAGCCGACTCAGAGGCAACCGAAGCGAAATATTTACACAAAAAGCTTATGCTGTGTCGTTGTTGGGAGATTCAAGGACCTACTCACTTTGAGCTTCTCTCAAGAAAAAACAGAGAAAATCAACACTACAATACAATACAAATTGCGGTTTATTGAAGCCCATAGAATATTGAAACAAGGTCGTCGCAGGCGATGTAAACTACTTCGGCGATTAAGATTGGCAAAATTATCCTCCTGTTTACGGTGCAACCTGGAGGTAAATAGTAACGACATCCTAATATCATCAGATTCACTACTATAATAATAATAATAATAATAATAATAATAATAATAATAATTATTATTATTATTAAAGGAACCTTAAGGGTAACAATAATTGACCTGCGCTTATGGGGCGGTATATATTCGTTTGGTTGCATTTTGCCACGCTTGCTCTCTCGCTTGCTTTAGTTGGACCCTTTCGGATTTGCATTACTTTAAGTGAATATAATAAATAAGCATTGCCTCTATTATAATAACCTCTAATTCTCTATTTTCTAAGAAGGTCTCTAGTTCTATTTATTCTACGGCGGATCTTTCAATTGGAACTTTATTTTATTGAGTTGGTTGTCTTCCTCCCAGAGGCTTTAACGAACTCGAAACTTAACGGCTATGTAAGGTATAGGCGAATTACTACAATTCTAGTTATGTACTAATAATATTAGGTAGTCCCCAGCAAATTGTCGCGCCTTTCGGATGGCGCACAGCCCGAACTACGCCACACAATGCGTTCATTTTTGGAGTGGGCACGCGGTAGGAACGTGGCTTCCTTTCGAACACTGAGTGGTTTCGATACGATCAGAAAGATGGACGCTGCAGCAAAAAGTTCAAATTCCCCCAAAAATCAACGGGAAATCATCAAGTTTTTGTTTCTCCAAAAACACCCTCCAGCTGAAATCCATCGACAATTAGTGAACGCGTACGGCAGGTCTGCCTTATGCCTGCGAACGGTGCAACGTTGGTGCGAGCGATTTAACAGTGGGGATATGGACACCGATGACCATCGAGGTGGGGACCAGCAATCAGGTGCGACAAGGGACGAACGGATTGACATAATCAAGGCAGCTTTTGAGCAAACTAGAGCTTGGTCCATGAGGTCTTTGTCGGCTGAAACTTTGATTCTTCGGACGACGTGTTATAGAATTATCACCAATATACTGAAGAAGAAGAAAATCAATGAAAAATAGGTTCCCCATAAACTGAGTGCTGACCAAATGAAAATGCGTGTGGAGTGTTCGACATCTAATTTGAATACTTGTACGCAACAAACCAGTCGCTTAGAGCACACCGTGTCGATAGACGAGACATGGGTTAGCCTGCATAGACCCCCTGAGAAGGACCAAGCAAAACAGTGGCTCCGACAAGGTGAAGTGGCGGCGTCTGTGGCAGTGCCAGATAGATTCGGACGAAAGGTGTTGATTATACTCGCTCTGGATATCAAGGGTGTTTGCTATTACGAAATATTAGCGGCAAACGAAAAACTCAATGCTCCCCGATATCTCGACTTTTTGAAGACATTGATGAACAAATGGCGTGGGGATCGACAGCACCGAGTGTGGTTACTCGACGACAATGCAAGACCTCACCGCACTGCTGAAATTAAGGCCTGGATGGAGGGGAACAATATTGAGCGATGGCATCAACCCCCATATTCTCCTGATTTAAGCCCATGTGATTATGGTTGTTTCCATGCATTAAAAAGGGCAATAGGTGGGGTTCCATATGCAACCGTCGAGTTACTCACAAAAGCAATAGATAACGAAATTATATATGGAAACGCAAATGGTAAATATTTGGCTATTTTAAAACTCCCAGAGCGCTGGAATCGGTGTGTCAATAAAGCTGGAGAGTACCTCTAACTCATACCAAAAGATCTTTGTTCTAACTCATTTAGTTCAAAAGTTATTGGCATTTAAAGAGGCGACAGTTTGCTGGGGACTACCTATTAACATCAAATCTTCTCACTTTTGACTGATGTGGACGATCTTTCATGCAGTGAAGTTAACGACATTCGTAATGTATGACTCAACAGTTAACTGAGGCGATCCAATTAATAGGTGGTTTTATCCATGGTAATATTAACGAAGACACCATATTGTTTATATAAAAACATTCAAACGTATTTTTTATTTAATCGAACATCGTTATTAGGCTTTTATTTGAAATATGTTAGAATATGCAACCACCACATTATAATAAATACGGAACTATTTATTTATAATTTATTACAGGTTTATCTAGTTGGGAATTCAACTACGTAATATAGCTCAGCCAGTGCAATATAGGAAAGGAAGGCACAAACGAAAAAAATAACGATGAAGCGGAAATTCATCTGTACATGCGAAACCCATATTGTCACAATAGAAATAGAGAGAAGGGAAGTAGAGGGAGGGAAGCTTTTGCGTGAGCCGAAAAGATGTACCAACAACTTTATAGCTTTAACTAGAGTTTTTAATGAACTAAGTCAGACTTAAAACACGTATAATAATTACGAATTCCATAGCGATGCGAGCAATGGAATCAATATGAGGCCTTGGCTTGAATGCGACCATATATATATGTATATATATATATATATATATATATATATATATATATATATATATATATATATATATATATATATATATATATGTATGTATATATAAGGAAATGTTTAAGGAGATGATGGTACACTCAGTATGAGTCACCGCAACGCAGTCAGTAGGCGTTGTTAGAGTTGAGCTTTCTGCCTAAAGGCGAGGCCAAACACTTGAGTTGATGGGTGTTGGTGTAGGGCTAATACGAGGGAAGCGAGCCGACTGCCTCTCTGACAAGCGCCGAGTGAGAGCGACGCTCAGCGTCCCGACTTCTTACCACGTCACGGCAGCGAGCTGCCACTGTATCATGGTCTAAGTTGTCTGACCAAGTCACTAATCAGCCAAGCAATATCAGAAGGAAAACAGTCTTAGAATTCGCTTGGAATTTGGTGATATTCGATTGTTTTAGTTATTAAATTCAATGAGGACGTATAACTGAGTTTTAGGACTACAGTTTTCCATGCTGATGTATGCTTGTTTTGTCTGTACTTGAGCTTGAGTTACTACAAAAGTGTGCTTAGAAAATACTCGCCGCACTTATGTGTCCACCTATGGTAACATGGCCGATTGCAACCTGAAAGAACACAACGGGGGAGGGACCAAACGACCGCCTGTCCGCAGACACTTCATGATGATGATGATGATGGCCACCCACCAACCGGCCGAGCGACCAACGAACCAAGCGGCCGAGCGACTGGGCCTTAGTTCAGACAGAGAGAGCGCTCTCTCTCTGTCTGTCTTCATTTCTTCACGCCCTATCTATCGCCTGCCGGTTCCTAATGCCCACCACATTACTTTCGGTCCCACCAATGGTTTGAGCGACTCTCCCTGTAGCCAGGCTTGAAAATAGATCATTGCTTGATTTCCCTATGAAGAAGGGAAAGAGAGAGAGAGAGATGGGAGAGAATAATTTTGATGAGAAACAGAATGTGGCTGTGTATTTGGAATGGAGGAAATTAATCGAAAGGATGGTGAACAAGGAGTCGCTGATTCAAGGCAAGAAACGAACTTTAAGTTTGAAATTTTTATATAGCTCGCAAATATAGCTGAAGTTAAGGACTTGCGCTGGTAGAGAATCGTCCTGTGATTGTGACCTCTCTAGCGTCGTCTCATTGTACAAAATTTGGGCGCCGAATTGATACATAGGTGCAGCAAACAGTGTACGAAGTTGATGCTTGATCTATTTATTAAGTTAATTGAGCTGAAACGTTCTATTTCTTGTGTTGAAAAAGGGTTATTCCGTATATGACGACTTCGACTTGCGTTTGACAAGACAATAGAGGCATAATGATCCTTACAGAATAGCAAAAAATAAAATGGCACTTATTTATTTGCTATTTCTCATTATAAGGTCTTCAGAAACATTTTTGCCTCAACCTTGTGGACAGAACACAGGAAATGCAGAACGTTGTGGCGGCTCAATACACCGTATGTGTATACAATAAAACGGCCTTCTCAGCAGCAAAAGCTTTAAGAGGCCCGCCTACCGCAGCACTTCCGGACAAGTGAAGGAGTGGCACTCAAGACCTCGCCGTAGCAAGGGAATACATTTGCACACATCGGCTACGTTTGGTCCTCTCGTTGGTCCTCCTGTGGCAGCCACTGTTCCAGTCGAGGCAACAGAGAAGGAATTGGTTCCTTTGGGGAATGCCCCTCTGGCCTTTCTTTCTTTTATAGTGTCTCTGCGAACAGCTGAAACCATTCTGTTTGTGACGTTCGGACAGCCTGTACAGCTATTCTACCCATGTTAGAGTAAAGCCGAAACGACGTTGCATCGCTTTCGATGTTTTGGCGCTTTTAGTTGGGGGATGGCCGAACACGAGCAGATAGTGATTCTGTATATACCTCAAGAAGGTTAACTAAAGTAGAGTGAACTTTGATGAACGCGAAAAAAAGTGTCTTCTGATGTTTTTCCCCATTGGCGAAGACGAAGAAACGATAGCAAAAGAAATACAAATATAGATAGCATGGGTATGGATCTGAATTGATATGTCAATTAAAAAGTCACTCAGAGGAGGCGTGAGCCGCACAGTTGGTAGGCAGCTACATATGAGATTTCCTTTTCTCTCTGTCTACCCCTCCCTGTCGTTAGAACAACATGATCAGCCTTATACATGATTGGCCCTTAGAATGTGTTGAATCGGGATAAATACATCTGAGCAGATCGAACTCATTAGAAGCTTCACCATTCGCTATCCAGTTAATAATAAATTAAATACTAGCTTAGTATTCTTGACTTCAGATGTAAGGATATGTACTAGCTGAAGGAGAACAAATTCAACATCTGTGAAGTAGATTTTCAATCTATTATATGTACGTTGAACAACTTGTTGTTTGTATCGGATGCGTGTAGAGAGGTGGCAAATTTTTAGCTATTAATTCATCATTATTTTGTTCTTAATAGACCAAAATTGTATTATTAATTCTTCTATTCTCTTCTTTTCAAACTCTGAGCAGCTACATAGATATTGAAATCGTTATCACATTTATTTCACACAGTTCATGTAAATTATCACATTGTTCGCGTCTCGCCTAATGAATAGCGCAGCGAATAGCTAGTATATTTCAGTGATATAAAACTAGATGAATGAAAATCAGTCAACAACTACTATAATAATATGCAAAAAATATGTGCAGATACCGATATTTTTGTGAACTATGTTGTTGCCTTTGTAAAAATCTATGTGCTTCAGCTGTAAAGAGGTCGGTTATGATGGCTGGATCTGAAAATATAAACTGTATTCGATGAAATGAAATTGTTCATTATTTATAAACAAGGAATTTGGCATTATTTATGGATCCTTTCTGAACATTTACGGGACATTGAACGATCAGTGTTCCGTTTTAGGATAAGCATTGTCTGCATATTTCTTGTATTCGAGTAACGAGTAGCCTGTATATGTTTTAGCTCAATTTCGTTCACCAAAGGTTGCTTTTTCTCATATCAGTTTCAACTCTAGGGTTACTTTTTTTGCAAAACATCAACTTACTTTTGCGACGGACGGGGACGTTAGAAATTGCATTTGCTGTCAATATCCCAAACCACCAATACGATAGGTTGTCTTATTGGAAATTTACAATACAATTCGACATCCATCTTACGTTAACTTGACCAAGAAGAGATCAAGCCAGCGTTTCGCGATTATTATTATGTTTCCCTTGTTCACCGACATCCAGACGTTCGTGTGTTGTGGCATGCCATGTCCGTTCGCTAGAGGACTTCCTTTTCTGTATCGAGCGGCACAGTGCAACCCACGCTCCACCATTGCTGGCGCGCAGCTGTCGGCGGTCAGAGCAAGTAATCGCACATGACTCGAGTCATACTTACATAATAAGCGAAGGCTTTAAAGGGACAAGAACGAAATAAAGTTCCTTGCTGCTGATAGCGCCATAGTGCTAGAGCAGAGAAAAAGAGAGAATGTTCTTAAGGTATGGCATGTGTCTGTATTTCCATCCACCCGACATTTGTTAGTAGTTGGACAATAACCGCAAGAATAATAATAATAATTGTATACCACTGCTGCTGTTGAGTCTTTTTGTCGATCACACGGTTGTCGGACGGAAGAACAAATTCCTCCTTTCCCAGTTGCGACGAATGATGGACGACGCCAGTCGCGAGGGGTTATATCCGCGTATGGGTGGGTAGCAGAAGTGTAATGAGCAATGGTGGCCATACTGTTGCCACCATAAAAGGTGTCTACTAGATGGTCGCCTTCTGAATGAATGCATACCTTGGATGGTTCTAACTAACTCACTGATTGACTGACTGATTGGTGCTTTATAGCTTGGTTCATTTCATATCTACAACACGTAATGCGGAGTAGCTACCAATAAGTGATGAGGCTAAATTCATTCGACGACGGGAAAAAAATGTATACGATTTTAATTACTTTGGAACGAGACTAGTTTATTGTACATATAAAAGAGTTTGGAGCCATATATATACATATATATATATATATATATATATATATGAGACATCGTTTCTGACTGACCGCCGATCCTTCTCTTCAGAGACTTATCGACACTTATCCGTTTCCCATTACTACGATTATGGATGATACAACAGATCTGGTTGTACCCTGGGCGTGGTGATATTTGGTCCATGACTCGGAACTACTTTGGTATCACCTCAAAAAGGGCTTCCGACCTTATACAATACTATATATATATATATGGTACCGAACTGTCTCTACCGCCCCATGATTATTAGCTAATACCATGTATTACTTGAACTTCGTGGCTTGACCTTCGATTTATTTAGCCCAAAATAAGTCAAGAGTCAAACATAACCCATGCCCAAAAGATGATTTATTGTTAGCCATGCTATCTGATCCTAGCGAAAAGAACTATTATCCTGAAAAAAAAGAACAGAGTAGACATATTTTCAGATAGCAGTAACCTATTCGTTGAATGACCAATGATACTACATTATAGAAAGGTGTCCAAAAGTGGCTTTTCATAGCCCATAGCCAATAAGACTGCAATATTTCTGGTCTGGGAATAATTTAAACAAAAATTAAACACTATCAATATCATATCGGCATTACGGAATTCATTAATTCATTGATAGAAAAGAAACAAACGTTTGATCTTGTAATACTGAAATTTATTCAAACATACAGTAGTTAGCAAGTACTATTTCTAGGGATTATGGGGGGGTGAGGGTGAGGTCGACAAGGTCCCGAGGAAGGCGATGGCATTGCCCCTCTGTCTCACAGCGAGGGACAGGCGCTGCAGAAGGAAAGAACCTGCGCGCTTGTCCCCGGTTGCGCGGATCAACCTATGGTAGACCCCTTCGAGGATGTTTGTTTTGTTTGATCTTTAATATTATAATATTAACGTAAGGCAGTCTCATTTAAGCCGCTATTTACTTTAGATGGTCAGCTGATGTCTATCCCGAACGTCAACACCTCGTAACATCCGCATGCAATAAGTCAGCAACTGCCAATCAGGTAGCCTCTACCACAATGAAACGTTGTATGCGTCTCCTAGAGCTGCCGAAATCGACTTGCCCATTGTGCGATTTTACACATATTAGCCTACGTAGAAAACATTAGGTGTTGGGTGAGAAGTTTCGATATTTGCATACAACCGTCTTCCCATACTTGAACAGGAAGTATGTTTGTGTGACAGAGAATAAGGTAGAACATCTTGTTGTAGGGTGTATCTACACGTTCCGGAGGTGAAAGTTTTCCTGTTAGGTGCGTACCGTAACTCTGTAAACAGCTTGCATTACTCTTTTACCTGAGAACTTGCATTGGCTGTGAGCGGCAGCAGCTTGGAAATCGTTCGTGGGAGATTTTAACAAGGATACGTCGCGAACCTCCCTTATAATCTGTGTAAACTACTCTTTGTCGCCCACACCCAGATGATGTCTCAATTGATGGATACAATTCTGGCCATCATAGGCCAAGCCCGTAGCTGGAGAGAGGGAATTTCCAATGCTGAAAATTTCAATAATCTTACTTTTGAACTATTACAAAGGCAAGAATTGGGCTGATACATTTTTAGGTAAATCTAGAATATAATTAACTGGTGGAATGAACACCTTGAGGCTATGAAGAGGGAATGTGATGGACTGTCGCTTAAAGTAACACGCGCTCAATAATAAACAGCTAAAATGAACTTCCACCGTTTCTAGTTAATTGACAGACTACAAGTAGAAGAAATAAGACCATTTTCTAAGTACAGGAAGTCGAGAAGTGTGTGGTGCCGGAGGATAGACTGTTCAAACTCATTTGCAAGACATGCGCCAAGTAACGGTAAAAACGATCACGGCTAGATGATATCGAACGGCAGTAAGCATACAGGAGAATAAAACATTGCTGATATTTTGGTCGAAAAATTTACTAAGATACATGTCATCTCGGGGGAGAATATGTTCTGTTGGCGTTGGTATAAACACTACCGCTCTCTTTCTCGTTTTCGTTCATATCCAAAACAGGTTGAGGAGCCCAGCTAATTTGAAGGTGAATTTCAGAAATACGCTCCGTTTGACCTCTTCCCGAGTGTAATTTTAGGGTTACAATTCGTCTGCCTTACTGCACCTCTACATATTTAGCTTAAACATTAGGCAGTCGCTGGTTCCCTAATAATTTAAATGGGTTCAGGTTGTTCCGCTCTACAAACGAAAAGGGATACATTCCGACCTTAACAGCTATCGGCCGATAGCACGTATAGATGCATTGGCAAACCTTTTAAAGCGGTGCGTAAACGCGCAATACTTCGCTTTAGTGGCGGGCAAATACAAAATAACAGTTTCGAACAGCTGGATGGGTAAACAGGCTCTCAGAGACGTATCAGAGTTCACTCCAGTACGATATATTTTTGAACATTTTGTAGCATTCAGATATAAGTGGCTCGGGTAATAGGCCGGATTCCAAACATCTCAGAGGAACAAACGGGCAGTTTAGACTTGGGGACCCCGGTCAAAGCGATCGGCAGTAGTCATTAGAGTGGAGGTAAATGTTGTCCTGTATTCGTACTGTTGAATTACGGAGCCTTTCCGGAATTATTGCATTGGTACATGGGGGAAGAAGGAAGCTATAAGATGACTATCCAGAGAATCCGAATGATTCAAAATGACACTTTACGGACTACTTTCGGTTTTAAATGCTCAAGATCTGTATAATAAAGTCGTTCGAAAGACGCGATTTTAAGTGTAACAGAATTGTGTTAAACATCAGAGCTGTTACAGCTGTATATAAATGGTCAAGTGATAGTCTACCAGCGGATAAAAGACTCAACTGGGCTTTCACGACAAGGGCGAGAAAGAGGTTGTTACGTACGAGGAAACAGCATTACGGATCTCGTTGTCCCATGAGACCGAGCAGGCAACGTTACACAACGACCGTTGTGACCCGCCGCGCTGGCTTGGAACAAACTTCATCAATCGTTCAGATAGCCTAAATCATTAAAGGCACAACAAAGCAACTCCTTCTACATCGTCAGAATCAGTAGATTGTTGCACATGGGACATTGGTGTCTGCGTTGCTAAACGATCAGAACAGGGAAACGGCCATCATATCATCCTACTGACAACATTCAAACAATCGGCATCCAAATCAACCTCCATCTCTTCTCAACTTCATATTCTTACTCATGCTTGCTATGCCGTTAGCTGCAGTCACCTGTTGGTCTTTACTTAACTGCCATAACTTCCCATACCAACTGATGTTCTCGCGCACGGTCTCTTCGTAATTTCGACCTCCACGACGCGTCAACAACTCCCTCTTGGAGACAGTAATGTTGCAAACTTCTCTTCCGACGTCCACTATTACAATCGTTCTGTGTCTCAAGTTCCCTTAGAGAGGCAACTCTATCAGCGGATCTACAGCGTTCGCGACAACAACTATGCGTCCATGGACACTAACACTTTGGATATCTGGTATGGTTAGAACGAAGCCCTAATAGATATTAACGACACTGACGACCCAACACCAAGAATACAAAGAGCATAAGCGTACACGAATGGAAAAACATTCTGTGTAGAACAACCTACATTTGGGAAATTTCCGGATAGCGGATTTCTTAGACTGTTTAATATTATTATTATTATTTGTATGCAAACCTATTTGTTCATATCAGCTTAGGTTCGGATCTTCTGCCAGAAGTTGGAACAGAACGTCTGGTATTAATAGTTGTCAAACCAATGTCGCCATACTGTTCGTGGTGATTAAATAATCTGTTTGAAAATCATAATCAGAAATAATTAAGCAATTAGCTGCGCTCTACTTTAACTCGAAGGAAGATGTTAGAACAATTTCAGCCTTGGTAACGTCGTTATTGTTAACTGCATTATCTGACACCGTGACAATATATAAATTGATGTCGGGTAGCAACTATGCAGGTGCTGGAAGCTCACCATCACACTGTTGATCCGAAGCTTTAGCACTAACAATGATGAGTCTCGTTCTTCTATGACATGTACCGTGGCTAGATCCGGCAGTTCGTCTTTCAATCTCCTGTGTGCTCGGAAGGATCCCAGTAGACTTGATCTTGGAGCTACTAAGCTCTTTGCCTCTATTCGAGTCATTAAGCCGACAGTAGCAGCCACTTAAAGCCAGATGTCTTCGCCTGATGTCTGGCGTGATAGCCCTTCGTTTCTTAGTCTCCGACCATCAGCAAGCTGCTGCCTAACGGCACCCTAATGGCCTAAAAACCCTTCAGTGTGTTGTGCACTAGCGACTCTAGGAAAGAAAGCAAAATATGGGGGGAAGAGACCATTCGGCCCGGGGGTGGGGTGCGGGGTCATATGAGCGTAAACACATCGCCATCGCCGCTCATATCACCGCCCATAGCAGAATGGCCATGAGTCAACCGCGACACAACGCTACCTTGTACGAAGCCAGCCTCCAACACGAGAGCTGATGAGGGATGTTCTAGCATAGCCGACAGCGAGCACATATATGGTACGTGGAGTCAGATGTCACCTAAGTTAACGGTGTCTGTCAGGAAAAAATATTGCTTCCTGCTGGATTTTACGAATAATCGGAGGGTTAATATTATATTTCGCTAACGCTAACAATGACTCCCATACCGACAACGAATAGCTCAAGTAATGGGTTGCCGAATCTTCTATATATTTTATATATCATATACGACCTTGTCTAATTTTTTCGGCAGAGGTAAATCTACGTTCGCTCGAAGTGTCAAAGGCATTTAAGTGAATTTCTCTTTGATTTTCGACGAAGGTGAATTTGGGTTATTTTTACCGCAAGATTGCACAGTTGTCGTAGAATACATTTCACAGTCCACGTAATGACTATTCGATGCTAATTTTCTTTAACAATGGATGCTTAAATCATTACGGACGTCAAACTTTACTGACCACTTGAGCGCCCTAGCTTGTATTAAATACGATTGTGAAACAACAACCTATTAAGATTTCTATCCTAAAGGCGCGCAAAACGAAGGATTGTGATCTCGGGAATGATTGTGCGGATACAGAGCTAATATTTGATACACGTTACACGATAGATATACTGGAGTGTCCCTTGCCAGACTAGAGCGTCGTCCTCCAATGGGTAATATTTATAACAAAAAACTAAGCCACCTACTCATCGCGCGCTTCCCCTTTTATCTCCTAAATCATCTTTTAAAATAATGAATATTATTATTGGATTGGATTAATCCCATAACGACTGGAAAGCGAACGAGTGATTCAGTAGCACTAGCAGCCGTATCTGCGGCTACTGTATACAAATATATATATATAATGGAGGCTAATGTTGCTAGCGTTGTTATACGTGCCTACGCTGCCGTCATCTTGCACGATCCTATCTGTCTATCGCTGCTGACGTCGCCATCGCAGCGCAGTTAGTCCGCGGAGGCGGCGCTCACCAGCGGCCGGCCAACACCATATATATATATATATATATATATATATATGACCACAACCCAAATAGACGGCGCCACTCATCGGCGGTGGTGTCTGTAGCCAGAGTCTGACGACGAGGCAGCCAACCAGTCACTCGCTGAGGCATCCACTCTCTATGCTATACTTTACACGCACAATGCGTGCATGTCTATGTCTGCGATTGTGTGTGTGTGTGAACGTATCTGCCGTATCTCTCGTTGTCTCTTCTATTTTATCCTTCTACCTTTCCATGTGCCACCCGCCGCCCTCTATCTTCGCTACGTTCGTTTGGCATCACCACCACCACCAGCACTGCCACAGACATCGCTGCCACGACAGACTACTCTTGTAGTCGTTATCTTCGTATTCGCCTATAGCCGCCTTTACTAGGCGTTTAGCCTTCTTCGTGGCTCTATTTGGCTTGGCTTTCCCTCTTGTAAAGGTTGACTGACTGGCTCGCTCTCTGCGTTTCTATCGGGCTGGCCGGCGTGACTACGGGTGCTGAACTGTAGTGTGGTAGGGTGGTGTAGTTGCCTGAACTGAAAGGCGCGCTTTGCAGCAGTGAAACGCTGCTGTCGTCGTCGTCGTCGTCTGCCTGGCTGACTGACTGCCGACCGAGAGCTGAGCGACAGGAGCACGTGCGCGTGAGCACAGTCGAGCTTTGAACAACAACGAATGCTACACAAATGTTGAACTGATTGTAAGCTGGACAGGACTGGATTCTGCATGGATACACACCTCTGCATGACGACATTGATCGAAGCGATGACATTAGCCGTCTAGCAGTTTAACTATAGCCATCCACTCATCAGAAAAAAAGCAGCACACAACTGTCGTACAGGAAAGGGAGCCAAAAGTAGACTTACAGTTGAAGGAGCTATTTATCGCCCACCTCATTTGGATAAACTATAATAAGACTCTCAAATTTTGAGTTCACGTTTGAACTTTTCAGACAAGTCTATATATCGGCGCCTCAGTTGTTTCATACATAAAGGCGTGTTTGCAAGTTGGCAGACAGTGCGGTTTAGAGCTGATCTGTGCAGCTCAATCGTAGGCCTCAGAGAAGTTTCTTCCCTTTTATCTTAGCTGACCCTCAGCTGACCTATTTTGTCGGCCTCAGATAGGCTGGCTTCACTATCAAGTCAACCTCCGTTAATTTATCCCGCGTGACACTGAGCCACGTGAACTTAATTACGTGCTTCATCGTGTGGCTATCGAATCGCAGGCCATCCGGTCAACACGGTCTCCTTCAAAGTGGAAAGTTTCGTGGTCTCACTTTTTCAGTCTCTCACTTTTGTCTTCAGTGTTTGCATTTATCTACTCAGTGTTTGCTGTAGATGGAAACGGGTGGTACTGAATACTGCACTACACTTGTTTCCACTGACTCCGGATAGATTCCAATAATATGCAATTTTCATGAAAATTTAAATTTTTATAACATTCAGCAGTTTTTCGGTAACCTTTTTTGAACCCATACTCCTAAGAACACCAATCTTAGCCGCCAGATACCCCAGTATCCCTAGCTAATACAGAATATGGAAATAGGTACTTACTAGTCATTAAAGAAGGATTGTATCCAACCGAATACACTCCCCGCTCTGGGGACCATCCTACGAATTGAATTTAGATACGTACGACAATATAAGGTTTGTCTATGTATTGATACGGATATTTGTGTCAATATGAAAAACTAGAGGCCTGTGACTCGTTTTGGGTAACAATAGTCGCTGATAGTAGTTGATAACAAAACGTGCGTTGCATTCGTGACGCGGTCTACAAGATGCAGCCACAGCATCCATTAGACGCCATGAATTCCTGCCGTCGTAGGAACTTCGTGTGGAGGACGTCGGGGAGCTGAGATTCAAGGTGTAGTCTGAAGCACCGAGATGCGATGGGCGCCTCGGGTTACGTTAAGGCTAGAACCGCAAAAATAATGCGATGGGCCTTAGAAAACCTTGTTGGTGTACGAGAGACTCTGAAGGGAAATCGAATTCAACGGATTCCTATATACATATATATATATATATATATATATATATATATAGGTTGAAAGAGGCTTCACTGAGGCCCGATTAGGGCGTACATATCGCCACCGTAGAAACTATGCGTCGTTGGTCGCAACATGCCTAAATAACACACTGTATAAACACTTTCCTCAATCTCTCATTTCATCTAAATTTTTTTTCTGACATTTTTCTTAGTAACGCTGCTATGCGGATAAGTGCCAAAAGTTCTGATGACAAGGGCTGGGAGCCATTCAGCAATCAACGAAAAAACGTTTTTGCAAATTTTGTTCTTATTATTACAAATGTTGGGAGCTCTGTTACGGTCACATCCTCGACGACTAAGTTTCTGATACTGCTGCTGCTGCTAATTCTAAAGGTGATATTCGGGTTGTCAGGTATTATGCCAGTAGAATACGAATGTAAAGGCCAATTTAGAGTCCGATCTTACCAGAAATTCAATACGATTGCGTGCATGTGGGAATACTTTGTCCTGTTGTTGATCACATCATATTGACGACGTCGCCGCTTAAAGGTGGCTTTGGAACCCGTGAAGTGAATGCTTTGAGGTATATATTACTGCTATTGAGATATGCTCCGCATCGCAGGTTCAAAACCAGCCGTTGAATAAGTGGATTTTTGTCCCTATATTACTCGTACTTGTATTCACCCTATTAATGAATACTAAGAAATGCCTGTGATGAGGGAAATGCTGGAGGACATCTCTAAGATTCCGCCTTTATCGGGTCCTCACAAACAGATGACGCTCATTATTGTAACCAAGGCGTTTTATAGGGGTAGGCGCCAACGTGCTGACAAATCGTATCAGCCCTGAGCTGATAAGATTAGTCAATTTAACTAACTAATGTAACTCCACCTGCCTTTAACTCGACATCGATCCTATAGCTATAACCAAGAGAATAATTGCTACGTCTGTCGCTCTCCATCTTAGTTAGTCTATTAGTGTACGTGTACTAATTATACTAACTGAGGCGACATTTACTGAGTATGTACCAATATGAGAATGGCACGTGAGGAGAGAGATGCAATGTAGTAATCAGTCATCAACTAATGGTCTAATCGCAAA
The DNA here is from genome assembly GCA_019614645.1 of Stratiolaelaps scimitus. Lineage (NCBI taxonomy): Eukaryota > Metazoa > Arthropoda > Arachnida > Mesostigmata > Laelapidae > Stratiolaelaps > Stratiolaelaps scimitus. The sequence continues at coordinate 142,787 of JABWDB010000096.1, read as the reverse complement.
TGAGACTCTCGAAAACGGCTTGTTATCATTCTCCTATATTGTAGCCTCTATCCTCTTAAACTATTTTAGATGATATCACCTGACGCACCCCTACCTTGTTATCCACAATGAAATGAATATATTGATTGACCACGTTTTGCATTAAATTGAAACCAGACAAGCAGGCGATTACATTGATCAATAGGATTCGTTGATGTAAATTAAGTAATGATTGCGGACAACGATATGGGCTATAAAATGCAAATTACTAAAAAAGCAGAGTCTACATTTATATAATGATCATCAGTATTATTATTATTATTATTATTATCATATTAGACGTCAGAATCAGTGGCATGAATGAAATTTGCCGCAACAACGAGCACCACGGTGTATGCACGGCTATGCACTAGATTATGCTTACATTCATTTAAATGATGTATAATATTGCCAAACACCGCCATTCATATCGATTTACTTAGATGTTATTCTCTGACTTATGACGCCATTGGTCGTTTCTTGTTGTTAACAAAAATAACTGGTGACTGGGCTTGGCTCACTACAACATTTCGGTGAGGAGCGAACGAAATAACGAACGAGCAAGAAAGGGCGGAATGTAGACGTTGCCGTCGTCGTAGTAGTGGTACTAGTGATGGTAGTGGTGGTGTTGCTGCTGGGATGGGATGAGTTGGTCTGTTGTTGCCGCCTGCCCCCTTCGTGCCCTTCTATGGGTAAACAGCATCCGCGTGGGTGGGACTGTGGCTGGCTGCTTGGTTCGTTCGCTCGTTCATCTATCTAACCCGATAGAGCCAGACACAGACAACGTTGTGGAACGGTGGTGTGACGATGACGGCAACGACGACGCACACAAAACAAATCGGTCGCATCGTTTCTTCAACAGTATAATGCTCCCGTCGCTGAAGAAGCTATTGCTTACTGCCCCTTACCCTTTCTGTTTTTGTCGTAAAACGATCAACGTTTCTAACTCGTTGTCATATTAGCGGTAGCCGTTGCTTGGTTAACCAGTCCCATTAGTGTTGTATCTATCGTATATATATATATATATATATATATATATAAAAATTGAAATCCACACACGAAAGCATATTTGCCTGTATCTGGCAAACGAATGACCTGTGGTCAGTTAGCATCGAAAGAGAGAGAGAGAGAGAGAGAGGAATATATCCATGTGTCATTCCACTGCTAATGTTTAGGCTGTTTTAAGGAGATGATATGAACTCAATGTCTACAACCAGAGACTTGTTACTAGGGTAAATTAGATAATTCCTTATTTATACAGGCAGCTATAATTATCGTTACTAGATGGCGTCATAATAATCACATGATATCGCTCTTGAAAAAAATATCTCCTTATAGTCAGGCAACGGAGTTTATTCTGTACCCTTTTTGCATCTATCGAATTGCATATTTCCAAGGTGTATTGAGTTTTATGTTTAGGCTTGATCTGAGGGGAACAATTTATCCTGAAAACGACATGGTACGAAAAATAATTTCCATATTCACAAAAATGCAAAAAAACTGCGCTAGGCTGATGATGAGATATGGGAGCTGCTAAACTGGATAACATGCGTCAAAGTGCCCATGTGTGGTGTGTTTCGCTCACTCCTAGACAAACAAGAGTACTATTAGGATAATGACGGCAAAAAATAGTAACCGATTATAACGAACATTTAAATCGCTTTTAGAAAAATACAGACTAGAGTTAGCCTTGCCCTGACGGACGGCGACCAACTCTCGCGAAATGTTTATTTAGAGGATATGTCCTAAAATTTTGAGATTCAGTGGTTTCTAAGACATCAGCTGCGTTTGCGTCGGCAGTGGCCTTCGGCTCCTGGCCAATGCCGTGACTCTCTTCTGGCTCTTAAAGGTTTTCAATTTTGGTGCTAATGTTTAGAAGGTGGCTTGCTCAACCGTTATATAACTAACGACGGTGGCAGCCATCGGCCTTCGCCGACGTATTGGCTTATGGACATGCGGACAGACAGACAATGCAGTTTTTCAACATCTCGACAAATGATCGTTGTTGTCCTGAAAACAATCGACTTTAGATATAGGAGCACCTATTCCTTGTTTCTTCGACTAACTCAGACGTATCAACTAAGCCTATAAAACAGCTTGTCAATCTTCCGTATGAGGAATAAGTCTCACATTAAGCTTAATTAATTGAATTTGTTATTGAGGGAACTTAATTAATTGAGAAAAAATATTGAAAAACGACTGTGAAATTGTTAATAGTATGTGTTTTTGTTTTTTTGCGAATAAAAAAGTTAACCCATCGAAATGTCTATATTAACCGTTACCATAAGGCTCGCCATAGCCGTAAACCTCTAAAAAATAAACAATTTAAACAAAGAGAAAGTATTCTAATCAAGGGAAAAGTAAGCGAAAAATGAGCCCGAGGGGGTTTTTCGGCCCCCGGAAGTGTCATTTGACATTATCTTAAAAACTCAAAAATTAGCATCTGTAGATATAGGAACACCTATTGAAAAGTTGTTCAGAAATGCATCGTCTAAAGGTAAAAAAAGCACCCTTTACATAGAACACCATGTTAAGAAATTTTCAAGAAGTGGCATTTTAGCATCATATACAATATTTGCTAATGGATGCGGCTCATCGAGACGTATAGAGAAATGCAAAAAAACACCCCTTACATAGACCTAATGGTGTTCAATTGCAATTTTGATTCCAACCCCGGCGAACTCCGCTGTCGTATAGACCCCATCGGTAGCTACACAGCGGTACCAAACATGACTCCCCCCACCCCCTTTTAAGAAGAAAAACAGCCCCAAAATCAGCCCCGAAAGTATTGGAAGTCATTGCCAGAGGGACAGACGGACATCAGCAATTCAATTTAATGTGAGGTTTATTTACGGAACTTGCTATTATAGGATAGCAACCTTACTAAATACTATAATATAAAACTATAATAGAAGGTGCGTCTTATGAAGCAATGCCGAAAAAATTATTACAACCTAATAATTGAGAAGAGAAGGAATAGGAAATCTAGGCTTGGTGTGAGAGTCGAACCCAGTGAAGTATTCGTATGTGCCTTCTCAATCGGATGGAGCACGTAGATGCACTGGTTCGATTCCCACAAATGCACGTTTGCATTTAGAGGGCTCCGTCTTATGAAGCAATGCCGAAAGCAGTTGTACCGTAGACGTGAAATATTTTAGCCCGGATATTTCACTTTAGGCTAAATTTGAGAAAAGATTTATACAAATCATGGGATAAGGATAAGCTAAGTAATAACCTGGGAAGAGCTAAGCACATTAGAATATAGAGATGGAATAAGAAAATCAAAAGAAGCGTTCGAAAAACATAAGGTTACAAAAGCATAGAACTCTAGGGAAGTGCAAAAAAATCAACAAGGCTATATTATCACCGTTAATGGATAATCCTTATTGTCCCCGTCCTTCCTTGGAACCACGGCGATTGTTCGACGTGGTTCCAAATGGGGCGGGAACAATCGTCTAAACATAGAATCTGATGAGATAGTTGCCTATTATGATGATATATAATAATATTATATGTCAGAGAACATGAAATAGGTTTTCAGTAGCAAGAAGGATATGCAAGAGCATCTTTGTTCTTGCGATAACGCGCGCAAATGCAATCATGACCGTAGATTCAGTCATCAATTTAAAGAGCACTTGCCGGATAGCAATGGAAATATTCATGAGCTATTTGGAAGGTCCAACTTTTGGGAGTATGACCACAGTGCTCGGCTGTGGTTTACCTGTTCAGACATGTCGCGGCAGTTACTTACTTGTGACTCTGCTAACCTTTGCCTGTAGATAAAAAGGACGCTCTCAAAAACATCGAGGAAACAAGAATTATTCAAATAATTATTTTGGAAAGCAATGTGACGAAATTGAGTTTAATGGTATTCAGCAAGTTAAGGGAGTGTATGCACAAAACTATGCAAGAGTTAAAAACTGTAAATATTTGATTCACAATAGCTTAGGCTTCCTTGAGCTGCAGCTGGAATCGAATTGCGAGAACTTTAATCGAGTATGAACACCTACTCGAGCCCGGTACTAAATGATTTGATGTTGTTATATAGTATCGATAGTACTAAGAACATCGGGTTGCGCGTTAATATTATACAGGTCATGCGAACACAGTCATTTCGTTATTGATGAACATTGACGGCACCGTCCGTAGAAATACTTCGTGTTTGAATCTGTTTATCTATTTGCACAACATACACCTTCGTTGGGCTTACTGCCGGTAGGGAGGTCTGTTCTATTTTTTACTGATGCTATATCTTTCAAAAACAATTGTTGAAAGCTTTCAGCACGATCGTAATTCAAATATCTACGGGTTTCTCTAATTTGTTTATTTTTCTTTGTCTTGAGGGTACAACACAACCTCAACTTAACTATAAATGTCCCTCCGTGGGTATTCCTTTCATGAGTCAAGCATGTCCATAACCTTTGTGCGAGTTTTGAGAGGCCGATGGTCTCCGCCAGTGTGTCCGTCGCAATTTCAAACAATATTCCTACAGGAATTTGCTTGACTTGCTCTAGGCATCTATGACCCAATGCACATGTCATTGTTACATACTCTGGGCTCATGCTCTTAGTGTCTCTTGGTAGGTCGGGGGCGCCAGGCTGAAACTGACAATCCCGGACACCGAGGGATGCCTCCGGATACGGCTCGAGCCATCCGACTGCTCGTTGCAAAACGCCGCGACAGTGCTGCCACCTACCGGATGCCCCGTTTCGGGGCTGTTTCTTGCTACGGGAGAACTCGAGGTCGCTGTTGGGGTCAGATGATTCCAAATGGAGAGGAATTGATATCACACTCCTTGACTCTATGTGCTGGTATTCGCAACTGTGAATTTGATAACGCAGTATGCAATAATAATAATGCACAAGGTTTATGATCGTATACGTGCTGCGTTCGGGTCAAATACGCACAGGGTGCGTCTTCTATGCTATAGAAATTGTGTGCTCGAATTGACAAACAAAATGTTTGAAAAAAATTGTAGGTCAACTTGAATATTCGAAAATTTAATAGCACACATTTGATCTCTACTAACGCCGACGATCGACGTATACACAATATCTCAACTACAATTCCGCGAATCGAGGCTGTCTTTATATTATATTACAATGGGGGTTAGTCATTACGTTCGTTCATTGGTGCGTTTATATTTACGACGAAGAAAAACTGATCAAGTGAAGAGGGTCCTGTCATGTATCGTAAATGATGTCGTCAATTTCATTGGTCTACATATTGTGCTTTCTTCAAATGGCCGAGTTAGAAGTTTTGAACGAAATAGACTATTGTAGTTTCTTCCCAAATGATATCGCCCTTCCAGCGTAACTCATTCGCTTGTAAGTGACGAGAGTCTCAAGGTCTAAGTGAAGGCTGTAGGTTAAGATTTTCGTACGCAGCCTCGATCGTGCAGCTAACATTGGCCATCACTGGTTCGTTAATGGTAACCTATGTAATCCCATGGTGACAACAATAAGAGTGGCGGCCAAACTGAATTCAAGGTGCATAGATAAGACTATGTCCTCGGCTTGAGCCAGGCCGTTTTGGCATATATGTGTGCTGCCCTCTTATAACCTTCACCATCTCTCAGATGCAGTCGCCAGTCGAGAAACGATTCCTCTATCTGGCTTAGCTTCATCCAATTGCGATTTCTCGTCCTCGCGTTGGAATACACCTGCCTATTATGCCTCGATTGACGGTGGAGCAAGGAAATAAGGGATGGGGCAGCTGGAGTCTCTCAACTGAGGTGTCGGCATGGTGCTCTTGGCGGGCTCGTGTGGCTGTTTCTGCTGTTAATTGCGAAACTAATGACCCTGAACGAGATTGCGCTACTAGCCAGCTTGGAGGGCACGGCCTGATCTAACCGCGATCGTGCAGGACACCAGACATAGGCGCCATAGATAGGCGTGCGCTTTTGCCACTGATGGTGGTCGTCGTCGTCGTCGTTTGAGGCGGGCAGATGTTCACGAATCGAACAGAATAGGATGCACACGAAGCTTACACAGCTTGAAGGGGCAGACCCAGGGTGGAGGGGGCAAAGCACAATTGCAATGCCCATGTTCGAGGTGGCATAACGATATATATATATATATATATACGAGTACTAGAAAAAGACAGATCCCAACCATACCACAATAAAATCTGTCGTTGTGAGGGGATGGCAATTAGTGAATTACTTCTCAAGGTAATGGAAATAACGACTTTTCGGGGTCTTTGTCTCCAGAGTTGAACAAAACGAAGTAATATACTATTTTCAATTTAAAACTCAAACTTTCTCGGAGTGACTCGGACGATTTCGGCTTGAGAGGCGCCTCTGATCGGCCTCAACCGATTTGGTTTGGACAGTTTTGAATTCCGTTTGGAAGTATCCGGCTTGGGTTTGTCTGAGTTGGTGTACATTATATCAATTTTGAGATAATTTAAACTATATGGAATATGTCACGAGCAGAAGCCCATACATGGGAATCATTTCAACCACTTTTTTTTTGTTTTGGAACACACTGTAAAATGCATACGCACTAACCCCGAGCTTCACACAAATGGTTTAGACCACTAGTATCATATTATCTAGTCTCTTATTTTGTTTATTTGTTTTGTTCTTAAAATATAATTTTACCAAGTAATATTCGAAGCAGAGTTCATGACAGTTATCTCGCATGAAACATTGACTTAACTAAATAAAACTATGGGATTTTCCCCAATTGCTGGAGAAAACAGTGGTCAGCTGGCTAATGTAAATTGTTTTTTTCTTGCAGGTAAGTTGACTACACGCCAAACACTCATCAGGTTTTGCAGTTCGCAGTATAAAATCCAAAGTAAACGTGTATTCCTGTCACCTTTATTGCAAGAGTTTTTCTCATAAATCACCGAATGTATCAAACATATTTTCGGGGTATCAAATAAACAAGAGGGAACAGAATAAATCACTCGCCTTAACCATAAAGTCTTATCACATTCACAGTTCGTATGTAATTTCTATGAACGTGGGTGTGCTTGTCTGCCATAATTCACTAGATAATATAATGTCATATAATTGCAGTGTGGTCGTCTTTTCGTATTTTTGTTAAAAAAAAATATATATATATATTTATATATATATGGTGATCGATATAACATGGATTGTATTGCATTTAAAAACAATCGTTTCCATGAATTATTGGCTTTGCTGCGAAGCCCACCCGGAGACTGCTTTAACAATAATCCATGCATCCTCGGCGTTCGTGGTGACGATGTAGCAATCTGTCAAAAGAGAAGGCGATAAGTGTTATTCATTTTCGGTGCTGGCTTAGTATTAGCATCACAGTGCCAAGCCAGAGCTTCGTGTGAATTACGAGGCTTGCATGCAGACCTGAGTCTCCCATTAATGCGCACAAATTAGTAAGAAATGGAAGTATCGCAAATAGTCTTGCGTATCGACTTTTTGCAATAATCATGATTGAACTTGCAGAAGAAGTCAAGGTGTTACTGATTTGGAAAAATTGCTGACGTTAGTTTGTAAAACTTCAACTGCACTTTTCAAATATAATATGTTCTTGATTTGACCCATGGATCATGACGAACGGTATGAGGTTTACAACTTCTGGCTATTAGTACACTCATAATTATACTTAATTCCGTTGGTTTTTGTCGACTGAGAGGAATGGTTTTCAACGACTTAGCCAACTAGTCTGGCTATTAGCGAGGATCATAAAAGACAGAGGAGACTACTTTTTCAGTGTGTCGCTGCCTGTCCGAGCGTTAGTAGGTTTTTAGGGGTCCACTAGAGATGGTGACGATGAAACTTCGAATTGAGCTTGCTTAATTGAATTTCCGATGTGGCGGATATCTAACGCTGATCTAGGTTGACCCTTGATGAGTTGTTCCATCGAGAAAGGCGGAGTCAGACGAGCTCAGATGGTGGACCCCTGTGGATGGGAACGAGTTGATGAGGTCGTGTGGAACTACCCTGATCGTGTGGGAGAGAAGTCGGTGGCTCCATTTTTCGTTCAAGACAGCATTTCTCTATTTATGAAGGCAATAGCCGCTCTAGTGGTTGATTACCCAACTGAAAAACGAAATTTCATTTAACACATGACAATTAGATCATGTTGCCAAAGTGTATGCTCGTTATCTAAAATAAATTAAAGTGTAATGTTTCATTAACGATTACAGCAAAATCAGGCAATCATGATAAGTGTTTCATAGGGAAACAAATAGGCCTGGTTCCAATGTGACTAATTTTACGGCAAGCCTCATCTCATATCGTTGTGTTGTCGGAAATACTCACGAGGTAATTTATTTTCGCCGGCTTGCGCCTTCTATTCCGAAATGCTTTCCTCGCATGTTGAGCGCTCTTTGTCGCCGTCCGCTGGACAATTGTCAAAGGTCGCTGGCAACGACTTGGGTAGGTGATCGTCGTAACCCACGCTTACTTACGCCAACCTCGCGTCTTCCTCCGCATTCGACTGGGCACTGCTGAAGGTCAGGCCTGCCTTCCAGGACAGGCTCTTCAATGCGGGTCGCTGAAGGTAGCTGAAGCCGCTCGGACAGAAAACGTCGGTAGTGCTCGCACCATGATTGACCTGCGGATACGCCGTGACACCTGCGACGCAGTTCTGCCTGGCAACTCGTTTTCCTGACGTATTACAGCATAATTATGCTGTGATACCTCGGGAAGACGTAGCACACGCTTTGTCTTGAAGTGGCGCTATTCGGTAACAACGCTCCGGTCCCTTTGATTGTGTACAAGAGTCCGTTCCGGAGGAGCTAGCCAGAGACATCTGTTGCGACCATCTGGCTCAAGCGAGCTTCCTCCCTCCGTCGTATAAGAATCAGCCGCCTTCAGACGGGTGTCGTCAAGCGCATCGTATCCCCAGTCTGTAATTACGCTTGGCAAACCTGACTTGGAAATGGCCCTGCACGCCACAATTGATGCAGACCCCTGAGCCATTGCGCGCGCAATCTGGCTCGCCTCTCACCAATTTGGCAACACCGATAAATATATGCACTCAGTAGTCACGCATGAATTTGACAAGGTCTCTGGAGTAAGACGGAGGGGTTGTAGCAAGGTGGTGCACTAACCCATCGCACCTGCAAGCTTCTTTAACATCCTTGAGGAATCCCTCGAACGTAAAGGGCAAGCCGACAAGCTCCAATTGAAGGGGTCTCTCCTTGATAAACGCGTCCGGTTCCAGTATACTCTTTCTCATGCGTGCGTAGCATTCTATCAGGAACAGGACAATGCTGAAAACCGGTGGTGGAAACCGCTAGAACAAACGAGCCGGCTTGTGCCATAACAAGAATTACCTCAGTAAGCACATACTTGTATGTGGATGTAAAATGAATGATATGAGCATTCGGAGTATATAGATACATGTTGTTTTACAATTATGCGTTGCCCTTTATCTATAAGGGATATCTTTCATGGAGTCAACTCGTCACACGCCCTACAGCGGGTAGAGACAACAGATTAGGAGCTCAGTGGGGTGGCGGCTTCGTGCGCGTCTTGCAATCGGAAGAGACACGAAGGTGCACGGGTTCGATCCCCACCGTTGCACATTTGCATTTAAGAAAAGGCTTTGTCGTATGAAGCAATGCCGAAAGCAGCACCGTGGACGTTAAATGTTAGCTGAGCGCCAGCCCGGAAAATTTACTTTATTTGTGAGTTCTTGTTGAAAGTTTGTGGATTAGTCTAAGCACAACTTTCGACCAATGGATTTGGAGAAGAAAACTTAAACATCAATTTTCTTCAAAGAATAACGATACTTTATCAAATTTTGTGCTATACGAGACCACAAATCTGGCCTAATTCTCTCAAATTTGAAGAAGTTGATTGGCTGGGAGACTATCCCCGAGACTATCTCCTCGTACTACATAGTTCAGCACATCGTTAAGGACGATCTTTGCATGAAGAAGATTTTGGCCAAATGGGTGTCACTATTATCTAAGACGAAACCGACCCTGAAACGTATTCTCATGAGTCAAGCTGGACGTGCAAGAACCAGCGGAATCAGCGTCGATAATATTTGAAATCAGGTAGCAAACTCCTATTCATACAGAGTTGAACTGGAGGCGGGTGAATAGATTCTCGGCGACAAAGGCCATATGATTTGATTATCGCCATAGATTTCGGAGAGGTGTAGAAAAACTTTTGGCAGAGAATCTGGATACGTGGCTTGCTGGAGACATGTGTATGCGTGCGTAGCTTCCCCACGACAAAGCTTGTCCCCACAAAGCTACTGCTATTGTTGAGTTTTTGGGTCGAAAAGGGAATCTAGTTATGGAATGAATCCTCATATTCTACTGATATAATCGTACCAGACTTTTGTGTTTTGGCCAATTCAAGAGGAGAGAAGTTTTTTGGCCTGGAAAAAAGAAGTGAAGTTTATGACATCTAACACGGTGGTCATATGAAGGATGTGTCAGAGGTACCGACCAGATGCCAACGCTTTATAATTTCTCAGGGATCATACTTATAATGCATAAAAAATATTTCATAAATATGGATAAATAGCTATTTTTAAAAACACTTGCGGTGGGTTTGCGTGAATAACCCGAATATGATTCCCCGTTATAGAGAACGTGAACGGATCTGTAATTAGTAGTTATATGAGGGTGCATACGGTTGTATGTGGTCCCAACTCTCCGTCAAGTGGCTCTCTATTATTTGATGGAGAAACTGGGCCTATTCAGGATCGAGGGTATGGGGCTGTTGACAAAAGTTGACACAATTGATTTAGTAAATGCGTGGCGTTGGATCCTGAGTACACATTTTTCTCTGCCCAGTTTCCATCTCAGTTGAGCTGAATTTATTCTCGGTAATCCTCGGATAAAGCTGAAGCGATTGGAGCTTGGCGCATGCCGAGAGGCGACGTCAAGGAGGGACCACGTTACGCAAGTTGTTGTGTTTCCCATGAATTCAAATTGGTCCTTGAGTCACTTTGCCCAACCTGGTTTTGCAAGGGCTATTGGCCTATTAAGCACCTCTCCTAATTGAAACAGGAGACAACAATTAATCTTCACTAGTCACAAATCCAACAGGGACGTTATGCATAACGCCTGTTCATATTATTGCACTAATAATTGATGCGATGAAGTAATACATAGAATTCAGATCAATAGATATACGATGCTGGCAGTACAGCTACCATATATATATATATATATATAAATATATATACAATGCGGAAAGATAAGCAGAGAAATCATTTATAATTCATAATATTATATGAACTGTTGCTTTGGGCCGTCATGTTGATAAAATACGAATCTCCTTTATTGGAGAAGTGATTGAATCAAAATAATCAGTGTATTTATGTGTATATATCAAATACTGATACATCCTGATGTTGAAAGACATGCTTCTAACAACACTCAGGGTTTTGCTTTCTATTGGGCGACCACTCATTTTAAGATGTATCCATGAATTAATGTGACTTCCAAAAGCTCGGAACTTCCCCAGCACAAGTGACTTGTACGCGGAATGTTCTTCAAAATTCGAGTATCGTAAAGCAAGCACTTGTTAATGTTTTGTTTAATTGTAAGGGGAACGTGCCCTAATACCGATCGACCACCTCGCATTTTCTTGATACAGCGTGAGCTGTATTGCTGATGGCACTAACAAAGGGCTTCTGAGATGCAACTTTTTTTTTTTTTTTTTTTTTAGAGGAGAGAGATGGAGAGATGGAACCCAGATCCCTTTTACCACACACTAATAATGATTTGCAAGATAATTTCAATGGTCATAGAGGCTTACGTTACACACGTGTAAAAATAAACGTATTTGTATGTAAATATAGGATTTTATAAGAATAATGAAATTTGACTTCATTTGAAATTGTTTGCCTAATTTCAACTTCCACGATATACACATACACTAGGAAACAATTGCCAACTCTCCCAAAGTGAAAAAAAAATATTATTTTTGAATAGTCTTTTAGAAACATCTATGGAAAAGTTGTATGGAGTTCCAAAAAACCTAGAAACGTAAGCATTGGGACCTAATGACATTGAACGTTAATTATTATTACTGAAATACTTCAGAAATGTGAAAAGTAATTTTATTTTGTAACAAACTTCTTACCGTATTTCCAGAATTTAAAACGAGGCCAGATAATTTATCGTGGGGTTAAATAGAAATTATAATAGACTGAAATAATTTCGATAAATAGTTTTCCGGGCTCGATATCAGGAACACAAAATATATAATTGCAGCGGTTAAACTTGGCGACAAAAGAGAACAGGAAGTCATTAATATAATAGTAATGGATCAAATAATTGATCCACTGTAAAAGAAGAACGTTCTTTATATAATAGTTGGAAATAAAATATTCGTTTACAATGGTCACTCAGTAAGAAACACGTGTTGTGTCAAAATTCAATAGTCACCTAAAGATTTAGAGACGCTTTCGATTTGAATTAACTCTGTCAATTACTGTTAAAAGCACTCAATGACTATTTACTAATTAACTAACATTAACACTTATTTACTTAGGAGAAATACCTAAGAACAATACCAGCGTATGCAATACCAAGAGACACAGGTTGGCCATGTCGTTAATTGCAAGTTCAAATCGTCCCATAGATATTGCATGGATTTTCTTGTCTCGTAGTAATGTCATACGTAGTCTCGTAGTAATGCCAAGGATAAGTGACGGAATGAACTGCCTGATGGGCAATTGAAATTACCTTGCAAATCATTATTAGTGTGTGGTAAAAGGGATCTAGGTTCAAATGTCTGGTTTACGATACTCGAATTTTGAAGAACATTCTGCGTACAAGTCACTTGTGCTGGGGGAGTTTTCTGGAGCTTCAGCCAAAAACAAAAAGCCACAGGCACAAGAAGGAACGGATGTGTGTCTCTATGTGTGCTTACAAAGAACAATACTTTAAAATCATAGCAACATCAAACAGAGGGTTATATATCGCCCCAAATAAATTGCTTTACAATTTTCTTAGACTTGGATCGATAGGTTGCACGAGGAAGAAAATGTTTTCATGATTTTATTGAGGCTTCTTCGTTAGGTACGTAGTCTGCAAGATTCAATCAATGTGGAGTAGTGGGAGCGGATAAATGGAACAAATAATTTTCTCTTTTCTTTGTGAAATCATTCCCACCTCGATGAGGCTCGAAATGCGTGGGCTGTTCCCCATCTATGTTCTTTAGCGGCATCTCTTTCGGACGACCATTCTGTGCCGTTCGTCGAGCAGCTCTTTTGTCGCGTCACTACGAGCACGTCTCACCTAAACTCTCGAGAGATAGACACACACCGAGCAGCAGCAGCAGCAGCAATGTCATTGGAATGGTGATGAGGGCCCCGAGAAGAGAAGAAGCCGAAGGGTTTCTTCTTTCGCGTGGCCCGGGTTGGTCGTCAACTATATCTATCTATCTATGTTTCTATCCTATGCCAAAGCCCTGAAAGTCACTTACGCTTTCCACTGGCTCCGCCTGTCACTCAGTCAGGTCGAGGAGGTTGGTATCCCCACCCACCACCATCGCCTCCCTCTTATAAACTGTACATTTTGCCTTTTGCTGCTGCTGTTGTTGTCGTTGTTGTCGTCGTCGTCGTTGTTGTTGTTGTTGTTGTTGTTGTTGTTGTTGCCTGTTCTCCCTGCGTCTAGCTGTATCGTTGTAGCAGTGATGGCTGTAGTTCAGATGAGCCTGATTTCGCTTTGGGCTTGGTGAGTCGTTGCGGGGGAGCATGCTGTTACATTGGCAGGCCATCTACGTCCCGATCAGCGCAGAGCCCGACAGGGTTATTTTCGGATGATGTCTAGCTATCTAGATAGCTCGACATCTAGCTAGTCAGCCAGATAAGCAACGAGAGGGGCCTAAAAGGAAAGAAACCTTCCTTGTCGATGAGTTTGTTGCTTAGCCAACTTAGCTTTGTGAAGTATACGGGATAATGCAGAAGTGAGATCATCATCTGTTTTTTCTCGCCGATCTCATCGACACCAGTCGTGTGAAGAATTGCTACGAACGGAAGGTTTCAGTTTAACTGGAGATATGTTGACACCAAATCGCTTATCTGTCGGCAGGCTAATCCAGTACAGACCGTTTTGATCATATTCTCTTCTATGCCAGTCTGGTCATAGAATATGAAATACATGTACGGGTTCTAACTCCCACACATTAGAAGTATTTTTATAGCTTGACTCTTGTCTGCCGTCTCCACTCTATAGTTGTAATGAAATGTAGACAGATTTCAATTCATTCGTACCAATACACACACAATGATTTTACAAAGTATGAATCTGTGTGGTTGTGTACATTATGCATACATCATTTTGCGTCAGGAAGGCGATCGACAACGAAATTCGGTATTAGGTCACTCAAATAGAAAGTGTACTGCCGTTCGAAAGCCTTTAGAGCGCTGGCTCCTTATGCATAAGCAATAAAAGAGAGTGCCTTTGATATATACTAAAAAATCGTAGTTTTAGTTTTTTTTGTTCAAACGTTTTCAAAGTGTTTTCGACCTGCAAAAGTATCTCCGAACGACCTAAAGCTTATGATGGTCCGTTCTCTATAAATAGAATTACGCTATCGAATGAGGGCCACTAGATATTGATCACGTTGCTTTTACTGCTTTCCATGCAGATCAGAGGAGTCACTGTGGTTGTATGGAATGTATTACTTTTAGAAGTAATTATTTAAATTCATATTCCAACAACTTTCGTCGATTGAGACTTTCCTTGATCCTTCTTGAACCCGTGCGATCCACTGGATTATGCACCCTGACGGTAATGTTGAAGTTGCTTGCATTTATTGCCAAACCATGGCTGATGTTGTCGACCAGCTGTCGCGAATAGAAAGTGAGTCGCGCTACTGACTACGCTTAATGGGTTATAGAAAGTTGGTCCATTCGGCTTGCACAGAAGATTCGGTCCAATATCTGTTATTGCTATTGCAAGGTTACTCCCGCGTTCACCATGTTCGATTCTGCAGTGGAAACCTCCATGCGGTATTCTTGGCCTATCTATTCAACCTTGGACAGCTCTACAATGTCATATCTGAGACAGGCGTCAGTGGTTTTAAGTAGCTTGCCTAAAATACTGCACATCAGTTGTCTTCTTTTGTAAGGTGACATATATCTTTTTTAATAATAAAAAGGTGTATTTGTATTGAATTTTACACTTAACAAGTGATGAATGGACGGATATTGTGGGAAGGCCACTGTGGTGGTCAAGGTCCACACTCGGCTCGGCTCCACTCTTTTCGCCATCTATTTCTATCCATATACGTTTGGTCTTCATTCTACTGTTGTTGTTGTTGTTGTTGTTGCCGCCGCCGTTGTCGCGGTTAAGTGGAATATTTGAAGCCTAGTTATCAGTTGATGTTATTTCGTCTTCGCAATTAAGGCCTCACTAGAAGTGACGGGCGTCGTGCTAAATAAAATCAAACTTCGGTCAACTCCAGTGATCTCAGTAGTTGCTGTTGTTTGTTGACTTTCATCTCACTCGGGCTGAATGTTCGTTGATTATAAATGCGTTCAAGTTTTCCTTGATATGTGCGGAGAAAGACGTGTCTCGTGTTGAAATTTGTTTAAGTGATCCTCATTATGATTTAGATATCGCAAATGTGTTCTCATAAAAGGAGCGATGTTATCACCGCGTAATAGCAATAGCTACAGACCACTGTGAAATGCATTATGGTTAAAAGCAATTCGTACTATTTACTTAAATAAACGCGTGCTATGGATCTGTTCTAGGGGTCAAATACTTCTGACTTAAAAGTGCTCAGACGGCCAATTGGAATAGAACGATTGAGTTGCACAGATGTGTTGCAAAATGGAGTCACGAACATTCTAAATAAGCTCGATCATTTGAAAATATAGGAAGGGGAGATTGCTCTTCCGGATAACGTAAGTGTCGTAATCCGGGTGACTTATGAACAGGTTTAAAAATAAACAGTACCATTGCCAACATGTAGACTCGCAATACGTATTGATTAAGAAGGCAAAACGTAATCACTATCTTCCGAAGGTTCGGAAGATCGCTCAGAGTGCATTAGCACAATACAGTAGAGTATTCAGCGAAAGTTAAAACGCTGTCTGTTTCACCCAGGCACCACTCATGTGCAGTCAAGCGCGGCAATATCTTCCAATAAGCGCAACACGTAGCCACGAAAATGCGGTAGCAACCCAAGCGCTGCTGGGTGACTGGCGTCGGTGCTTGGTGAAACTGACAAACAACTACGGCGACGACGATGAAAAGCGCAGTGAGAATAACACAGAATAATAACAAGTGCCGCCCGCAACTACCGGTTGTCAGAAAGCACACCCGTGAACAGACTGATTGATTCACTGATAGGTACCCATTGGGTACGACTGGCTTGCTAACATTTACAGTGGCTTCCTTCTTTAACGGCATATTATGATGATGATGGTGATGATGGCATAATGGCTACGGGTAACACAAGCGAGTTTCGATACGCACTGATCAACCGCGCGTAAATTGTCACTAATAGTTGTCGTACTATAAAATCCGCAGCAGTAGCATTATAACGCCGCATAGTAACACAGCATATAATAGCTGTAATAATAATAATGATGAAAAGCAACATATCGAGACCTGCGGGTTTCCTCTCGGCTAACACCCTCTAGCGGTTATATTTCCAGCTATATTTATTTGGTTATTTTTATCGAATGTTTTTAGAAAATGAATTTTTAATTTTTTGAAAACCTGTTGAGTCGTCTCTTCACTCAGTTCTTCTCGATTCACCATAAAAGTTAATTAGATGTAAAAGTGCTAAAGCTACAGAACCTCGGTGACATGAATGATTGTACTTATCCGTATGCTTACCACAAGACGAAACTTAAAAAAAAATAGCCTCAGAGTAAACGAGTTGTGCGAAACAGTAGTTAAATGACAGAAACGAGGGCTTTCGAATCCGGAATAATGAGCTGATAACAAATAGTGATCATCACGATCAGGCGAAAAATGATTCTAATCAACAGTGGAAAACGTCTATGAAGATGACAGGAAATATCAAAGTGTTTTGCGCGTTTATACTAAATACACGACCAGTAGAACTGCAAAACGTGTAAAATGCATTGAACAAGCGAGATAACTTTTGTTTTGTTTGAAAAAATTGTTATATCCACATATTGTTGGAACATGTTAAGTATATTGCTTCGTCCACATGAAACACAAATTTGGGCTATATCTCCGATTTAATTGAATTCTGTGCGCCCGGTGGTCCAGCTTTGACTCAAAATAAACTTTAGATACAAATACTTAACAACAAAATACTTAACAAACACACGTTAAGTGTTTGTCAAGTATTTTGTTCAATTCCGCGTTACAAAACACTTACCATTGCCCCAACATAGTACATCGAAAATTGGCTCTTTCATTAAACTTGGCTTGAAGGAACCCTGAAACAACACATTTTCCAAGTTAGGTAACCGGCGGTTAGCTTACTCTCCGTTCAAGGAATAGCACTATGTAAAATAGAACGAGAAACTAGAGAGTTCGCCACCTTCAGGAGCAAGCGATAACTATCTCCGCATAAAGATAAGCGTAAAATGAAGCTCGCTGCGGCCTCACCCCGAACTGCCCGAAGGGTGTCCGTAAATGAGAGCGAACGAGGACTTGCAAAAAGCTTCGTATCAATCTAATTCTGAGTAAACACTAACATTAACGACAGAATATGACAACAGAAAAGGCTCACGATGATTGCCCTCTTCCGTTCGAGCGTCCTTTTGTATTTATGGCCAATCTCGTTTATTCGGCTTTGTCGTGACACTTCATGTTGCATCACTGTTGGTCTATATCGAACTCATGTTCCCTATTGCCCCTCTATCACTGGATGTCGCTGTGATTCGAGCCCTTCTCTATCCTATTGAGGGTGGGAATTGAGCACTCAATTAAAATAGCAAAATGCAATAATTTGGCTTGTAAAAAACATTTAATTAAACAAATATACACTTAAAAACACAAAATGTCCTGTCAAAGTTTAACCTGTTTGTTGTCTTCCGATTATTGTCTGCTTCCTTTCAGTTACCAATATATATATATATATATATATATATATATATATATATATTCGAGCTTGACTCTATCATGCGAATTTTATTAATCACTCGCCTTCATGAAATCAACCGTCGTGTATTTTATCGGTAGTAGACTTGTTCCATTGTTTACCCATAATGACAGCATAGTACAGCTTTGCAAGCGTTGTAGGTATAAATTTAATTGGGATCAGATTTGCAAATTCACAACCATAGCAGAAATGGTATTCGAAGAATAGCAGCAGTAGTAATAACAATGATAAGGTACGTTATGTCAAGCCTATAATTACACATTTCATTGAGTGATTGTACACATTACTCAGCATGGTGTACAGGACACCTTCCAAAGAGGTCAACTCGTTGACGTAATATTTTGTTTATATGGATCTTTCTGCCATAAGACATCTCTTAGTTCTTATTCTAGGATAAGAATATACACAAGAGCGTGCTTATACGGTATATTGACCTATTGGCAAGAAAAATAGGCCTGATGCGAAACTTTCTCTTCTGGTAATCTCCAAGGTGGTGTAGATCTCCATGGTTATGGCTTCTCGTCGTGCGATATCAGCTCAGGATGAATATATACTGTTCCAATAATATTATAGAATCACAAATGCAGCTGTTTCAGGTACAAATATGTGTATCACACGACACGAAGTTCCTTTGAGTAGTACCGTTGGGGTGTCATATAAACGGACAAATAGACCATTTTGATGCTTAAAGACTAGCACTTTTAAGTCTGCAAATGTCTGGTCGCGTATCATTTTTAAGATATCTCCTTCGGGTGATAGTAGGACAACGATATGGACACCATGCTGATCTGTAACAAAAGGGTCGGAAATGCTAGAT
The DNA here is from genome assembly GCA_019614645.1 of Stratiolaelaps scimitus. NCBI lineage: Eukaryota > Metazoa > Arthropoda > Arachnida > Mesostigmata > Laelapidae > Stratiolaelaps > Stratiolaelaps scimitus. The sequence continues at coordinate 123,942 of JABWDB010000096.1, read as the reverse complement.
TCCTTTAGTCTTTTTTAACTATGCCAACTTGGCTCTCTCTCTACGATACGAATTGATTCAACAACGGGTGATTCAACAAATTCCTCTCCTACAATATTCATCAGACGCTTCACCAACAAAACGGTTGTAATATGTTCTTCGAAATATGTCCTTGTTGTTGAAGACGAAGGAGTCCTTTTACTTTCTTAACTGCTATAAGGCCATTCGTACGTCTCCTACGAAACAAGAATTATTGTGGGTCGTGGTGCCGCGCCTACAAATGATAAGACTAGTTGTAGTTTTTAACGGGTGGTGAAGCGCATAAGAATAGTTAACGAATCAATGAACGCGCACTGCACGTGGCGTAAAGTAAAAAATATGGGGGCACGGACGCCGTGAATAGCGGACATAACTATTGGGTTATCTAACCACAAGTCGTTTTTGCAGATTTTTGTTGCTTGCGATATCTGCTTTAACTCATTCTCTCGTCCGTCTCAGAAAAAAAACGCCCGCAGAATTTTAAGCTCAAACCGAACATCTTTGACTTGCAAGGTATCCTAGGCCAAAAGCAATGTGCTAACCGTATGTGCCATCGTCTTACCCAATCTCTTGATGTCACTTCAGACTGATGTCGAGGCTGTAGGCAGGCAAAGGTGATTTTTTCCAGTAGTAATAAAATCTCGCAGTTTGTCCATTTAGGTTTATTGGTGAGCAGCCATGACGACGCCGAGTTGAATGCAGAGTTGTACTATTTACGTCAGTAAAGCGGAACCAAGGGACTCCGCTGGCCGAATGTTCCCCTAAGCACTAGCGGTTTACGCGGTTGCAGACGCCGAGTGTGGAAGGGGTGTGTCTTCACTAGAGTGAGTTGTTAATATAAATCTTTGATTCCGATCGGAGAGGACGTGGGCGAACACACTTGAACCAAGGCGATGACGAAGTCTAAAAGTGACTACTCAAGTCGGAGAGCCGTTAGGAACATTGAATCTTGCGAAGTAAGAAGTTGGACGCTTCATTGAGTTTAGCTGAGGGAAGATGTTGCCTGAAGCTAGTAGAATCTATAAGAATATATCCTCAGCAAAGGAGCTAATATATAAGGATACTACTAGTTGCCTATACAAACAAATGCCTCTGAGAAATCTCTGCACTTCTGTGGCATTTGTATATATATATAATTGACACGCCATAGAGTGCGTATCGGGGTAACCTCTGGAGTCGCGGGCAGTTCCCGAATGGTACCTTATAGGATAAGCTCAATATTCAAGCTGTCTTGAATATCCTCTATTCTCCTCGATCTGATAGGCCTCAGCAGTTAACCTTTAGATACTACTCTGAGGACCTGCAGGGGCTACCTTTGCTTATTCTCTCTACCTTACTCGTACCCGGAAAAAATTCCTCAGCTAAAGAAAGATGATAAAGAACTCCAAAGCGTCGGACAGGGTTTCATCCCAATCCACACGTCCCTCCTGCCTAGCAGACCAGAATTCACCACTAGACCATCTAGGAGACACAAGCCATCGATTAAAAACATTAGGTGTACTTTTTCATAGCCATTTTTATTTTTAGCTTCCTTGTGGTTTCCTGGGCAACAACAATATAGCTATATTTATGACTCTGGAACAAAGATACGAGAATCGATATTCGCAAAAGTAATCACACGAGATTGGATATGGTCTCAGGCTGAGGAACAGAAAAGGCGGGCTGGTCAAGTTTCACGCGGTGTTTATCCTTTGGGTAGACCGCACCGATATATCAATACAACGTTACTTGAGACAAATCTCCCTATTTCGCCTTGCCTTTAATGTTAATGCCAGCAATAGGCGGCATTCTTCCTTTTATGCAAATTGTTTGTCTAAATAATTGTTAAAATACATTAAAGACGCTTATGTTCTCTTTAAACAGTCATCCTTAGGTCATAATACGTAGAGGTCTTGCGATGACTGCTTACTCACATGATAATGAACTGTTCCAAAGACACTCCAACAAAACGGATGGTGGTCCGAAATATTTGTTGTCAACCGAAAACGTGCTTCCAAATGATAGATTGCGCATGGAAAGCCACAAAAACGGCAGAACAATTTGCATAGGCGTCGTTGAAACCTTAGTGTGTGCGGATTTTGTAATGAAACGTGTGTTCTAAACCGTAACAGCATATGACGATTCATCGGGAACGGACCTTCCCAGATGTCAGTTCGTGACTCAGGGTTTGCATCGACCTTCGGTGCTGCCAAATTCGGAGGTGCTCCCCACACGCGGACGTTCTGGATATTTGGAAACTGCTCAGTAGACCCTTTGAAACAAAAGAAAGATTAGTCGGGTTATAAGCAGACCTATTGACTCCTAGTGAGCATTCGATTGAAGCGGCTCTTAGCCGATTGAGTTCGGCGAGATTAAAGCCGTGGCGGTATCTAACGAAAGCACCTGTGCGTTTTAGACGCTAAATCCCCTTTGTGAATGTGTGTGTGTGTGTGACGACCGAATCCCATCGTGGTTGTCATCTTTCAGAAGCATTCATCACCAAATCGTTGCTCGCTACATATCTCTGTACGGTAGTATTGCCGTAATTGAAATATTGCCTTTGAGAAAATCACGAGGGCTTCTGAATACGGCAACACGCCGATCTGCTTGTATCTCTCCCTCAGTGCTTGCAGGAAGTGCATTGAAGTATTAGGGTGTCTTGTCCGTCTCTTTAAATGCCAATAACTTTTGAACTAAATGAGTTAGAACAAGGATCTTTTGGTATGAGTTAGCGGTACTCTCCAGCATTATTGGCAGACCGCGCTCTGGGAGTTTTGAGATAGCCAAATATTTACCATTTGCATTTCCATATATAATTTCCTTATCTATTGCTTGCGAGTAAGTCGACGTCGGTTGCATATGGAACCCCACCTATTGCCCTTTTTAATGCATGGAAACAACCATAGTCACATGGGCTTAAATCAGGAAAATATGGGGGTTGGAGCCATCGCTCAATATTGTTCCCCTCCATCCAAGCCGTAATTTCAGCAGTGCGGTGAGGTCTTGCATTCTCGTTCGAGTAACCACACTCGGTGCCGTCGATCCCCACGCCACTTGTTCATCAATCCCTTCAAGGAGTCGAGATATCGGGAAGCATTGACTCTTTCTTTTGCGGCTAATACTTCGTAATGGTAAATGCCCTTGATATCCAGGGAGAGTATTATCATCACCTTTCGTCCGGATCTATCTGGCACTGCCACAGACGTTACCGCTTCACCTTGTCGGAGCCACGTTTTGCTTGGTCCTTCTCAGGAGGTCTATACAGGCTAACCCATGTCTCGTCTATCGACACCGTGTGTTCTAAGCGACTGGTTTGTTGCGTATAGTCTTCAAATTAGATATCGAACAGCACTCAGTATATGGGGAACCCATTTTGCATTGATTTTCGTTATCTTCAGTATATTGGTGATAATTCTATGATACGTCATCTGAGGAATCCCAGTTTCAGCCAACAAAGACTCCACGGACCAAGTTCTAGTTTGCTCAAAAGCTGCCTTGATTCTGTCAATCCGATCGCTTGCACCAATCTTGCACCGGTCGCAGGCATCAAGCAGACCTGCCGTACGCGTTCACTAATTGTCGATGGATTTCAGCTGGAGTGTGCCTTGTAGGAACAAAAACTTGATGATTTGCCATTGATTTTTGGGGCAATTTGAGTTCTTTGCTGCAGTGTCCATCTTTCTGATCGTATCGAAACCACTCAGGGTTCGAGAGGAGGCCACGTTCCTGCCGCGTGTGTACTCTAAGAATCAACGCAATGAGTCGCTTAGTTCGGACTGTGCGCCATTCAAAAGGTGGGACAATTCGAATGAGACACCCTAATATACCCCTGTTATTTGGCACAGTGCTTCGTATCTCTAGACGCAGTCGTCAAGGATCTTGTAACCTTCTTGGCAAATGGCGACAACGACCTCAACCATTTCTGGAAACTGCACTTTCGTGAAACTCAGTGTATGTGTACGAGCGCCACGAGAAGTGTGTTCCGTGTGTTTCTGAATCCTGAATGAGTGAAGCCACACGTGCGGTCGTTGTCATATCCCCTTAAGAAACCATATTGCTCTTCCGGCTGTAGCATAATGTTCTGCAGGAATGTCTCCAGGTGTGATATGGTAATGCTGGTCGTAGAGTTGCAAATGACACTTTTCTTTAGAATTCGAGATATAAGTCTGAGGAGAATCTGACCAGGTGGCATATTGCTTGTCGAAATAATTCCCATGGTTTCAGAATACATTCGTTCATTCTGCGACAAAACGCAGCAAATGAAATCGTACTTGAATTCGTAAAGAAACAATAAAAACCTATCCAGTACTTGTATTTGTGGGTTTATGACTAAAGTTAGTCAGTTATCTTTTTCGTTAGGATGAGAAGAGATGAACTCGGTTATAGAATCATTTCAATAAGGAGAAATGAAGTTATCAGATTGGGAAAAAGCATGTTGACTGAATTTTATCTATTTTGTATTCGTGTTGTGCGAGAAACAACGGCGCCACACAATTTATCGCATTATCATACTTCGTGCTCACAAAACAAATCTTTGATACGACTTGAGGAGATACAAATAAAGTAGGTAATAAAATAGAAGCACAAGACCCTGCAACAACTACGACACTGTTGTATCTAGATGTTGGTCTGGTAGCAAGCCTGCTAGATGAGACAACCAGCGGTGACAGGGTTTATTCGAATTAGCATACGAATAAATATCGCGCCTTAACGCTGGACGCTTTGCCGACTAAGCTTCCTATGTCTTTCGTCCTACCAAGGACTAATTTGCTTTGGATTAAAAGGCTTAGCCGCTCTTACGGCGTTCGCCAGCACCCTGAAATAGGGCCCAGCCCATGGTGAGCAGTGGTTAAAGGGGCAAGGTAAAACAATGAGTCGTGGTCGAGCACCTGAGCCCTCATCCAAGTCCCTACAATCTAAATGGTCACCCGGTAGTGACCATTGCTTGTGCTGCTGGCCTCCATCCAGACTCCTCTGCCTGATTTACGAATCTGGCTTCTTCTCAGCAATTTGCCCATATGCTCAGTTCTTTGATGTATAACTGGATAATAGATAGAACGAGAAGATCCTTCACTGTGGTACTTTAGTAGGATTTTTCGCGGCGAATAGGGCTTTTAATTGCTACCTAGTCAATCCCAGTGAGCAAGCATATATGTTAGCTTTGGGGCAAACACAGCACCCTTGAGTATAACAGGTAGTAATGTACATAGTAGATAGTGTGTTCTTATGCAGCAAGCAATGCCGAAAGCAGCACCGTGCACGTTAAATGTTGGCTATCCGAAAAATTGAGTAAGTCCGGAAAACTTATAGGTGGTGTATTACCTCAAAATGATGATTAATATTTTTGAGAGTGGTTATTTTTAACGCATTCTTCTTACCTATTGTCGACGGTAAAGGAGAATGTCAGGTCAAGTCATTTACGGACAATGCTGACCATAGATTTATCCTATTCCGTAATAGTATCGTTGTCACATTTATTCAAGACATCTCGAAGGGCCTTTATACTACCCCGGAGCTTTCAATTAACACCTCCAGTTCTAAGGTAGCCCTTGTTTCCTGTATTGCGTTTATCCATATACCTTGATACAAAAACGAATTTAGCAATCTTATCTATGAAACACATGCAGATATGCACAATATCTCATCCTTAAAACCATAAAATCAGATGTGATTACGGTATATAAGTGTGAATGCTGTCCACACTCACCGTGAATGTACATGATATTCACAGGGGTGAAAATAAATATAATTATCCATGATAGTAATCCATGGCAAATGTCGCTGTCACTCACAGAGTGGTAACCTCTGACAACTCCGATGTTGTGATAGAATAATAGTTGCTTCGTGTTTTTTTTTACTGCTTATCCTCTGATGGTGCAGTTCGCCACAAATCGCTGACGAAGCAAGGCGAACTTTTTTTGCTTTGTCATCCCTTCATCATCTACCAGCGAGTGCTTTTGCCGTTGACTGCAGCTGAACGACGACATTACGAGAGCATACCGTTACACGGACAAGCTGGCGTTGTCGTGTTCCGTTTCACTTCACTTACTAATTACCTATTCATTATCTACGGGTATGGCGTGCTAACTGGTCTTTGACAAAAAATACCTTGTTGATATTTTGTGACGGAAGGATACCAGTAAAATCTGCTTCTATTTTTAGTGCATCCGTGGCACTGATGAGCAATTTAGCTTACGGGGAGCAAGACACACACACATGTGAATGTTACAGTAGCGTTACAGATCGTACATTCAACGAGTTTGTAATGATCGCAGCATAATTGAGACAGCTGAAGCTTGTTGCTGAACATTACTGTTGCATTTTGGCTATACCACTGTCCGCGACAAAGTTAGTCAGCTAAGTGAGATACTGTTGAATAAATTGCACTTTTGTCAAGGGTGACATTCGCTAATTGAGTTGCCTTGTCATAATTACGTCGACATTTTTGTCGAACTTTTGATTGTCAATTTGCAAACTGGGTTTTGGTATAAATTGGATTTGCTTTTGTGAGCTCGAGATAAACACAGAGAAAATCGAAAAATAGATTCAAGATTGTTGAAACAGTATTAATTTCGACTATAAAACAACTTTTTGTCAACGTTTTGTCTATCATACCTATGGTATTGCATTAGTCTTACCTAAGCCTTCAAGTCAAACTCAAACTTTTTTCTTTGTAGGCATTTGGTTCATACGTTATGACAGTCTAAATTAGGTCTTAAGGAAATCTTAAAATGACGTAAGTCTTAAAATTAAAATCGTGCGAAATTTTAACGATAGCCAGCCAGTAATGCTACACAGTACTGCCATAGGCGGGAAACAGCTGAGGATCAGCTAAGAAAAGCAAAAATAAGATAATCAAACCATCTCAGCTATGTTCTTTGCATTGATCTCCTCCGAGCCCACCCTCTGCCCAGGTTGTCGATGTTTCGAATTACTGCTGAAATGTAACGCCACTACAATCCTGTAATGAGAAAATAGTCCATGAAGTTGCCGAAACCTTGACGTTTTCCACAGAACATTCAGAATAACTAGAAGCGACCCGAGCTAAACTCTTGTACTATCTAGGAATGCTAACCATCTAAATTTCCTTCACTTTAAATCGCAAATAATATGTTCAAAGTTTTTGTGATAATTGAACTGTCTAAAGCCACCCCACCAACAGTGTTTTAGAACCTGCCAAATAGAGGTTAATCGAAAATTTCTCATTTTGGTTCATATTGAAGCAAGTTAAAAATGCTCTAAAAGCACATATAGTAATTTTGGTCTAATTGCGGACTGAATGAAACGGCACAAAGGACAGTTTGGGAAAGTAATGCCAAGTAGCGTTGAAGTAGCACATTAGAACGATGAGAGCTTTATGATGATCGCAATCCAGAGAACCTGCACAAATTCGATTATGAATGGAAATATACATGCAGCTAGTAGATAGACACAAGGGTCTTGAGGCTAACACGTGAACAGTCAGAGCTCAAAATTTGATGTAGTTAAGGAATCATCTCTTTGTTCAAAATTTACTGTAGTATTAATATAATAATCATAATAACGTATTTTATATTTGCCTTTGTCTTCTATGGTAACGCTATTGCAGCCCTCCGCCGGCCTCACGGTGTCTCCTTCGCCGCCTCCGTCGTCGGCCGGCTCTTCGCCCGCGTCAACGTTCTCCCCCGGGGTACCCGTGAGCGTCAGCGTGACGTCGGTGCCGGCCGCCATAGTGCAGGGCGTCGTGCCCGCCGCCGCCGCCGCTGCCGCAGCTGCCGCCGCGGGTCTTGGGGCGCCCGTGTCCGTCAGCTCAGTGAGTCCGGCTATTGTCAACTCGGCCCCTGTGGGCCAGGCCCCAGCCACTGCCGGCCAGGTGGCTCCGCCTGCTGGTGCCTACTGGTTTTATTCACCCCAGCTGGCCGCCTCCGCCTCAAGCGCGACTCCGCTTACGCCGCAGCAGATTCAGCCAGGTGTGCCGCATCAGGGTCTGCACGGCCACAGCCTACAAACGGCTGCAGCCACCACTAGCCCGCCGCCCGTGAACCCTCACGGACAGCCTGGTAATAATAATAATCTCGCAGGCTCCGCCGCCCTCATGGCGACGATGACCTCCCTCGCCAACGTCAAGGACTCGCGATGGCTTCAGCTTGAGGTATGTTTGTGGTTATACCCTCAAACATTTCGAGTATGTCTACCGCAATTTATGTAGTTGTATGTCTCCAAAACAGGAGCACAGTCAAACACCAATTTACATTGAGGAAACAAGCCAAAGGACCAAAGCAAGTGGTTGAAAAATACTTTATAATCATAATGCCACCTATATTATAGATATGCATAATCACAAAATGCATACAGAATCGTTATTCTGTATAGTAAACATTTTAAAGGAAAGCCAAAAGCATTGTGATTCCATGAAAAAATCCGATACTTCTGGAAGAATTAATTTCTTGTTGGTCTACGACAGAGGAGGGAGCATGCAAGCGCCGTCTATTCTCGAAATCACGACAAATGTTGAACATATTAGCAATTTTATCACGGCATTGTGTCCTTCATCTCTTCATCTGTATCTTATTTATCGCATCACTCCTCGATTTAACAAAATATTGCTAGGTTAGTGAAAACATACCTCTTTAGATCACCATCACACAACCAATGTCCTCGTTTTGCGAGCACATTTATAGCGAGTTTCGCATTACTTCTACAGATCATCATGCGTGGAGCGTTAGCTTTCAACCATAGCCACCATCCCCTGTACAAGCACACGAGTCTGGGGGCCGCTTGCGTTTGGGTCTGGACGGGTGGAGTCTCGTCGGAGGGCACCCTTGTTCTTCTCCCATATTTATGGGTTCAATTTAGAGATTAGCGATTGCTCGTCTCCTTCTTGGTTAGTGCTTGCTGTTGAGTATGGTGCATATAAGGCAAAGGAGAACTTGCCTTAGCATCACCCAGACAAGAACTCCTGTTAGCGCTGAGCTTCCGAGAGACTCCGGAGAGCAGGTGTTGTGCTGTAAGACGCCCTCTGGGAATTTGTACTCTCTCATTCCTAGCTATAATATCTAGGAGTTCTCGCTCTGTCTTTTTTTTCGGCTGGCACAACCCTGTCACCACTTAACTGGAATTGAGCTACTAAGTGCTGCGTTGCTTAGCAACCCTCTTGGGCATCCTTTGAATAGAGCTTTATTATTATTATTATTATTATTATTATTATTATTATTATTATTATTATTATTATTATTATATTTTATTAATCATCATGTACACCAGAGATAGCTGGGCCTGTTCTAGGAGAAGTAGGGGGATGCGGGTGCTCTCGTGAAGCTCGAGTATTTGTTCAAAAGTTTACATTTTTTTTCTATATTGGGATTATCTAGGAGGACACCTCGAAGGAAGAGGCAGCGTGACAGTCAGGTTAATGACGTCTACATTTTGGCAGTTAAAACAAAACATACTTGGTCAGAAACGTGAGAATGTTTCCACGGTCATTTCGTTAAATTACTCCTGTTCATATCAATAGAAGACCAAGACCAATAGAGACCAAGACACTCCAAGATGCTAAACGGGCACTCCAATTATTATGCTTTAATCACCCTGCCTCAAAAGTATTGAAAGTTAGACTCCTACAAATGTTTACGCATTCCGTTAAGGTGGTCGCCCATACCCTACGTTTTGGACCAACCGTTTGTGTTTCGTAACAGCTCCACCCATTCTGACCGAGAATTGAATCACCAAGTTGTAGGTCAAATAAAAAAAATCATCCCCAGACGGCTAAGTTTCTGGCTGCAAATAGCCAGAGGCCGTAGGTTCGAGTTCCGCTGCGTGATGAGGACATATGAGATAACTTAAACTACATTGTGAAATTGCAGTTCCTTTAATAAATCAAGAAAGCTTTACCTTTACCCAGAGGTTTTCGATGTATGTAGATATAAATATAAAGATGAAAGAACAATAGGGTGTGGTCTATGTAGATTTTAGTTGTGAAGGTCGTATATTTTGGGTTTACTGTTTAAGTATAATAGGTTAGGGTTCCTCCACTGTAAACTTATGTTTTTCCTTTTCACTATTTTTTCCCTACTATTTTTTTCCTTTACAAAATATCTTTGTTAACGGTTATATATATATATAGTTAAGCTGACGTTTCTCTTCCAAATGCTGATCGATTTGTAGGTGTGCCGTGAGTTTCAAAGAAATAAATGTACGCGCCCGGACACTGAGTGCAAGTTTGCCCACCCTGCCTCGAACGTCGAAGTTCAAAATGGACGCGTCATCGCCTGCTACGATTCCATAAAGGTAATAATAATTATATTAACTTATTTGAGTGAATTTTATTTATTGATAAATACCTAATCGGTGTCGGTGGCCCGATGGTCCTAGGTCCTTAAATCCTAGAGATAAACCATATTGCTTCTGGTTTGATAATGACCTGATCACACAACGAAGAAAGGGGACTTTTACTGAAGGCGTTTGAAAGCGAGCGTGGCGAGTAAATTGAGTTAGACTTGGGAGTTAGGGATCGAGTATTTTTTCAAGCGTAAATGGAACTGGTGCGTAGCACAAGCGAGTGGGGACATCCTTTGCCAGTCCTCTGCTGTGACACCTCTTTCGTCTAAGTCCGTCTCATCTGACAGTGAATAATGGCTCTGGAATAACTGCGGCCTTTTGTTCCGTTAGAGCTATCGAAGTTGATCTGTTTCTTGTGAATTTCCCTCCTAATTCTTCGAAGCACACTGCATCCACATAGGTTTTCGAATCGATTGTCTTTCTATCTGCTCTGCGAGAGCATGCCTTGGCAAGCAAAATAACCCCAAACCTGAATTCGAACTTTCCGCTCAGCAGAACTTCCTCAGTGTTGAATCAGAAACGCAGCCTTTAGCGGAAAATGCCGCTGGAATTGTACAAGCGATGTGTGCAAGGAGGCTAGGTCCCCGGTTCGGTACATGTTTACATACAACAAATGCGCAAATAATTGCACACAGTGCATTTAATAGAGTTAAAATGTATCAGTCCTTCCCTCCCAAGAAATATCTCCAACACACCTAAAAGAGGTTAGCCTCTCCCCACCCGTTTTTCATTGTGCTCGAGTATCAGTCAAGATGCTGTCCTAAGCGAGAGATAACGACATATCGTCTGGCCGTTTACCGTCCAGATGAAAGAAAACACAAGACATGGACGCCGAGTGAAGGGATCTGGCTAAAGACTCATTGATTATAGGGGGTCTAGGCTTTCGTTCCACGCTTGTTTCGCGTGAGGACTCGTGACTGCCTAAGGAGTAAATATACTCCCGGCATAGTAAAGATATGCCGCGATTAATCCCCCCCCCCTCTCCAACGCAGGCCTACTACCACGCGGGTGCACTAATCATCAAGCAGGATTCCAGTGTAAAGGGAAGAGACGGTAGCCAGATGTAGAGTGAGGCCCAGCTGAAGACGTTCAACATTGCTCACAGTTTGATCAAAGAGGATCGGCTAAAGGAAGTCAAGAACGCGTTCCAAGGTCCTTCAGTGGCTGTACAGCAGAGATGCTAAACCTCTCATGAAGGGCTTCGAAAACCCAGTCGTCTTACCTAGCCCACGTATAGCGCTTCCAAGCCCCCGTCGGGCTGATGTCACTCAAAGTCGTCTTCGTCTTACATATCGCATCCCAAAAGTACACAATTCTGACGACCGACAACGAACTTCTCTTCAAGAACTGTGAGCTCTATTAGGGGCACCTCTCCGGCCTGATCCAAAGCTTTGCGCATTCGGACTGGAGCGGAATTCGGAGGCCGCTGGTTCGAGCCTGTGGAGGACATACGCCTTTGCATATTGTTTTAACTTTCTTGAGTGCTGAGATAATTCATACTAATGTTTTGTACTGTTGAATAACATGTATTCATGTTTTTCGAAACGAGATAAATGTCCTGTCCTTGTCGTGCAACCTTTAGTTTAACTGGCGAGAGAGATATTTTTTTCCTGTAGCCGCCCTTTCAGCATAATGTTGCTGCAGGACACAAATATTGACCACTTTCATTTAGCACAAATTCGTTTTGAGGATGAACATGTCCATCTGGAACTCCTTCTTTACACATATGGTATATTAGTAATTTTAATGAAGAATATGATATGAGTAACTCGCTCCAGGTGAAGGCATTATCGTTATGATATTCCCAAGTGCGAAAAATTCACACGTAAGGATTATGATCCACGCTCAAGGAAACGAACAGCAATACATTGTAGCTGATAAAGGAATAACCTCCTCGAGAAACGCCGTTGCAAAGAGCCCTCTTTAGCTGGGTGGTTGGTCTGACACTCAGAGATGGCATCATCATTATTACCATCTTTCGGAAAAAAGAGAAACTGTGGGGAGAGGACATGAGCGCGCAGTGAGTGAGAGAGTAAAACACGAAAAGGGTGTGGCCAACACGAATACATTAGTGGCGTTTTCTCTAGCGGTGTCTAAAGGTGGCCAGTTTGGGCAGTCAACTTTTCCGCTAGACCATTCTGACCATGCTCCCGAGCGTACAGTGTATATATATATATATATAAATATATATGCGCAATAGTAAAAACAGCACAAACTGACACGATAATGCAGATTAGCAGAAACAATATTTCAGAAAGCTCTCCTTGTTTCAGAGCTGTCTTTTGAAGAGTTGGGGAACCACTACGGGGATTGCCTTTGTATAGTCAATCACAGAGACCTTTGTCATATGGGGTATCACGTTCCCTAGTCTGTTCGCTCTGTTATGTTTGAGTTTGTATAGAAATATACATCCCTTGCATACGGTTCATTTGCTCTAAACTGCTGGATATAGACGATGTTTCCACTTAGCGTACGTTAGTATAAATCAACTGAATGATCCGCGAGAGAACTGAATGCGTTTGCGCTTGCTATTAGGTAAAGATTAAAGCAGTGCGAGTCGTCGTTTTAGACCTCCTGCCATTCGACCCCCGCCTATTCCAACCACACATCCTGTCCCTGTTCTCGACGAGATAGATAGCGAGAGAGAGAAAGAGAGAGATTCAACTGCGATTTGTTCTTGAAGCCACGTGATAAGCTTGACACGCTTCTGTGTCTCTCTCATGACATCGCCGTATGAGCGAGGCGAAACGATATAGAGAAGGGAACGAAGGCGAGCAAGGGTGCTGAAAGTAGGGACTGGGCAATTTGGGCAAAGTGGCCAATCGCAAATAGTACAGAAGAAGTGAGACAAGGGGGAAATTGCGTACAGAGGGAGAATAACATAAAAAGGACCGAGACAGGCAAAAGTGAGGGCATCACAACAGACAACGGTACCCACTTGGCCGAGTTGCCCAAGAAGGACCTAAGAGGTCTTCCAATGAGAACCCTTTGGGAACCATCAGCCTCGTTACTCAGGCCTCCACGCCGTCATCTCAGTCGTGCACGCTACAGAGGACAAAAACACGACAATTTCATTTCCTCTTTTCCTTTATACGATAACCGACAACAGCTTTGTTGGATAAAACCATGCTCACTCAAATGATCAGTCAGTTGAATGATAAGGCAATCGGATATAAGCTAAGCGCGTTTGTTTCATGTGGTTTTCATTGACGATAATAGCATGTAGCACTTCAAGTTCATACTGACAATGTAATTTTAGTTGAATACTCGGCCTCACGTGCGTTATAATAGTGTCTATTAGAAGCAGAATAAACAGACACGAAATAGGGCAGACCTCGCCTTCTTGTATTTAAGTCTAAAAATAATCCCAAAAGTCGGGCACCCCCGCCAAGTCAAGCCCAAACAGGAGGACGGCCTTTTTTTGCAAGCAGTCGGCCGACAAATATTCAGACTGTCGCTTTTGGCGGTCCATCCTCGAAGCGACGGTCATCGGTCACCAACTACACTGACCAACTACCCATCCATATCCCGTCCGTCCGACCGACCGACCCACCACTCACACACACGCACGCACGGTCTCAGCAGCCACGATTTCACTCTTGCCCTCCATTGTAGGGGCCAAGTAGGTAGGCACGTGAAGCAGGCACTTGATAATGACGAACAGCCTGTCAGTCATTCAGCCAGTCAAAAAGGGTGACGCCGCGGATGCGAAGCAAGAAGCTGCGACGCGTAGCTGATACACGTTGGCGCTGCCTCGCGCACACCAAGTCGGGTCATAGGAACGACGAGGGCGGCAGCAGTAGTAGCAGCAGCAGCAGAACCGTTGGCAACAACAGCATGACCGTCAGGGAAAAAGAGTTCATGCCACCGTAAGAGCCACTTGCGGCGGTGTTCTGCGTACATGTGTGTGTGTGTGTGTCATTTTGTACAGGTCGGTTGAGGGTTAGTTGCCGGCCGTCGACCGTCACTTGGCTGTCCCGAGGTTATTCTTCTGTGTAGTTGAGTGCGATTTACGAGGCGTTCGAGACGTTCAAGCCATGGTGTCTCTGCGCGTTGTGCTATTTCTCTGTGAACTAGCGAACTTTATGCAATGCTGAAATAAGCCACCATAGTAAATGCGAGCTCCGCAAAATACTTACTAAAACGTCATAGTCGTTTCAATGGCCAGCGAAATGGAGCTAACGCGGAACCCAGAGAAGGCAATACATATAAGGTTACTGTTCAGACCCTGTGTTATAACGAAACGCTGAGTAATTCTGCTTAACACATTTCAACCTTGCCACCTAAGGGTGTGGCTTAAAAAGGAGATATATAGATAATTTGAGAATTTCAAATCAGGAATATTTACAATCGATACTCTTTGTACTCAACGTCTAAATGCAAATGTTTCCAGGCTGACCACTCATAGCTTTAAACGTTTAACGACCACTGTACAATTGCTTTCGGCATTGCTTCATAAAACGGACGATTTTCAAACTCTACATATACAGTGGTGTGAATAAAGTTAACGCACCCCTATATTTCAACAAATCGTAACAAAGAATACACATTTGAGGCATTTATTCTGTGTCAGATTAATGTACATGTCAAATAACATACATACGACAAAGAACAGCGCATATGACATCGCATGCAATCTGCTACAGCAAAATGTGTCATATTTCCGTGGCGAAAAATGATAACGCACCCTCAGTTATCGAGTGTTTTCGCTGAATTAGTTCTTGTTTTCTTGTGCTAATCAGTACCGTGTGGACTCACCCTTGCTAATTATAACGTCAAAGACTCGGTTTGGCATACTATCAACGAAATTTAGCAGGATCCGGTTGCTGACATCTCCCCAGGCCTCCAACAACGCCTTTTTTAGTGTTTCCACGGATGTATACTGTCGATTCGACGCGTATTCTCTTCGGATAAGAATGCCCTAGAGGTTCTCCATCGGGTTGAGCTAAGAAGAACATGCTAGCCACTCTAGGGTACCAATGTCATGCCGTCTTAACCGCGCATGTGTACTAGCGCTGACGTGAATTGAAGCGTTATCTTGTTAGAAAACAATTGGAAGTAGGTGAAATCTGCTACTAAATGGTAGTAGGTTGTTGGTCAACATCTGCTGATAGTCCTCGCTATTCATTTGAGATGAGATGAAAGTGAATCCAAGTTTGCAAAGCTTCCCAACCCATAAAGCACTCTCCGCCGAACATGTGCTTCGAGAGTACCGCGACTCTCTACGTACATCATGCCAGTAACCGTTAAATCCATCTAGCCCATCCAAATTTAACTTCTTCTCGTCACTGGAGACGATTTGAAACAACATAGTACCTTTTAGATAGATGTGCACCCTCAGGACACTATTTAAAAAACGTTGCCCCAATATTCATCAATGTCCAGTCTCCGTCCATTTTGTTGCGGGCGAAGTTTAGTTGGGCAATCATATGGCGTTGTTGAAGACGAGGTGTTGTTCTCATTTGCGCCCGTATGATATGCGGATAACGCTTAATTGTATTTAAAACTGTTGATCTATGAACCTGAAGGGTTAACCCTTGCCTGATTGCTTCACAACTTATGGTCGAATTCGAGGCCAATCTACAGATATGCATGACAGTTCGCTGCCTGTTCTTTCGTGGACGTCCTTTAGACTTATTAGTACCATATTTCGATGGACTGCGTCAATAATTTTGCACTACGTGACGATTTTTGCCAATTTCTCTGGCAATTGCAGTCTGGGTCTTTCCTGCACGGTGTAAAGCGGTAATAACTGCTTTCTCTGCATCAGTAAGGCTCGAAGCGCGTCCCATGACTGCAGTACTGCTTGAATGCTCAACACAAACTGGATTAATTCAGCGAAAACACTCGATAACTGAGGGTGCGTTATCATTTTTCGCCACGGAAATATGACACATTTTGCTGTAGCAGATTGCATGCGATGTCATATGCGCTGTTCTTTGTCGTATGTATGTTATTTGACATGTACATTAATCTGACACAGAATAAATGCCTCAAATGTGTATTCTTTGTTACGATTTGTTGAAATTTAGGGGTGAGTTAACTTTATTCACACCACTGTACATTTAACCTCGACAGAGTGCGCAAAATTTGGACTTTATACTAGGATCAACGGAGCTCAGTAATCGACTTGAGAGATATAATACGGCCAATATCGTCATTATCTCGTGATGATGGGACACTCCCTTTGTCTTTGGACGAAAAAACCATCACAACAAGGATCGTAGGACAATAACACTCTCGTCTTAACTGCAAAGGTGTGAAATGGAATGTAATATTCAGAGGAAACGATTTGGGTCGGCTTCAGTTGACATACAATGTAACTTACAATTTCTGTGTGTCCCATTCATTAAGGCACGGTATTGTCATTACGGCGTTGGTAGATTAGCGATCACACGATTTGCGATCATAGGGTTTGATCCACAGCAGTCGTGGACGTTGACATATGGTTGAAATTGCCCTGTTAACACATAGGTCTTTTAGCAAAATCCTAGACAAGTCTAGTATGGCCGACGTTCCAAAAGAATAAGAAATAGCCGATAAATATAGTTATTTTTAACTTCTAGTCAAAATTATCTGATTGTTCTGATTGAGTCACCCACGCTGACGGATTTTTGAATCAATACCAGAAATTATGATTCCAACGCCCGCTGTAGAAAAAAGTTGTTCACAGTGTTTTTTTATATGGCACAAAAGGAATTAGCAGAATTGAACGGCTTATTCTGGCCTCCATTTGACTATTTTTAGCTCTTTTTCTGACAATTTTTCTTTCACCAATATTACATAGTCATCGAATGCCACCACGTAGCAATTAAATATACGTGTGGGTGCACACATGAATTATTATTGAATTAATTAAACCCCACGTGCGCTTGTTTATTAAACTGGCACGTGCATGTTTAATATTGGCAGAATTATGCAGATGTGGACCATTCACAAAAATGGTGTGTGGTACAAAGAGCTGAGTTACTTCGATGCTGATTTTGACGGCGTTCGAGGTCGAAAATTACTCTAGAGGGTCTCTTTACTGAAATTGGTGGTAACCTAATCAACTTTTTATCCAATAGACGTACTCAGTGTCGATCTAGATGTAGACACTATTTCTGAAATCAGGGAACTGCAACTAATAAACATTTGGCTTACACACCGCCACCGTGATTGAATGATAAGGACGTTCCGAGATCAACCGTTGATAGTTAATGTGATTGTCATATGAGTAATTCAAGCTGTTGGAGCCTTTTAGCTCTATTGCCTGCGAAGAATCGGTGACCACCATATTTTATATTAAAAATTACACTGACTATTGACAGCGTATTTAAATTGAAACCAAGTGTAAAATGTCGCCGCCTCCTTCATACCATTAAAGCAAAAGGCCTAGCCTTAAATTCAGCGGCTAGAAATTGAGCCAATCACAACTTCGTCCCCTCTGTGAAAATCAAAGTCGAGGTCACCTAAATCAGCAGCATACATCTGAGTAACAGGTACTCTAATTAAATTCTATGCATTCAGTATGCAGCAGCTGCTTATGTCAAGATGACATGTTCGAAGCAACAGACGCATCAGCACTAACCTCATATTGCAGTAATAGTCGCAGTAGTAGATCCTTACTCAGGTATCGATGTATGTAACCTCATTTACACTTCACAAACCATATTCGTTTGAAATCCCACTAGTTTCAGATATTGTGCGCCAGTTACGAGAGGCGCTTAGAGGAAGGAGCCAGACTGCCATCTATACTTCAGATATATACAATTTGGCTTTGGTTGCACTTTCGTGTGCATCAGTGAATTATGATTATATCTGTACTCCGTTGTTGACCTCAATAAATGAATATCTGGGATTTATGATGCTTATTATAAGGACCATAGGTACTTATGTTATCTCATTCTCTTCTACCATCGTCCAGAGTGATCGAGCAATGACAGCTCTCGTATATTCCCCGAATGTCGCATCTTTACTTGGAACAGATCGGCAGATACTAGTGTGAGGAAGGTAAGTGACCTGTTCTCCGCAAATCGCATATGAAGTTGTACGGTTGCTCCTGCTACTGCTGCTGTTGTTGTTATTGTTGTCTACTTTCTTTCTCTGACCTCCTCCGACTACAGCCACTTCTACTTACATGACCTCGACGTACAATTATTGTACATACCTATTTGTTTACATACAGACTTATGTATTACATTTATGCGAATGTGACAGACATTAGTCACATCGAAACCTGGGAATAACATGGACTACGAGTAGACCCTATTCAGGTGCAGCCATAACGTAATCCAGAAAACTATCTTGTCTGGATTTAGTTCTACCACTGGAGGTGCCCTAGCATGAGGCTCTAGGGTCCAAGTGCCAAGTAGTTGGCTATTGCGAATTGAATTGATTCTCATTATCTAATTTCGTTCGTGACATCACCGACAGCTATTGTGTTTGCTTAACGCGATCACGCGGAAGTAGTAGATAGTCTACATATGCTCAAAAGGTCGGTAGCAATGAATGCATAAGCAATGCGCACTTAAGTATGTACACATGGTAACCAAATAGAAACGTGTTGCTTAAGCAGTTTGCAGAATGAACAGAATTACCCAACACGGGCTAAAACCAGCAATAACAGCGAAAATGACAAGTGCACTATATACTATTACGATCACTTTGGTATACCCTATTGTCTGTGTATTGTACTTATTAGTTGGTGTGTAGTTTGAAAATGGAGTGCATGGTATAGCCTTCATGAAGGCACGTCGTGCACTGAAGGGTGTTTATAACAATTGGTGCTTATCTCGTAATAGCTATCACCACTGTTCCGATCAGAGATGATTAACACCCGAACATGACAGCAACGAGGGGTCGGATTGAAATGGACAAAAATTATCACGATCACAAACCCATTTCCAAAGATTTGCCCAAGGTTCTTCTTTCTCCTTGGCTTCGCCAGTAAAGGAGATGATAAGAGAGTGGGTTCCTCCGTGAGTCCCTCTTTGAGTGAGCCTTGGTTGCGCTCTATCGCTGGCCGCGATAATTCAAATCCTTGCGATGGCCGCAAGAACGAGTGGCAAATATGATCATCAGAATTCCGGTTAAAAGTAAAAATAAGCAGGCTGATTGAAGGACTTTTCAAAGATGGAGGAGGTTGGAGAGTGGGAGCGAAATAAGTGCGAAGCACCATTCGATAGAAGCTTTCGCGCAACGGGCATTTTTAAGTAAATGTGAGCGGCCCTACTAATGCAGCGCTTAATATGTGTCCTGCGAAACTAGCTCGTCACGGACTTCAGAGGATATACGCTTCAAGATCAGGGACGAACCCAATTGTTATCAGAAGCTACCACAGGATATATGTTTTAAGAGGTTAAAGGTAAATTCTGCATGGACAGCAGGTCTCACACTAAGGTATTTGCCTGGCAGTGTCAAAACTCTTACTGACTAAATCCAGAACCGATTTTGACTTGGGGCACTGACCGGGACCATAGGATATGTCAGGGATTATTGACGCTATCCCGCACATCTAGTGCCTCGATAAATCACTCATTCATACTTCTACTATACTGATTTAGAATAGAGGACAGGGTAAGTATTATGTGCTATGTATTGCGCATACTGCGATACTGTGATACCTACCACTTTCTGGATCAATAAGAACTTGTTGTTTTTTTCAAGATATTGGTGCTTCAAATATCTGTACGTTCGTTTATAATAGCATAATGTTGTGTAAATTCAGGGTGGGAAAAGGTTACCTGGTATTTTGCTTGATGTTTCCATATGTCTTCGCTGGCCACTGCTTCACGGAGAACGCTGCCGGACTACCCCTTGGGCTTGGCCGTTTTTCTTCATTTTTTTATCTGACAGGCGTCAGCACTTACCCTTTAGGTATTACTAGGATGACGACCTACTGGGACCATCTTATTTTCTCTACCTTACTCGTACCTGGCAAGAATCGTCGGGCAAAGAAGGGCGTGAGCGGTTGATCCAATGTAATCTTTGATTAATACAGCCTCTCCAATTTGAAAACTTTGCTTCCTAATGCCACAATGTACTTGACTGATGGAATTTTCAATCCATGTGGAGAACTTGGCAGCGTGTTTGATCTCACCACCTTATGTCTAGGACACCCGATTTCCGTTCATAGGGTTGGCCATGCCTCGACGTAAGTAGATGATGATACGTACGCCGCTTGGCCTTCGCGTAGTCCAATACTCAAAGCAAATATTGAGAAATTCAAGCACTTGTCCTGCAAGGCGTTGTTTCAAATCGATCGAGGAGTCACTAGGCTAAGGCTGGCTTTCGCGCCTGTAAACCGAAGGTGGCTTAAGGATTTTGCCTTGACACAACTGGGAACGATATTGGATCGTACCGACTTATTCAGCATCCAACTGTACTGCTGAAGGGCTTCGTTTGTGGGCTGAACCAATGTGCTCGGTGTCCAGTGCAAATCATATTAACAGACGACCATCCGTCCATGTGGAGACGCAATGAAAGATGTCACCCAAGCCGCCCCGCTGCCAATGACGTGATTTATTGGGCCCTGCAATCAGCTCAGATGCCATCCCGCCGGGAACGATTCGGTCCGTCGGCCAATAGTTATATCAGGCCTGACGTACTAATAATACGAGTCCCGTTGAAAGAAGGCCGTCGTCTGGTACGTTAATCTGCTCGTTGGCAAGGCAATACGATCGCCGGATGCTGCCGGGAACCAGAGTATGTTGTGCAGATGGTCGCTAAATGCAAATTGAGAACGAATAAGCGGTTAAGTACAAACATTGTTAAACATGTGGCCAGTGAGGCGTTTGATGTAGTAGTAGAAATTTGGAAATGTTCTTGTACGCGATTTTGGGGAAAAAGGTTTTTGACGTCATAAAAGAATGCGCCGCCACCGAGCGTATTTTTATCTGCCCGCATATACTTTCCCCTCTTGGTGTTTTTTGCTCTACTCTAAATATCTCTTTAGGGCTGGATATCATCGCAAGCTAGCTGGCGGTTGAAGTCACTTTTCCTATTGGCCTTGGTGTCGTCTGCATTTCCACTGCCCTTGTACGGGGTCTATTTGTTGCCCAGCGCTGATAAAGTTCTTTACAGACGCTACGTAAGCGTTTAATTTTTGTTTAACGTTGTGTTTTCAATAGGAATAAACAACTGTACCGATATCTTCGAGTGCAGCAATGTATTTACTATCCACCTAGGAATCTACATAAACTGGTGTATCTGTCGGCATTTGTTATAGCTTAAGGGAGGCCCACAAATGACCACAATTCTAAGGTCCTAGAGAACAACAGAGGCTTCTACAGTACGAAGAAGAACCGCACTCAACTGGGTCGCCACCAATCGAAACCTTTAGGACGAAACTAACAAACACAAGGCTCTTTCACTCCGTTTCTAAGGCTGAGTACTCGATGCTTTTAAATGCCTAGAAAACTGGTCTGTTTCGAATTACCCTTCGTAATAGGATATCAGGAGTGTTGTGTGGTACGCCGCCTGCCAGATACCGCAGCTATGGGGGTGTGGTCGCTAAATTAACGAGATGTAGGGAGCCTAATGAGCCCACTTGAGTGTATACGCTGGGCCCGCTGGTCCGCACAATTCAATGAAGACCCAATGAAGAAATGGCTTAACTACAAATTGTGAGTAGTGCTGGAGGCAGTGCCAGAGCGAACAAATCATTTATATTACGAATTTGAAGCAATGGCGTGAGCTTGCTCGTGGCCGTACTTTCCTTATCGATTTTCATTGCGATTCCAGATCATAGTCTTTTACTTGCGTCTCACCTCTTCATGTTCGCCGTCTGCACTATTCAGAACATATTTAAGTTCGCCAGCAGCATTTATTTTAGTAGAGTCCTTATTCGAGCGCGAAGTGTCAACCCACCGTTTCTAACAAAGTATATTTAAATTTCAGGTAAGAGCTCAGGAAAGAAATTTGACATCGTCGAAAATAAGGCCACCTGTGATTCTGCAATTAGGTGAATAATCATTCTGTCATACGTAGATAACCAATCTCAAGTGAGACACGATTGGAAACCGTCTTACGAGTAATAATAATAATATGAGGAACTATATTGATCACTGGTACTGGCCAGTTGAATCATTTTCTGCACTGCGCCTTTCTCCCACTACTGCTCCGTGACCAAGTACAGGTTTGTGGTAAAGGTAAAGGTTTTATTGGTTTATTAAAGGAGCTGCAATTTTACAATGCTTAAGCTCTCTTATATGTCACGCAGCGGTGCTCGAACCTGCGGCCTCTGGCTTCCGATAGCCAGAGGCTTAGCCGCCCAAGCCACCGCACTGGTGCTGAAGTGGTGCTGGCTGCTACGGTTTTCCACTATTGCTGTTCAGCATTTGCGCTCCGGCCTTGCTGCTTGTTCTTCATGCGGCATTATAGTCGTCTCGCTTACGCCTCTGCCTTAGCCAAATCTCCTTTAGCCGGTGTTAGCCCCTCGCGTCTTTCGCCCCTTTGCTTCAACTTCGTCCACCACGTAGACGACTAAACCTATCGCCGCCGATCTCAAGGTGCTCCGAAGCGGCTGCCTTCATCGTCTATCTGACCCCCAGACAGCTTTCCTTCATCGACGAGCTCACCACCGTGTGGCTTGCCTTCATTGGCAATCTTGCACAGAGGTGCTGGCGACCAGGTTGCGGAACCCTGGCTGGTGTCGGTAATCTGGTGGTCCTCGGTCACTTCAGCAGGCTTTTCCGGGCGTTCATTTTATAGTGCCCTCGTTCCCACTCCTGCCGCCAACATTGGAAGGGACCAGGCCACTGGTCGGAGGCTGACAAGGTATCGCCCCGCGACCACTGTATTTATGCCCGCCCGAGGCAGATCCAGACTCAAGTTTGCTATAATATTTAGTCCGTTTCAATATATATAATTATATATACTATTATAATTATTGTTAGAGAGAGAACTAAACAAATATACTACTGGCCGAGGACATCATACACGCTATTGATTTAAGATAGCTGTCCAACAGATTGTGTCTTACACTACTGGCACCGCCCTTTGATCTGTTGACTGTCGTTTTCGAAGGAAACTTTCTCCAAAGTTTTGGAAATCATCCAGGAAATGGGGGCACAGTATGAGCCAGCGGATGGGTGTCGAAATAGATCCACTAGACAGTGTTCAAAAGGGAGTGCTCTATTTTAAACAGCTACAACCTGGCGAAACGGTCTGTGTTGACCATTACGTAACACTATTAACACGTTACCTCGGCCAAACTCGCCGAACTGTAACTGATCTTGTGTGGGAAATTCTGCTTCAGCCCAGATATTGCTCTATCAGATTAGCATCTATTCACATTGGGGGAGCACTGCCTTCGGGGGACGCTCTTCAAGACAAAAGCAGAGGTCTGAAATAGGCTGAGCAGATAGATCGTTTACCAAGACGAGATATTTTTCCACATGCTGCCTGGCCAATAGGACTCATAGAATGGGAGGGAGATTATATTATTTAAGATCCGTTCATTCTTTTAAAATATATAGTAATTCAAAGCGAGCAAAAAAACAGAACGAACTTACTACCAAGATCTGCACATGTGATAGGTCCAGATGAATTTACAGGAAAACCCTTCGATGCCTACCTCCCTATTTCAACAAGTAGGAGTGGTAAGCTGTAGGCTTTTGCCAAAGATTTCGAAAACGACCTTCAGGATCTTATATTTTTGGGAACATACTGCCTATAATAATGAAACATACGTTAAAAACAACAAATCTTTGAAAAATAATTTTTAGATTTTAATACGCAAAATACTAGCCAGCCAGTCGAGTTCCATACTATGGTATAGAGCACGTAAAATTTGTATTTGTTTATAGCGGCGGTCTCGAAAACAAAATTCATTTCTCCTGTATGACTATATGCTGTATATCAGACAGCAATCTATTAATATATAATAGTAGTGTATACTGGAGTATACTGAGTGTACCGGAATAACTGTAATGAGAATGTGGTGGTCAAACAAAAGAGGGAATTCTTCCACTCTCGTTGTACCAGCCGCACTCTGATGCGGTCCAAATTTGTAGTAACCCACAACCAAATGTAGGCTGTTTTTTGCTTTGGGGCGGGGCACCAATTATTAAAGGGTAAGCTCACAGGGGAGGCTTAATTCAACTATTAAGGTGACCTTCTCATGAAGGCTGGTAAAGTGGTCTGGATAGGAATTTTGGGAAGCTCCATTTAATCCAATAGAGATCATTTCATTGACAAATTTGTAATGAATGGCTTTTGGATTAGAAATACGTCCTTAGACATACGTTGATTGAATATTGGAACTTGCAGTTGAACTCTTTAATCCCAGATACGGCAACTTGGAGTGAAAGAGTCCCTGACGCATCAGTCGATTGGGCTATAGTCCCGAAAACTATAATATTACCTGATATTGTAAATGTTCTTCTTAAAACTTGATACGTACATCTTATACACCTTATACACCGTACACCTTATACAAACTTCATACGTATAAGGTTGAAAGCTACCACGGTACATTTAATAGCTCTGTAGCAATGGAGAGCTGGCTATTGATGTTAAAAGGCTTCAGAGCCTTCGCGCGAAGCAATGCGAAAGCGGTACCGTGGACGTTAAATGTTGGCTGAGAGTCAGCCCGAAAAAGTTTAGAGCCTTCGCGCGATGCCCAGAAACTAACGTTGTAGATAGCACACCCAAATCGAAACGCCGTCTGGGATACGCATTCACAATCCTATGTAGTGGGGTAAATCACAAAACGGGAACACATGAAATGTCTAAAACCATTGAAAGATTGTCCATAAATATTAATTCGTAAAGAAGCATATGGAATGCATATTACGGTGTATGTATTGCAAAGGTTGGAAACAAGTTTAGTTGTTAATTTGATTCTCTCTGAGTTCTTTATTATTGTATTATAGATTTGGTTGGAATTCTGCGTTCAAGTGCGTAGTCCATCCTGTATTCGCTGGTATAGTTACGCATTTTCGCTGACGGTTGACGGTTCGTGGCTTCTCTTTTCTTTCTGGCCTCCTGCCTGTACTACGCTTGCTTATCCATTTTTCACAACAGTGCTACTGATGGTTCGGGGACAGCACTAAAACGCTCCTTGGATCTAAAGTTGTATAGGCTGACACCAACAAGCTGTCCAGAGGAGTTTCCGTAAATAATTCTGGGTTATTGTACCCCCCCGCAAGTGTTCGTCTCTCGCATGTAGTCGTGGTGTTTCGTAATTCTACATGTTATACTAGTCTCAAAGAGTACCAACAATAAGTTTCACTATTTTCTGAGTTTTATTACCAAAGGAGTAAGCTAAAAATACTGAATTGAACTACATTATATGTATATATATATATATACATATTGGTGTATTATGCGAGATCCTAGAATGACTGGAAAAGATTTCCAGACAGGAAAAGATCATGCCTCAAAATAAAGCGGACACTCTTAGAATGCGAAGCCTGATAGCGTGGGGTACATTTCGGTAATCTCTACACAATGGTCTATATTGTCCATATCGGCGAAATTGAAGCCCCACCAGATCAGTCCTTTGAAACAATTTCTGGAAATAACCAGTTACAATCATAGTGTTGTCAGCGTCATGTTAATCCATTGTCTCAAAGGACTCATTACAAGTACAAAATTGAGCTGTAGCCGATCGAGAGCCTTGCTTGCGAAGCCATTTGGCTCCATTTAGTTGCTCGATGGTTGCTGTTCATCTCGACTAAAAAGTGATACAAGGGTGCAGTCCACCTCTCGGTCACAACTCGTTGAAATTGTGACTGTGGCAGCGGTTCTTCCGCAGTGAGTCTGGCACGCATTATATAGCCGTGCTACCGGCGAACAGCGGTTTGGGTTGCAATGGCTGCTCATGACATGCGATGTGTCGTCTTCATGCTTGTGGCCTATCGCTTGATATATAATGTCTGCCTCCTTTTTGTTAGGAGCGGGTCCTTGAACCAGAAATGTGTTCGCAGAGTTGAGTGGTAGTGTGGTAACACCGGTTTTAAGAAACGCTGATGAGTCTATGAGGTATGTGAAAGCTAAATCACAATGGCACAACGAATGACACCAGACAGTGATCGAATATAGCGTAACACGGCGGGGGTTCGATATAGTGGAAAGAAAGAATCGGATCAAAGATGATATACACTCCCCCCTGCACAATGGGATAAGAAAGCGGGACGAAAGATGCGAAGCAGGAGAAGAAATGATCCCGTCGAGTGAGGAAGGACCCGTTTTTCGGCCACGTCCAATGGTCCGAAATGAGACACGCCCGATCGGCGAAGCTTCTTGGTCTCTTGCTGGCAGCCTACTCCATCTCCGTGTGTAATCGTTTGCACTTTCCTAGACTTTCATCCCCGCCCCGCTTATCCGGAAGGGCAAGGATTTGGTGGGATTCGTCCTGTGCTTCGACGTTCCTTTTGGCTGATCTCCACCCTACGCTAAAGTTTTTGGCTTAGAGCCATCGCTTCTTTAGTTGGAGGAACATTGCTGTGTTAAGCAGACAGGGTCGCATTCGCATTTTCTGTTTTGGCCTTTGTAAATTGCGCAACAGTTTAAGCCGTTTTCAGTTGGTTTGGTGGACGGAATAGAAACAAAACGTTTAAAGGAGTTTACATCAAAGGCTACGGTCTTCAAATTTTCAAATTAATATATTCGGGAGATAGATACCAGGGAACTTCATCTGGGTCAATACCCTCAAATGATGTAAGAGTTACGAGGCTGCCAGCCAACCTGGAGAACAAGGCTCTATACCGTGTAAAAAAATTCTTGAGGAATCTTAGAACAAAATAACCTTTGAGTATGGGGTTGCCCACACATAAATAAAATAACTTCAAATGTACAGGTAGATGCCAATAAAATCCCCCTCGTATAGCTGCATCTGACGTTATATATGGGCGGAAAACAACTAGACATATGCTAAAAACAGGTTCTAAACATGACTCCTAAACATAACACCCGAGGGGAATTTTGCGAGACTGCCTCATTTAGTAGCCGATTTGAAAAGAACAGCCATGAAGTGGCTGACTCTATGCTAGAATATTATTATACAGTATCTAAGTATAATCACATTGGACAAAAATGTGCCAACTAATCTTGCGGCAGTCGCTTGACGTTTGTTACTTTCCCGCCAAGTGAGTAACACTCGAGCTTCAAAACTTATTTAATTTTATAATAAAAAGTAGGATTTGCGAGCTATCGGCGACATATCACAGTAGGTTGGCAACGTCACTAGAACATTTGTAACTGGTGGGAAGTTGCTCTTATTGATTTATTTCTTTGTAGAAAGTGTCCATAAGGCAATATAGTGCCAGAATTTCTGGTAAGCATCATAAAATAGGAGTGTGTACGACTTTGTAACTTTCGCGTCACGGAGGTTACTTTGTTTTGTGATCAATCAGCATCGAAATTACGGACAACGCACGGGATTTAAGTAAAGTGGCTATTTTAAACATGGGTAGCATGTTCAAATAAGAGAATCATGTTGAAAAACATGAATGGAGACAACTAATGAGAGCCTCCTTCATTTTGTATCGAATGGAACATGCTAGGATAAAGAAAGGTCCACTGCAAATAGATTTTTGTGATCCAATTTATCTCTGTTTTCTATGGCCTCAGGACCACTAGGCCATCGTATTGCAGCCCGCATGCCGCTGCCAAACACCCTGGAGTCCTGCGTGGTAATAGGCAAGGTGAAAAATGTTCCTACAGGACATACGCGGATAAAAGCATGGATGTGCCCAGCTAGGGAAAGTGCGCAATATGGGATTTTGTCAGTAGCGAAACTCAAAATGGTTCACTTTTTCAAAGACTCCATGTTGCCTCTTTTTAGTCGACGCCCTGGGAAAAGGGCTCGCTGCAGGCCTTGGTCAACCTCAATAGTGGGATCTTTTAGTAGTTTCAAAAGCGAGCAGAGGCTTCTTGTTGTCCTATTTTTCAAAGCTACCGTTGTCACCGTTGCGTTAGGTGAATTCTCGCTCTTAGCATCGCGTTTCCACCGTTGAAAACTATTCTGCTTGGGGCGACACTCCCAGTTTCCGATACATCCGCAAAGACAGAGTATCATCATCACCAGCAACCTTTACCAAATAGTGACGCGAGCGAGCGAGCGAGCGAGCGGATTATAAATAATAAGCTTTGGACAGTGGCGCACCACGCTAGGGTCGCCTTTCTCGAGTTTCACCACATAGTGGTAAGCTGTCAAAATATAGAGAACACTTAACGCTTGTCACTTATCAAATACTGCCTAATTCTATAATATGTTCGTTAGAAATTCGTATTAACTGAGACCGAAGGTTTGAAGCACTCTTTAATTTGACACCACGAATAATTAACGTCTAAAGGACAAAACCTTAGTTAGATAATTTTATTTCGACTTGTCTAGGTGCCGCACCGCAAATCAGACACCCTCACGGCTCCTAGACTATCTCCCCCCACCCCCAGTCTTTGTGGTTATGTATGGTGTAGTATCGTTCTATTACCTTATAAATAAATAATAAGGATTCAATCAAACCGCTTCATTCATACTTTGCCTTAAGTAGCAACTTAACCTGCATAGTATATGCCATTGTTTGTTGAAGAGAGGAAAAAGTCGTGTCTAGGCAGCAATCTCCGTGCTAGGCAACCTATAGTAGTTAGGAGATAGCAATTACACCTGCGAGCTTGATAGTGCCTGGCATAGTATCTATTTCTAGGCGAATCCCAGTAGGAAGGGTATAACAACAACCACAGCGAGTTATTGGCCTACAAACATGCCTACAGTAAGTGCATTAGGTGTGCATCGAATTCAAGAAGTATCCGTCCCTTATGGCAAGCTTATGCTCGACCTACAATTCTCTCTAGCGTTCATCTTCTCTATATACATCTACTACTACTACGAAAACTACCGCTGTTACATCGCTTCCGAAACTAGGTAAGTCACGAATACCATCTCTTTCGGTGAGGGGTACATTTCTGGCCGAAGTTAAACTTCAAGCCTTGCTAGTGGATGGTGTGGTTGTGGTATTTCTTGTATGTTGCCACGGTGATGTGTTTTCGGAAGGGATGGGCGCCATCAGTTAGTGAAACGCCTGGCGAAGCGTTTGGACCATGAGAAGCAGGATGGGATGCATGCGCAAATCTAGGGACGGCTGCAGAGGGATGCTACGTACGCGACTCACGTACAGAACAGGATGGCGAATGGGTGGTCCGAACGATAGGAAGTCTAAGCCATGCTCAACTCTGAGTCACGGTCGGCCGGCTGCACGGTGTATGTAGGGCTATAGCTGCATAGGCGTACAACGGCCGAGGTTCGCACTCAGGGGATTGTGTATCTAGGGGGTTGCTACGGTAAGGCGACGGTGGCGACGACGGCGGCGGCAGCGGCCGGCTGAGTGCGTGGTGTGCTTCATGCATAGGAAGGCGCACCCCCGCCCCCCCAGCATAGGGAGGGCGATGGAGAGAAGGCATGGAGGGATGAGGCAGATAAGAAGGGCCAACGGGCCAAACATTTTGGCCGGTCGGTCTCACTGATGGGTCGGCTGTTTTGCCTCTCGTTGGGTCTCACCGGGCACAGAGAGAGAGAGTGGGAGCGATGGTCAGAAGCTACCGTCCGTGGTTCAAGACTTACTCAATTGGGTACTCCGATAGAATTCCCAGATCGTTACGAGGCGAACTCATAGCTCTCCCCGTGTTACAGAGAGTGGCCAACGCAGTATGTAATGTGAAGTACAGTAGTAGGCCTATGCAATTCATATCGAACGACACCACTGATTACTACAGCACCAGCGACGACAAATGCATTACTGGTACTACGTTGATCTGGCTACAACGACGGGAATAACGCCACAATGGTTGACCAGGCCCCTCTTTCAAACACTCTACCGTGGTTCTGCAATACTATATATATATATATATATATACGTTAGATTCAAATGTGGCAGCGTTATGTTGAACGTGGATACTTACCAATTAAGGTGAAGGAAAACGAATTGTTTAAAGAAGCGAGCAAGGGTCACAAAGGATGGTCTCACCATATCTAGTTCAAACGAAGTTTCGGCCCCTTCAGATTGAATTTTGGGAGGCAATCGGATTTACTCGAGTCGATACGAATAATTATTCTTATGCGGGAGCAGAATTTTTACTTTTTTTTAAGGTTCCGCTTAATATTGAATGGAGACACTAAGGTTACAGCATAACTTAAGAACATGGATCACTTATTCTTACCGAGTGATTGTAACTGTCCTAACGCTCAAGACGTTGTTTTTGTTAGCATTCTTTGAGCTGACTCTCAGCTGTTCCCTCCATATCGGCTCGGAACCTCTATATTCCTGGCAATAATCCTCAGATACAAGAGATAATAAAGAAGTCCAAAGATTCTTCAAAGCGTCAGAAAATATTTAAACGTAAGTCCCTCCTGTCTGTGACCAATCGAAGACGCTCACCACTAGACCATATTCAACAAAAAAAATGTTCTTGTTAATGGCCCAGAAAGAGGACAGTACTCTGATTTCGTCATTTTCGATAGCCGTTGGATGTAATATAATAGTAGGCTACTGCTAAAAATATAGAAATGAGTGCGACCTATCTATCCTTTAATTATCGTTATGTTTGCATTCCGATGTTATTTTTCAGAAAATTAAATTAAATTTAATTAAATTTTACAGAAAATGTAAACTCTAGTCCACCTCGTTTTTCGTTATTTCATGATTTTCTCCAATTATGCAAAAATAAGGCGGATAAATAAATAGCACTTGTCCGGCGACAATTAAAGTAGCCTCAAAATAAAGCTTTGTTAGAATATTATTGAATAAAATAATGAAGAATTGAATACAACTCGTAATTGGTAAAGTGTATTTTCACTTCCTTCATGGTCCTCTTCTTCCCTACTCTATAATCACTGGATATTGGTAGAATCTACTTTTCCGTCTATCTTGTTTTGTGACCAGGCTATTTAAAATAGCTTCCGCAAGTTCCGCTAATGGGTTCTCCTACCCTTGATGAGGCATTCTTTCGTCAACAAGTTAATAATATGCATTACTCCTATTAAAGCTGTCAGACGTGTAGTACTTCGTACACTAACCAGCTTATCCAAAACATAGTCAATCGGGTGGCCGAAGAGACAAGTGGTCAAAGAAAAAAAAGTATGGGAAAAAGTGGTCTAAATAAAGCTGAAACGTCTTACTGTTGAAGGTGGAGATGGCGATATGGAAACACGTCCGATTAATACCACCGCCCCTAATTTGGCTCGAAGAGGGCGACACCTTGCGACATTTCGATTAGTTAAATAGGAACAATGAAGACACCGACGCAGAATGAGTCAGGCGGCAGTCGGCTACTAATTCTGTGATTGGTAGATAACTTCCAGCCGAAGCCACGATCAATGCTCCACCACTTTGCTGGAACAAACGCAGAAAGGGCAGTCGGAAAGAAGCCGTGTATTGTATTTAACAGGATGTTAGTGCACAGGCGGCTAATAACAACCAGCAGATAACTAACATGATAGCTTACTAATTCGTACAGTCACCGTATATGAGTGAAAAAAAAGCAGAACTAAGCTTTCATTATGAAGCGGTCATTGTATCACTCAGATTACACATTATATACGTAGAATCCACTGATAATGTACGTATATATTATGTCATACAGTACGATATCGTCAGTATGTTTACATCACTACAACTATCTATTATATCTACCTATCTTCGTTCGATGCAAGAGGTTGTCTTCTCCCCACTTTTGCTCAGACCGCTGCTCCTAGCACCGAACCATCTCTCGTAGATGAATCCTCGAAGATGCCAAGCTACCCTGTGCCATTGTGCTCCTCTGGATCCCGCTGTCTCGGCTCGCTTCCCTCGGATCTCTGGCTTCGTGGTTTCTGGTCGAGATCTCCTGGAGATTCCAGGTCCGCTTTTTGCCCGCTCCCCAAATACACCCGTTAGCCTCGCCTACCGTAGTCGGCCTCGGTCTTCGCCTGTACAATCTCCCGTCCTCCGCCTAAAGCGATTCCTGCCCCGCGGCTATGGTTCGCGTAGGAAGATGGATCGAGATCTCGTTCCTTGTCCCCGTCATCTGAGAAGAAATTATTCCTTAGTAAGCTTGGACGACGTATGGACGACTCTACCCTCAGTTCTCTACTTCATCAGGCGATGGGTGACACGGTGGCACAGTCGCCTTTGTGCTATGCTGTGTCACTGGATGGTGCTGCTGTTGTTGGCCGGCATCGATGGACGAGCCCTAAACGAGTCCCAGCTGAGCTCGAACGAACAGTCGACATCAGCCTCCCATCATGTGATCCCAAACCGCTGCTTAAGGGGGTGGAACTCTTTCAGGCTTCAGAAATATATAAAGATTGTGTCGTTCGAGAAGTTATTAATGTCATTTTACAGGCTGTCTGTGCAACAGATTTCGTCCTTAGCGGCAATGAACGCCTCTGCCGTTTTCTAGATAATGACTTGTTCAGTTAAAACGGTTTTGTCTAAACGAAATTGTATGGCTTGTAGGGTAGGCTAAGGTAAAATAGGTATGGCAGACATTGCAGCAAGCTACGTATATTTAGCACCGAAGTACAATCGCATATATGTACATGAATATAATTCCTATTGAAGGACAGTCTTCATTACAATAAGAACCATAAACCTCCGGAGATGGCCGTTTGGTCTGCCAAAGACAGAGGTTG
Source organism: Stratiolaelaps scimitus (assembly GCA_019614645.1). Lineage (NCBI taxonomy): Eukaryota > Metazoa > Arthropoda > Arachnida > Mesostigmata > Laelapidae > Stratiolaelaps > Stratiolaelaps scimitus. Next base: position 91,031 of record JABWDB010000096.1, on the reverse strand, counting down.
AGGTACTAATTAACTACTATTCTCAACCGTCACTTGAACCTGTCACGATCAGGCCCTAGGCACGACTATAGAAAAATAACTCACGATTTCAGAACCCTAAATGGAAGATGACCTTCGAAATTAATCGCTGTCTTCATAACACAGTGGACAAGACTTCAAAGGTTGCAAAAACGTAGTATGAAGGATAGACAAATGGCCATTTCGCAGAAATACTCAAAGTGCATTTCTATGGGATAATTCCAAAATCAGCGTAGTAATGGAACCTCGCGATTTCTTCATGAAATTCGTCGTATGAGAAGATCGCATGGATGTTGGTTAAATCAAAGAACACGATGACGACGACTACAAGGCAAACAAACACTGTGTCGTCATAGCGGCAATCTTCAAAATGGCCGCAAGTACTACAACGACAGCACGAGCCGCGTTTTGTCATCCACCTTAGCCCTGTACTGACTAAAACGTTTCTAGTGGTGTCCGTGCGTTTGAAGAAAAATTCCTCCTCTACAAAAAAAAGCATTAACAGCAGGTGGACGAACGGATGAAGGTTGAACATTCGGCTAAATAGACTAACAGGATATCGTTGCAGGCGGTTGTAAAGTTGTAAGTAATAACAAAAAAATTAGCTTAGTATAAGCCCCGTAGAACTGCTCTGGGTCCACCTTTTTGAGTTATTATACTTGAGATACTAAAAGGATACAGGATTTAAAGTATGCCGCTTTTGCTGACAGTAGTCATCTTATCTCGTCGCATATTTGAAGGATACTGTCACGGTTAAATTGTGTTGTTGAGTATGGATTAAATGGTACAATGCTTCATACTGTTCTATTACTAAGTATTATAAATATAATAGACACATTACTCCACAGCTGACCCTCAGCTGTCTTTGTATGGCAGAGAGGCTTCGGTACAACTGAGTAGCAGTAATGCTTTAAGGATGGCTATACTGGACCAATATCTATTATTCTCCTACTACTACTACTATTAAACCCAGTAAGCATAACAAACAAATTAAGCGTAAAAACAATACATAGACGGGCACTCCACAGTCCGCTATTCTGCCTTTTGTGCCGCTCTTAACATGTCCCCTTTTACCGTATAGGGCTTTTCTTACCACAAAACAATTAATGTCCGCTTGCCTCTTAGGCATGCCACCAAAGATGAAGTTGATGGGGGTGGAGGGGTGGGGGTAGCTAAGCAGACCAACGAACGAAGGAGTGACGCAGCCGTCCGTCGTCGATGTATGTGCAAGCCAGCAAGGAGGGTTCGCTTTATTTGACCAAACTGGCTCGCCCCAATTTATCCCTCTTGCGCTATACCTCTGCACATCCTTGTACGAAATACTCCCCAGAGGGAGAACAGAGAGACCGCTACCACTGGCGATGGTCAGACACACTGAATTGACAACAGCTGAGGTGCCATCCAACTCTGCACAGTTTCGCCCCTTGTCCTGCTCAGCTGGTCCCGTTTCGACGCTGTTTCGCTATCTCTTTCAGACGCCAGCCTCGTGGGCATTACTCGTTGCACCATCTCAAGCTAGAAGTGGGCATTCTCTCTAACCTAAACACGGCCAACGGAAGGGGAATGTGGACGTTGTTTTGCTCCACATACGGTGCATTGCCACCGCCATTCGAAAAACAACTGCTGTCGCCGCCGCCGCCGCCACCGCCACCGCCACCCCCGCTGTAATTCTATCATAGATGTGCGCTATTACCATCGTAAACGGTGCCTCTGCGGTTGCAGAGCAGACGGAGCACAAGCAGTGGTGACGACGACGATGTCAAAACAGTCGCTGGGGACATGAATCGTGGGCGGACACTGTTTAGTGCTGTATTGTTCCTCTCTTGCTCGGGGAATGCTATCACTCTCTCGCCCATCGGTGCTATCTACCCCAAGACTATCGCAAATAGGGCTCGGGACTTACGATATGGAGTTTTGTACGTCTCCTGCAGGAAGATGACGGAGACAGATCTTGGGCCGCAGCAACTATGGTACTGTTGGGATTGGTTGGGCGTTCCTTTTTCTTCTTTATTTCATATGGCTGTCGCTAATAAACGTTGGCGATATTTATTGCACTAGGTGGGGGACCCATTTAATACCGGTTAGGTAAACAAATCAGTCACAGGCTGTGATATAAAAATGCTTTAATACCTATAGGATGATGTATTTATTTCGTATATACAGCTTCAAACATCCAGTAGTTAGAGAATTTGTTGGGGACTGACCGTTAGCACGGTTTTTTTGTACTGGTAAATCCCCGGGTGAAAGAACACCGTTGCTAAAAATATCGGGCCTCTACAAACGCATTTGGGATTTTTGAGAGGGAGTAGAATGTAGAAGAGTCGGACACGGTGCGACAAGAGTACCATTACTACATCTTTCTATATTATTGTAATGCACAATTCAATGTATGTCCACATATATATTTATTTCAATTAGCATCGCTGACGTACGCAACGCATTTTCTGTCCGCTATCTGTACTCTGAAAAAAACATCAACCTCAAAAATAAAGTCTAGGCACTGAAGCAGATCATCCATAGATTGCAGAACACAGGCAGAGCTCCTATACGAATAATAGTATTATAGCGAGAAGAAGGTTACATGTGCTATATTGAACAGACCTCTTTCCGTAGGCCCGATAATAGAATACAACTGGCTTGTCCTTAAATCGATTACGGGGGGGGGGATACTGAGTAGGTGTGCGCTGTACAGATATCAATCGGCCCTACTGGGCAGCCATCGGATAGATACGAGAACTAACTGCAGCAGAAGGCCAGCTATATTTGCTGAGTACAGGTTTAACTTGTTGTCGAATTTAGACTTGCTGGTAATCATAAGAGTATTTTCTGCTTGGTTTGTATATGGGACTTGTCCACTGTCGACTTGGTTGGAATGTGTCAGAACAAACCCTCAATCGGTTTTTGCTATCGAATTCGTTCGTTCCTGATGGCTGATGATGGCGTGAGCACCAACTCAACAGCAGTCGAATCAATTCCAGCTGCGCAGGGGTCGACATGGCAGCAGCAGCAGCTTCAGCTGAATATTGTCGGTTGGTCGTTATAACGGCGTAACGGTGAGGTCCTGATTTTCGCGATTGGTCCCATCTGATTTTGTGCGAAAGCTGATGGACACGCGATGCAAGAAGGGAAATTGGTACATAAAACAAAAAGACAGCTAGCTATTTTTAGACGTAGAAGAAAGCTAGCCATAGTAACGACAACAGAGATACACTGCGAGTGGAGGTGGCAGTACGTTCAGGCGAAAGTATAATATAAGTATTGGCACATCGGATAGGAGTGCGACCCAATTCAATGCTTAGGTTGTTTTGTGTACGTCCCACAGAGCGTGAGTAGTCCAGTATCTACCCAATTGATCTTTCTTTCGATTTGTGCTTGTCGTGTTCGAGACTCCCCAAACGGCGATTGCAATCTTACTTACGTCGTCACAAGTATTCAGTTCACAAACGGTATGCCGTATCTTGTTTGCCGGATGGCTGCATAATTCAATGTGAAAGGTAGTGACTTTGAGTACACTAACGAAACCGGGATTCATCTATGGAGTTGATAGGCCATGGTATGATTGACACTCGAGGTTATTTAAGATTCCAGAATATTGGAGCTCGTGAGAAGGAAGAGAGAAAATATTTGAGAAATGCGGAAAGAATAAAGGCGATTCAAACTAGTCCTGTATTTGCTTTAACCTACTTGCCTATGGTGGCGAACTGTCTCACGGGCATTTTGCTTGAGGTTATGTTTGAGCACGGACGCGTCGGAAAGCGTCACTTGGAAAGAACCTAGTAAAGGCTCTGATGGGAAATTTCGTTTGAAGTATATTTTGCGTTTTCGGCGCTGCTCGCTTGGAAGGAACTGCTGCTGCTGCTGTTGCTGATGCAAACTCGTAAGGTCAGGAGGAAGAGGTGCAGCGAGTGTGAACTATTGAATCCAGCGCGGACGAGAGCCAGAGAGAAAATATACAACAACAAATCAATTCAGGCCACACCCCACCTCTGCGACAGCTCCGGCGACAGCTTACCATTAGATTCGTCGATAGTGACAATCATGCACGCTAGCTACCTTTTCTACTGCCAAACCGCGACACAGTAGCAGCAGGTAAATGTGTATCGTTTCACTCTGACGCAACTCGGACAGCAGTGGTCTTCTATAGCGGAGTTGCTAGGCTTGAGGGTTACATGCGTGAAAAGGCGACCTATTGAGTTAGTGGGTACGGGAGGCGCCACTGAATGAATCGAGACATTGATGGCGCGAGATGCCTAAAATCAATCAATACGATTCAATATCGATGTACATATATACTGCACGGCGTGCGCATAGTATATGCATGGAGGCCTCATAGGGCTGTATTACGAAAAAAAAAAAGGTTCCATTTACAATAACGATGTAATGGCATGCCATCGTAATGCACCATCAGTGCATTGTCCCCGAGTGGTTACGGCTTATTTCTCCTTAGCACAAGACATGAATCGTACGCGCTACTTCGATCCACAACACGACGATTTGGATGTACTGACGATACCAATAGCCTCTGTAAAGCAGAAGCAGCTTTCATTTATTTCAAAATGTTATTGCTATGATGCTGATGCCTGGCAAACCGCTATTTAGTTGTCGCATTTATAAGAACTTTCTTTAGTTCACTATTCATGGTGGTAGGCTTCCGTGGCACGATGGGATGTGCAAAGCACTTAAATGGACAACCAAACAATCATACGATTGACAACTCCATTGATTTTTCATTATACTACAATGATTTAATATGCAAAGGACAGCTTCGAAACAGCACACACCAGATCTTATATTTTTATTTCCAAATTGTGCTCACCAAATCCGTCCACAATTGGCGATCTCGCAAAGAATTTTGTAGATAACGTTCATAAGAGATTGTTTGTTAAAAATATTTCACTCAGTTGATTCGACCTTTCTGGGAAATAGGTAAATAATTTTTCTGGAACACCAATTTATTTTGTAACGCTTGTGTAGTAAAAAAGTATCTTGGTATTCCGGAAAAATATAACAGGCTTTTAAAAATTGCCAAGTTTCATAAACGTTCAGTAGTTGTCGAGATAATCATCTGTAAATTATGTTTAACTCATTTACATTATGCTCTATCGAAAAAATACAAATGCTTTTCTAAAAAATATTCAACTAATCTCGAAAAATGAACATGCGGTGAGACTCTTGAAGCAGGCTCTATCTATAGACTACAAGGAGTTAATTCGACACACGGCTCTTATCCAGGGGACAATATTAGGACAACAAAATTGGAAACGATGATGTAATTGGTAAAATTTTGTTTCTAATAGTCAAACTCAAAAATGTCTAAAAATATCATCTCAATTTGCGTCTCGCTGAGCGCAAATCTATTTTTACTGAGATATCCCCATGAATTCGGGAGGGTCCCATATAAGAGACATGTCAATATTCGAGCACGTCCTCGTTATTTACGTCCTGTAGAGTAGGTTTGAAAGTCCGGGGGTCGCAAAAACCAGTTTCTAAAGTAGAACGTTTAGAGTTAATCTAAAGTTTAGGACAGAGTCCTTCTGGTTCTGGAGCTAAATCTGACTTTTCTGTAGACTATTATATCAACAAAAATGCTATTAGGGATAAATATCAAATTTGTTAAACAACGACCTACCCTCGGGCTTTATCGTTAGTGATTCTCATCTGCTTGGCTTTATTGCAACTGGTGTATGATAGTGCAATGTGCGCGGGAATAAAGTAGTGAATAGTCCCCTGGATGGTCCAGTGGTGAGCGTCTTGGACTGCTGGACCGGAGGGACGTGTGTGTTGGGTTCAAATCCTGTCAGACGCGGAGAATCTTTGGAGTTCTTTATCATCTTTCGTTATCTGAAGATTCTTGCCAGGTACGAGTAAGGAAGAGAATAAGCAAAGGTGGCCCCGATAGGTCCTCATAGTAACACCTAAAAGGTTAAGAGCTGAGGCCTGTCACATAGGGGAACAGCTGAAGGTCAGCTCGAAAAAAACAGTAAAGTAGTGAATAAATGGATGAATAAATAGTGGCGTCTACTCGTTGCTGTGGAACGGCAGAGTGTGCGTTAATTTGAAGGAGAGATACTATATTTTTGGATGGCAAATACCTAGAAAAGATAGGATGGTAGTAGAATATAGGCTGAGGTAGGGCACAGTGAGTAGACCATGATATTGCTTAAACGATACTATACTGTTTTTAAATGGTGTTGTGGTCAGTGATCAACCGGGGACGATGGTAGAGGGTGGAAAACTATTTGAAGCTGTAAAGAAAAGTAACTAGACCCTGGTCATGCGTTGGTTCGTAACGAAACCAAAACGAATCGAAGCGGAACAATGCATCCGAGTTACGGGTCAAGGTTCCCTTGCTAAACATCGAACTCGTATTAAAGCGGTTATAAGTTTCAGTGAGCTAGCGTCGGATACAAATCGTAAGTTGAGTTCTCCTCGAAATGCTGCAAAATAGGCTTCCTCGCGGAGGGTTTCTTTGGCCGGGTGAAACGCCTGTTGATGAGGTACGAGCCACAGAGAAGAAATAAGCATACACTTCAACAAGAAATGCTTCCCCCCCCAATAAATTTCAATACCATTCTCGAATATATTCCGAATGGGGATCCGAAAAGTTCGTTTTCTTAGCAGAGATAAGAGATCTTCTTAATTTGACTCATTTATCGATTAGTTAGAAAGCGCATAGTAGTAGCAATAGTACCAAAAGATCGCACTAAAGATCTATATAGTTTACTTTACAGAATTTTGCCAGCAAAAGGTTTTGGATGAGTTTCGTAAGTAGCGGCTTTTTGTGCCTCGTCGCTCCTCAAATACTAAACATCGGGTTTAGTAGAGAATTAATTAAAATTTACAATGCACGACTAGAGGCAAAATACAGCAGTGTATCCAATGCGTCATGAGCAGAAGTGGAACTAATCAAAACAAGAATAAATAGAAAAATAAATTGAAACCCATAAGTGAACCATGGGAATAATAAGCATGGATATTGAAGTTGTCACATCCCCATTGGTTGTAGTGTCAGCTCAAATGTGATGCAAAGCTTTTCGACAACGTACATTGTAGCACTATATCTCGCAGTCAGTGTCATATTTGCGTTGGCAAGGAAGCACCGGGTGGTGGAGGGGGCGGACAGAGGGTCGTAGCTTACTTTTTTATTGTGCAGTAATACGAGCTTCCTTCCTTGAAATTCATGGCACTTCCTGAACCTCTACACGGATGGACGCTCCGAACTCATCCTGTTGTATATCCACCTAAGGATAGAGAAAAGAACGGAGTTTCAGCAGAATTTTACATGCTGTTCTCAGCCATTAGGTAATTCCACTTTCTTACATCTTGCCACTTCGTCGACTCCTTTTGGTCGTCTTCATGCCAGAGTTCTACTATTTCATTATAAAATCTCTTTGAAATGGGATATATCATTCCACTGTCTTGTGACGAGGAGTACTCCGGACGATCATCACTTTGGCATTTGAACGAAGTTAGTTAACTATTTGATAATCGAATCTAGTTTAAGTTGTAGGATAGTTTAAGTTGTACACCTATTTGTCGATAATCGCGTTAGTTTTACTACAATTAAGTCAATTGGCCAATTGTAGATACCGTTTATGATTTTTAACTACAGTGGGCCATTCCAGTGCTCATTTCGAAGCACACACCAGCCACCAGCTACCCAGAGAGAGACTCAGCTGGCTGCGATAATTACTGTATTTCATGGTGTACGACTGATCCCTGGTTCAATAGACGTATGTGATATCTATAAACTCCACTGGATAAGTTCAATGAACAAATATTATCATTTTAATATACATGGAACCGATTAAATCCTCCACCTTACCAACTCAACAAAGTTTGTCAATGATGGGGCAGCAGACAAACATATAATTTGCCTTCAACTAGTTCATGAACAGTTTTTCAAAAATAAATAAAATAAATATTAGCTAAAAATAATCTCAACATGTATAACAAGTGAGCGAAATTCTCTTATCAGACAAAGTCGAGCTAAACTAAAGGTCTGGTTCATGAAATCTGCTCTTCTAACAGTAATAACAATGTATTTAATGATAGCAATAGAGGCTGCTCCAACCTCTGCCCAAAATGGAACACCGATTCATGCACATGGACAGTTATCGTAGTTGAGGCGGGCAGATAACGGAATCGAGAGCTGTAGCTGATAAAATAATACATACCGTTTCTCCTAAGTCGTTCCACGCCTGAGTGGGTATTCCGAAGTAGAGTATAGCTAAGATCGAGAAAGAATTGCTCAGTACCAGCCAGCACCTATAGGCTGAACTGAACAGTAATAGTAGTTCACCTGATATGATAATAATTGTTGTTTTATGTGGCCATACTCTTTTCATTATATACACTAACTATGTAATCGCCACTGCCGTTGATGTATTGTTAGCTAATAGACGGTTATTGACGAGCAACCGTTGGTAACAAGTCGTTCTTCGCGCAAGGAGAAATAGTCGAACAGTGTTGTTCGAGTGCTCTCAACCGGGAAATGGTGACTATTTTGAAACCGTACGTAAACTAGTTGACCCCGCGATGGTGCTCATAAGTAGACGCACCGCCATGAGACTAACTCAGAGTACTCCCATACTCCGATGGTGTAAGCTGGAGTGGCGATTATGATGACAATTTCCCGCCTCCAACCAATCTACCCAGTATCATATAGTAACCCAAAATGGCACCCACATCGACTGGGCCGCTGCCTTGCTGGCAGTAACGTTGCCAATGGTCTTCCACAGAAGAGGCGTCGTAGCGACCGCGCGAGGCCTCCGCCCGCTGTTCGAGGCGCAATGATGCCGGGACCGAGAACGGAGTCACTGAGCTGGTGCTCAAGGGCGGGTCGACTTGATGCCGTGATGGCTGGCTATTGAGGAAAACTCACGGGTAGTAGTGTGTGTGTGTTGGCTGGCGGTGGTCTGTATGATGGGCCTGCGACGGACAAGAAGGGAAAAATCGGAGAGAGCCCAACGAGTGAGCCTGAAATATTGGATGGATTTTGACTCCGACACTCACCGTCCGCCACCCCTCGGGCCCATTCAGGCCACGGGCCGAGGTTCATCGTATCCCCCCCGGACGAGGTGGCGGATAAATCATATCGACCAAAGAAACTGAAAACAGAGCCTCAGCAGCCAGGGAAGACGGAAAAATTGTGAGAAAATGGCTATGGAGAGGACAGCGATGGCAAATCGAAGAAATCGAGGCGTCTTTCCTCTCCCTCATGCAGTTGAGAACCAACCGAATGCATCACGGGTAGTCGCAACTGCTGTCCAAATCGCTAATTCGACTAGAAATAGCGGGAGCTCCACTGCACTCTGGAGAATACATTTACAGTCCCAAGGCAATTGGTCCGTTCTATGTTGAGTTACGTATCCCTTAGGTATAGAGCTTAAGGCAAATCTCAGTAATAGTACTATAATAATGGCTCGCTCGCTGCATATTCAACAGGATAATACTTGAATTGTAACGGATTGGCTTGATAAAATAATAACTCATGTCCTATTCGTGCTGCAGCCGGATACAAATACCCTGGCTGGCGATCGATAGTTCGTCAGTTTCCTGCAAGAAACGTCTTAGTCCTTCACAATATATAATATTTATAGTCATTTACATTAATTCATAAGCATCAGCACTAAAAAGGGAATCACGCATGATTGACAGAAGCGTAGAGCATTTAGTCGATTACCAGTTCGACAGACAATCCTGGTTTTCGATTCTAATTCAGAATCTTCATCAATTATACGAGTCCTTATAGTAGGTACTGTTGTGATACCTTATGGAGTCAATCTTGCAGTTTGACAGTTTTCATTTTTAAGCAAACACGTTAAAGGTGACATTGAATGACGATAAATGTCCGCGTAAGTATTATATTGCCGGACAATCTGGTCTAATCATAACACAGTCTTTTCTTTCCTGATCTATTCTCAAACAAGCGTGTATGGTTTGTTAACAATATTACAATCGCTGCATCATCGCTTGGATCTGCGATAGTAGCCAGCCGCTGTTGTAGACTAAAAGACGGAGTCACACACACTATGCACTCCAAAGATTTTCGCGCACAGTATAGTACTTCTATAATTTCAATTTTGCATCTGCTGGCCAATAAAAAAGTGTTCGGGAGGATGTGTGTAAAATTAGCCTCAAGTTAAGACTTAAGTGATTTTCGACAATCTGATTGAGTGCGCTCTCGAGAGTTTACCAGTTAAGAGCACCCCTTCTAAGCGGAACGCACAGATTTAACAAAATCGCTAGAAGTTTTTTTGCAACCTAGTAAATTTTCCGGTACAGCTTTCGGCATTGCAGCTTCATAACACGGACAACCCCTTTAAATGCAAAGGTGCAACCTGGATTGAATGTAATACTCGATTTAACTGCAGCGATATTTAAAACGCAACCATTTGTTAGACATAGCAGCAATTTAACCATTAGATATCAATGTTACGTTGGTGATAAAGATCATATAGTATTGCTAAATGTATTTTATTGTCACCGATATCTAATATATTACAGGTACATACAATGTAATAGCAGGATTCGTATATTGAAACTTAATATACGTTGTTAATTAAAAAAGTATGTTTTCAAATTCATATAGTTATTAGTTACTTTTATAGCAACAAATCAAAAGGAAACCTTCTCAGGAAAGCCATTTCTGTAATATCGCTTGGCAGGCCCCTAGACAAAACACCTTCTATTAGCCGGTTCTTTGAGTAATAAGCGTTCCGGGTGCACATAGGAGCCTGCCCGACTGAAATGCACGCAGAGCCCTTAGAGACGAGGGACCGCATGGTGTCATCCGCTAGCGTGAAGGGTACGTAGCAGCAGCAAACTGTGTAGTAATTACTCCTGAACGATGAGTGTTTCGTCGCGGAACGTATGCAGCGAGAGGCCAGCTGGATCAGGAGCGTTCATAGAAGTTGAGGACTCCCCACGGACCAACCGGAGGTCAGCGGAGGGTGTCTAAATCACGTTTTAATCTATGTTGGTCTCCTACGCCGTTGCTCTTTTTGCAACCATTCGACCAAGCATAACCTGTAGCTTAGTCGCCTGTGTCGCATCGCTGCAAGTGAAGCTACCGACTGATTCACTATCGCAATTCCACTGACGTAGTTCAGCAGCAGGCGTGACTAGTTGTATTAGAAGGCCCTATCAGAAACTATCTCACAGAGCGTTCGTTCTGGTTTTTATTTTATATCTCCTCGTCCAACATTGTAAATCTCACTCCCGGCTGCGCTTCCGGCCATCAACCATTTCACCAACAGGGCCTAAAACAGGAGCTATATCCAAGAGCGAGGCGGGTGGACACGAAAAAGCAAAGCGACAAAGGGCAAGGAGCGACTACAGAACGACTTGCATTGGCTGTCTTTTGTCACAGCCAGTTTGTGCAACATCAGTGGTTGATCCGCAGACTCCGTCTTGCTAATCTGTCTGCATACGTTACGTCGGTATGTGGCCCATTGCCACCACCCTTTCTCTATCTCTCTTTATCTCTCTCACAGACACGCACACAGTGCCACTCTGTTGTTTTGGTTGTTGTTGTTATTGTTGTTGTTCATTCCTGTTGTACTAAGTGGGACAATGGTATTATTATTCTTTGCCATCTAACATGTTTTTGTACAATCGCATTTATGAGATTAGCTTCCTTGAAGGTCATTCCGAAATGTCAGCACAGGTTGGTCCGCACGTCAAAGCAGACGATATGACCGAAGTAGTTTTGCCATGAGATTGGCCATGCCTCCACATAGTCTACCTCTGTCCTTAATGGCCACAATTCGTAGTCATAACAGAACACTATTATTTTAATCTTTCTGGATATATAATATGTATATGCATTACACATATTGAACGTACAGCCATGTTACAGATATCGTGGCCATCAAATAGGCCCGACTGTCTATCCTTTAATATGTGGAATGTATCTAGATGAGATCACGTGGGACTCCCCTCACAGAGGCAAAATAGAGATGACTGCAGCCTGTTCATTCATCGATCGTTTTGAAGTGAGAACTCCAAAATGTAAGACAAGACAAATCAATGATAGTTTAGTTCCGACTCAACGATTCTACATGAAGGCAATTAATAAGTAAATGGAGTTGAAATCACAATGTCCGAATAATAAAGATAAAAGTTAAACAATGACTTAAACTACAAATCATCACTTTATCCCCATCAATGAACTCCCTCCAAATCCAAATACAATTAATTTCACATAGTAGAACAATGTATCAACTACCAATAGCACTCAATCTTAACTTAAGACTTGCGTTATTTGTCTAATTATAACAAAGCATGTACACACTTTTTGATGTTTCCAGTTATACTATGATAATAGGAGACACAGACGTAACATGCAACGAAGTCACACCGATTCCAACTACTAATGAAGGAAATACGCATTATATGAACATGACTTGCATATTTGACTTGATATTTTTGCATATTTTTTACACAGATTGTAGCTAGAAGGAATTCGCAGATCAAGAAAAATGATAAAGAAATCAAAAGGTGTTCCCCGTCTGGCAGGATTTGATTCCAAATGATATCCCCCTTCAGTTTAGCCGTAAAAGAGACGAATATTTGGAGATTTCCCTGCTAGAAATTTTGGTTTTGATTTGAGGTTGTCTTTAACTGGTGTGTTTAAAAGTTCTTAGTGTATGCGGATTTCAAACTAAGTAACAAAGAATAAGAAATAATTTGCTCTTATGGGAGCACATGGCCATTAATACCTACTCAATGTCAATTGAAAGGATATTTGGCTAAACACTAGTGCTACTCCCCCTGCATGGGGACCCCTTGAGGATTCTATATTGATAAAAAAGTAAAGTAAATGAGCGTGGTCGTGACGTAAGAGAGAGAACGAAAATCGTCATTCGGAGTCCGTGCAAATGAACCGATGTGCTAATGAACAACGTGAAAGCTAGGGTCACTCTTTGTGCCCAAAGAATGTTAAAAGTCTTTGAAAACCTTGATCTTTCGCATAGAATATACTGCCTACAGTCACTCTAGAGAGTGTAGTGGCTTTCAAAATCAGAACACACAGGACAGTTCAGTTTGAAATTCTAAAATGGCGATCCATTTTCCAACCACCAAGGCATTTATTCATAGCAGTCTTTACACCTCACAATGACGGTGATGAACGTTGATAATGTAAATAACATTTCAGAGCCTCAGAGGCGAAAACGAAGCAAGGGAGCGAAGATAGTAACATCACCTCTTCTTCTCGCTATTAATTCCCTGCCCCTGCTTTTTTTTCTTTAAGCTGAACATCTGCATATCTTCCTTTTTCTTTTTCTGTCATTTATTATTTGACCTCCCTCCTGAAAGTTTTCACTGGACTCCTCCAAGCAGATGCGAAACAGCACCATGACTTGATAGGGGTAGAAAGGAACCGGGAACAGTTACTCCCACTATAGAAGAAGTTGGCCAGCTCTACTGTAATATAGATATAATAATAATATAATAATAATAATATAATATAATAATATAATAATAATTCGGATTGAAAAACGTAACCGTTGATAGGAAGTCACATCGATTCCAACTAAATATACGGCTAGTGACTACACTTAAGTTCAAGCTTCGACCATTCCAAACCATACGCAAGCCTCCTGTGTCACTCAGTTAAGCCAATTTTGCATACTATTACCCAATATTCCGGGAATTCCCGACCTTGATCATACTCGACAGATAATAAATACAAAACCAAACGTTTTGAGGACTGATCGTTGTCGAAAACGATTCTACGCCCATCTTCAGATTTGTTGCCTGGCAGTGAGAACAAACACCGCAGAGTTTCTTCAGCACGCTACGAGAGTCGGCGTGCCACTACTGACATACGCTTATTTCATAAAAACCAATCTGGGTAACCAGCGCCGATGGCGCAGCCAGTATCTACGATTCAAGTTGGGCGCCACAGCGAATGCTATGAGCGAAAGTGTCGTATTTTACGAATTGCTGCTATTATTATTATTATTATAGCAAAATATTCAATCAGTCAATTCATATTTTCACAATGTTATAACTGTACACTTTTGCACCGTATACGTTGCTCATCTGGGAGAGAGAAGTTTGTGAGCACTGTCTTGTTCAGCATCTATAAGGTAGTATGCATGAGCAGAAGTTGAGCCCAATGGCGTGGTGCATTCTTGTGCGCCTTGTAATCGGATGGAGACGGACGTAGGATGCACAGGTTCGATCCCCACCGTTGTATATTTGCATCTATATTAACAGGGGTTGTCCGTCGTATGAAGCAATGCCGAACGCAGCATCGTGAACGTTAAAGGTTAGTTGTACGGCCTTGAGCATTTAGATTTCGTATGCAGGAGCGGCAAGTGAATGAATGGATGAAATGAATTTATTATACGTAGTTCATTGCGATGCGATGTCCACTGTACTACAATATCCCGTTCTTAGCCATGTCTTTACCCTCAATCACTTAATTACCTTGTTCACTTAGCTGAAAGTGCTTCTGTTCGTAATGTGCTAACGCCACACAACACCGAGCATTGGCGCTGCCCGTTGCTTGTACTGATGCAGCTGTCGCTGATTAGGGATCCCTAGGAGATGCCTTGTCCTTAGCCTCCTTTGTTCGCTTTAAGCAAGGGAGGTTAAACAAGGTGCCTGTCCAGTTTCAGTTGAACAGCCACTATTATATGTATAGGGGCGCGGCGGCAGCAGCAATAGCAAGCTAAACCGAGGCAGACAGTTTTCTGCTGCTCCCGCTGCTTTCGTTGGTGGGGTGCTGGCATCGAGCTGTGGTTGATTCCGTTGCTCACGTAGCCACGTCGCCCACCTTCATATCCTCCTCCATTTGATACACATTGATGGGATCGTACGGGATATTGTTGTTGATATTTAAGTGCGGAGGGCACGGCGACAACGTCTGAACGGAACGGTCCAGTATGAAGGGTTGGTTTTCGGAGGAAGAATTCCAGATGGAGGTTGGTGGTTTGATACAACCAAAACAGGGATACGTCTGCTCCTGACGCCTATAACGCTCCAACAGCACTAGAGCAATGGCTACCTTTGTATCCCGTCTGGCATCAGCAAAACAGTAGCCCCAATGGTCCCTTAACGATCCATCCCCCTCTCAGATGGTGCGAACGTGAGTGGCAGGCCAAACGGCTTATGCCTCTCTTTGTGGTCCACGCAGGTTAGTAGTAGTAGTACTACTGCGTAGAACGATAACAGCTGAGTGGAAATGGAGGACAACGGTAGGAGCCGTCGGGAGCCTTTGAGAGAGAGAGAGGGAGAGAGAAAAACTGAAGAACAAGCTGCAGCAATAACAACAAAAGTGTTCAGAGGTGAGATGCCGACAAAATGTAAAAACAGACCCAGACAGTGACGGGTTAATGCATCTTCACCGACCCTTCCTGAAATTTCCTTCAACTCTTGCCGTTCCTCCTGGAATGACCCCACCGTCCTTAAATTCCGTCGAAATGAAAGTGTCATACGAGCAACGTATCATTAACGTGAAAATGTTCTTCTCTTAACGGAATTAACTATGAACTGTTTATAACTATAGGGGCTAAGTACGACGGAGCGAGATTTTTTTAGTAATTTGTGGGAGGAAAAAATGGCAGTGTTCTACTGAAAGCAAATGCGGAAGCCATGTTTGCGTTATTGTCGAACAAAAATATGTTGATACATACTGTGTCAGAATGCTTGATGTTAAAACGTGTTCATATTTTAACGATGGTTTCCAAAAAATGTCGAAGGAAATTTAATTTCGAATACTAAACGGTTCCACAAATTTTGCTAACCACAACAAACAGTAGCTTATTGTAACGAGAGGGACTTATAAAGCCGTTGGCCCTTGGACAGAAATCGAGAAGAAAATACCAGGCTGGTCGAGCACTGGAGCTGTAGCAGCAGCAGCAGCAAAAGACGGACAAAACTGAACGGTCAGTAGTGAGGTCTGGCGTGGTGTAGTATAGTGATCGTGTGGGCGTGTGGCGATCGTTGCCTTGGAAACGAGAGGTCCCTGTGGCTCTCCTTCGTTTTCTCTGTAGTTTGTACTGAGTCTTGACTGAGTGCCCCCATACTCCGTCTACCCTGATCGTACCCATCGCTGCTCTGCTGCTATGGCTGCCTAATAGAAGATGAGATTATAATTCAAAAGTTAACAGCACTCGCTAGCGATAACAGCACATAGATAGCTGCCTCTACTGGTGCGGCAGCTGCTGGTTCCGTGCTAGCAAACGCAGTGAAGGCAGTAGCGAAAGCAGCGGCAGGCGAACGGCAGACGCTCCGACATCATCATCATCATCATCATCAACAGCAACCACAGCACGAGAAGATCGCAAGCAGCTAGCGAGCGGGCGGTGTGACGATGCGAGGTTAACGACGACAACAACAACAGTCACAGCGAGCAATGCTAACGGTCAGAATAACCGCAATAGAAGCAGCAGGCCGAGTTGGAACCCTTACGGACACTGACGAAAAGAATGCACGACACACAACGATGATGATGATGAGCGGAGGTAAGGGCGAAGGCCGGGGGAGGGGGCGAGTTGGAGAAGATCTGAAGGAGTACGAGAGGGAAAAAAGGAGGACAAGGAGGAGGATGATGGATGAGCTCGATTATGTTTCCGTGAATCCTTATTGTCTCCCGTCGTGTGTAGCATCAATGGAAGCACAATATACTATCCATACTATATATATATATATATATATATGTACATGTGCAGGCAAGCAGCCAGACAATGGTAATATCAAGCACAATTGTTTGGGTAATAGTTTGGCGTCCCATTCGTTCTCTTCGTCGGTCCGCTTCGTGTTTCTTTATAATATCGCCGTCAATTTGATGCTAGGAGAAAACAAGCAACCAACAAACGGACGTTGGTCGCATTCTGCCCGTTGCACTATCTACCCTCATCTGGACTCTATGGTTCTAGTTGATCCGCTAACCTCACTCATCATTGGTTGGTGCCTTTTTTTTCTCGTTCACTTAGAGCAGCCTTCTTCAACAACTCCGTGGCCATTTTCTAAGTGTCCGCCATTTCCCCTTAAACCAGAACGTTACCCTATCACCCAACCAACCAGGCCGTCTTGGCCTGTCCGTTCTCCCACTCGGAGCACAGCCGCCAACATCACGTCACTGCCGAAGTTGAACAGCTTCTTTCAAATATATGTTAGGCCCACGCTGCGAGACGAGGCGACTCGCACAAACACACACACACACACAACCCAACAACCCAAGCTTCCCCATTACGTTCGATGCCATCCCTCTCTCCTCTTGCCGTCTTTCCCAGCCTGCAGCTGCAGCTGCCGCAGCTGCAGAGATGGCGACCGCCAGTCGGGCGCCAGTCGAGCGCCAGTCAGGCGCCAGCCAGTCAGCCATACTTCAATGGCTCTCTTTCTCTCTCGCTCGCTCGTTGCCGCTTGGCCTCCCTTACTTGGCCATTCGGGACTGCGGCGACTGCGGGAGGCCGAAGATTCGAGGCCTGCTATGGTGGGCTTCTGTGAGAAGTTGATGCAGTGTTCACAACGAGCCCAAAAGCTACCTCTCCCTCGTGTGTAGGAGAGCTTTCAGTACACTGTGCGTTGAGTCCTCGTCGAGGCACAACGTATACTCTCACCAACCCCAAGAATTTCCTTGTCTAAACCCGCTGGGTATATGTTGAGGTAGGCGGGAACGAGCATGCTGAGTTTAATATAGAAGAATTACCCTAAAGTAAAATGTGTACCTGAGACAGTTACTTATCAAGTATAGTTGCTCTTCCTATTAATTATTACCTTGTTAGACCGCGTAAACTTTCCTAAGTAACTCCTCGCGTATGACTAACTCTATTAAAGATTTAGTTATATTATTAGTTCTCTGCAGTCAAATAGGCCATTTCTGAGCTTGGACGAGTTTTCATGCATCTTCATTCTTTTGTTGTATAGCGAATATTGAGTTGCTGGAAATGATATATATATATATATATATATATATATCTTAGGCAAATAGAGAACAATAGTGACATCACCCAGGCAGATTCCAGCTTCTTTGAATTCCCCTTAGATTGTTACCCTTCTGTCTGTCTTGACTTTCTAGAAAACTGTTTTTGGGTCACATACATTATTTGCTGACCGATAATTATTGTTGATCCTTCATGTCGTTTTAAAGGAAAGTCATAATGGCTGCCTCGTATATTATAATACGCTGGGCCACTAAGTAGTCTCACCCAGTTAGATGCATACTCGTCGTATATGTGAACATTTTTGTGCATAAACCATAGATTTCTTTCATATGGAGGAAGTGCTTACTTTTGCGTCTATGTGCATTACCCGTACTTCCGACCATCATAGACTGCTAGTGATTAAATAATTGTATAGATCAGCTGAAGATGGTCTCAGAATCGTAACTGTTCTGTTTGGGTGAGTTCACCTAATTAACGCTCTTGTCGTTTGCAATGAACACAAACTAGCTCGAACAAACAGTGCACACCACACTTCCTTTGGATGTCTTCGATTGAAACTAGTTAATATCCGACGTCTGGAATACAATACGTACGTCCTTAATGGCCCTTAATGAGAGCCTTATAGTTTTGTACGTATGGCTTTTCATCTATTTCTTTAATTGTATCATGATATCTTGCATTTCTAAGGGCATCCACCTGCACGATTCGGATATAAACAAATAGCATGGCAAGACAAACTCTGCCATACGGAGTCCCAACATCCCGGATGATCTCTCATCAAATGCGAATTAGTTAGATTCATCACCCTTCCGCAACTTGACACTCTGTAGGGTCCAATGTTATTTTTGGATTGAGATAGGGGATGATCAGCATTGACGGGAGATGGCGATAGACGTCGACGACCACCATGGTGATGATGATGTTGATGATTGTCCGTACCTACGCATCCCTAGCTCTAGGGGGTTGGAGATGGCGAAAAATGTGATGACGTGTTAGTCAGAGCGACAGTAGAGGCTGCTTACTAATGCAATTACATTCGTTGGTTCCTTTCCTTACAGGTAAGTGCCATCTGAGTGCAACATCCACTTGTAAGTTCATCGCCTCCACGCATATCACGACGACTACTCATATATATATATATATATAGGCGTTCTTTACAACATGAAAATCACCATGTTGTCTGAAGTAGGTATAAGTGTTGTTTTTTTTTCTAAACCCTCAAAATGCATTGTGATGCGCTTTGACCGTTTAGATAGAATTCATATTGAATAATGGTATCTCACATTAAAAAAAGAAGAGATTTACGCGACGACGTGAACGTTCGATGGGTGACACCTATTTTAAAATGTGTAGCATTGATTCTTTTATAAAGAAGTTGTACCAATAATGCATTAGTTTCCGCATGCAGAGCGCTAGTAGTCAATCACATGGTAGTGGTACGAAGACGTCACAAATGCATTGAAACCTATAGTACCCAGATTATATTGCCCTCGCTGTCGACTCCTGTAAGACGGTGACCGTTCTACTCAACTATTACATTAGAGGCACGTCGACTTATTCGCTATAACCATCTCATTGCTTAAAGAAATGAGAGCGACTCAAAACGTCAAGGAATGACGAACAGAGTATAGGACATGGCTGATGCGTGTGCTGGTATGCTATGACTCATTTCATATTAACCAACCAAGCGGATATTGTTTTTGCAAGAAGGCCATTTGCTACACAGCGGATACTTGACCGAGCAGTCATCTTGCCAATCTACCTTAGCCACTCGAGCAACTTGTATATTGACTCGTGGCCATTGCGCGGAATATTTATTCCAGTTATTAATAATTCAGCAGGAACCGCACGGCCGTTTTAATGTGAGCTCAACGCAGTAAGTTCCGAAAATACGAACACCTTACGGGGTTTGCCAAACACCGCGAGCAACATCAAACTCAAGGTGGTCCCGGCTATAATCTTTATTGCAGCCTCTTAGTTTCTAATCTCGATAAATTGCCTCCTTTCTGTTCTTAAACTTGACGTCAGCGTATCGCATATTCTGATCGCGGCCAAAAGCCTGATACATGGGACCGGGGATGTATTGTATGGCACCGATAGCCAGGTGCGGGATATACCTTCGTCATCTCTTTCATGATACACTTTCGACAACGATCTATTTGTTACTATTGTTCATCAATGAGCAAAAGATCGGTCAGACGTTTGCCATGTATGAGGCAATATCAGCATGTGTTGTAAAATTAATTTACATCTATTTTTGAGAGCCGGGCATTTTCACGCATTGTTATATGAGAAAAATGAGTTCCTCTTTAATCCCAAAAGCTAACACCATGCTGTCCGTTAGTTTCTAGTCTCATTGTGCTATACATACTGGAATTATTATGTGTTATGAAATATTTTTAAATTGATAAATGTGTATATTATCAATGTTTATTGATAACGAGTATAATATATATCTACTCATATCTTGCTAATATTCGAATTCTAAGGCTTGGAGTTTTCTTGTTCGTCATGCGAATACGGACCCGTGCAGATCTAAGAGCAGACATGAATGTCATAGTATTTGTTATTTTTGGACTGCCTATGTTTAGACGTTTTACACTGGTGCCGATGTCTTTGGTCGACCGCTTTCGAACTAGATTCGCCCAGGCTATGAAGGAATCGTAATGCTGCACTGATACATCAATACAATTAACATAACATACTGTCCTGGCTCCCCGAGAGTATTTCTACACGACAACGACGATGACGAGCATTGATGTATATCCTCCACTTCATTGGAGTCATTTTCGTAGTACTACCACATCAGATCACTTCAAGGATCATTGACTGCACTAAATATAACGAAAATAACCGGAATAGGTTTTCGGAGAGTACCCTTCTCCTGTCGACCGGTGAAGCTACCCTCATGAGACTTTATCCTATTCATCTCTCGTCGTATAAACTGGGTATGCTATCCAATGGATACCAACATCCGTGCTTGTTATCATGATTATCATAATGACAGAGATCGTATTGAGGTCGCCATTTCGGAATAGATTAGACATCTCAGAATACCGAGATAGTCACCTAATGGCAGCTTCATGGGGTAACGGTATGTGATTCATCACGAGTAAATCGTATGATAAGAAGGTCCTCCACACAAAATGTTTGAACGTTAACTGGATTGAGAATGGCGTTTAACTAAACGGGGATATCTTCGGATTACTGGGAACATACTATGTATTCACTGAAGGAGGATAATATGTGTATTATCTTTTATCATAGATACATGTTAAATTGTATCCGATATTAATGAGAGCAGTACAGTAGTGCAGAATTGTTTTTAAATCAAAATGCAAGTCTTTCCCCAATACACTTTCATTTTATTGTTTTTCGTTCTCTAATATTAGGTGTATAGATGAGAACTGGGTATTGTTGACCAGCTCTACATTTATATTGTTGTGCTAACAAGACGCAAATATTGATTTGTAAACCACACGTGTCCATGTATGTGGTGCATGTGTATGCATAAACGTTGTGGTGGGGGCCTGAGGTCATTTTTCACTTGTGTATCATTTGGCTGCAACTACTGTAAAGCGTATAGTTGTATGATGTAATGGAATATTGATATACTGGTTCTTAATACTTATATAATGCCAGTTTGAACTATAATTTGAACAGATGATCCTTTTTATACAAGTTCTATTGACACCCCTTCAACAGTCATTCTGAACGGCCTGAACAAACGACTCACGAATGTACAAGTATGCACAGGAATCCCTAGAAATTCCTAACTACTGTATGTTTGAATAAATTAACGTTTTCAAATAGTATGCACAGGAATGTCCCAAAGTTGTGCAGCCGCTGCTGCAACTGTAACTTGATTGGCAGGCAATCAAGTAATTGCGGCTTGCAGTGCGGGCTATTCATCGCGAGGCGGCGCTTCCCCACAAAGCCTTAGACTTCAACTCCTGCTCAAAACTATATAGTCAGTCTAGAGAAGATTCGGATGGCTGCATTCCTTAATGGTCCACCCGAGGCGAATACAAATTGTGAATTACAACTGTTCAACCAAGTGACTTGAGTCGAATAATGTCATAATGTGGAATTCACTTGTACTCGTCTGTCACTATATATATACATATAGGAGTGTGAATCGAGAGTCGGCGAACCCTCTGTATGTGTACCACTCCCTCTCTCTCTCTCTCTCTCTCTCTCTCTCTTATCATACCAACTACTGACTCGCTCACAGCGTGCGCACATACAGCATGTACCTGATGTGTTCGTGTTAGTTTAGTGCCAAGCAATGGCGTCCCTATTGCTGCTCTCTTTTCCTGGAGTGTAACCGATAAGAGAAGGATAGTACCAGCAGCATATACAGAACAAACTGAATCAGCCGAGACCCAGGAACTCGGTTCAGCAGTTGTTGGGGAGTCAGTAGTTGTTCATCGAAAGTTAAAGCGACGTGAGCAGCGTACTACGTACAACGTTAATTCTTCGTTCGCTTATCTAGGTGCTGACGACCCACTAGGCTCACTATCTACTAGCTCTACCACCATCAGTCGACACACGCACTCTCCACTCACTCACAAACGGACACACACACAGTCGGACATACAGACAGGCACGGCAGTGGGCCACACGTTCTAGTAGCGCACGTCGCATGCTTCCATGCAAGCCCCACATAGTATAACCACCATCTAACCTCATGTCACCCCAGCGTGTCCTCTCTACCAGAATTACGGTCAGCGAATTTCGGTAATTATACTTCGTCCCTACCTCTTCGCCATTGGCGAGAGCGATTACCGGCGAGTGCTACGTGGGATCAGTCCAATGACACAGCAAATATCGGTCGTGTTTGGCTGTGGGTCATAAAACACTACCCACCCAATCCAAGGGTTTAGAGGCCTATGGCCACATCGAGCTAGCCATTGGTGTATCTTCCTATTTTAGGCTAGATGTCATTACTGTGGACGCAAATGGTAGTACACTAACGACGGGCAGTGTCGGCAACTGTCAACTGTTGTTCAAGTCTGACCCTTTCCGAATTCTTTCACACGATGTCTACTTCACTGGCGTTGGTCAAATAAATTCTCCTTGCGCATGACTGATCAACCTATGGCAAGCCATGTGCTAGTTTTAGTTGGTCCAGTATCCATAGCAAAGCGTGCCCTATGATTAGGGATTGAGTGCATTAGAATAATTAAAAGTGCCAGTTGTGCGATTCTTATATCGTGGACCGTGGTACGTGTCTCGGAGCCCTCGTGGTTGACAGAAAATAGACGGAATAATGAATTAAATAAATGGGCGAGGCACAAAGAGTTTTGAGACATTATGTTACAAAATTTTCAACCTGCTTCGCACGTACCATTGGGAGTGCTGCATTTGGGAATCCACTCCTAAAGGTGGAGCTATTTTTATAATGTACACATTTTTATTTAGCGGATGTATACTATTATATCTTTAGAGTTGTTGCTTTCAATAGAAGTATGGAAGAAGTAAATGGTTTTTACGGTAGACCTGATGTCCAATTAGATTCGTGAGCCTGGTGTTCAGTGGAATACTCGAAAGAAGACTCAGTGTCAGTTCATAGTTACAGTGTCCCTGAGGAGCCACGCTCCAAGCGACCTGGGTTTCATCTACCCTTTTGAAGGTGATTGTCATGATGATACACAGTGGTGCTGAAAAATGCTTTCGACATAATCAGTGTGGATTAGATGTGAAAATCCTGAGCCTTTTAATGAACAAGACAGTGAATAGAACACAAGCGAAAAGATCCACATACATATGCGAGTAACTAAAATCATCTGCACAACTGAGGCTGCCGATGAAGATGACACCAGCATAAGCCTGAGCGAATGGGTGCTCAAGTACACGCTGCCTCATTCGAGATAGCCAACAGCAGAACACGGGGTGTGTACTTATAGTGTGCACGTTCCAGAGCCCGTACCATATGTCAAGTGGCGAGTAGTCATACGATTCTGGAAACAACTAGAGAGTGAGTGAGAGAGAGAGAGAGATGTATATCAATGAATAAGTTCAAGTTGGAAATGCTTAGTGAGTACTCAGGACCGCCTCTCGTGTCTTAAGCAACGAGAACATTGGCGTCGTCGACCAATCCGTCGAGTTCAAGTGAAAGCGGGAACCAACAGGAAAACAATGGTATGGAACGAAGACTCAAATTGGAGCATTTGGAGCATTGGAGCAAAATTCTAGAAGCATTTTTTTTAATATATATTTATATATATATATATATATATTCGTAGCCAGGAAAAAATTGCCTCACAATTGGTAAAGCGTCTATTATAATAAGCGAATACACTTCACCTCTCTAACTGGGTGTCTATTACTTCTTGCTACAAAGTTTTGCCTACAGGAATCGATGCAAACTTGTCACCTTTATTGACGAAGT
The DNA here is from genome assembly GCA_019614645.1 of Stratiolaelaps scimitus. Lineage (NCBI taxonomy): Eukaryota > Metazoa > Arthropoda > Arachnida > Mesostigmata > Laelapidae > Stratiolaelaps > Stratiolaelaps scimitus. The sequence goes on along the minus strand of JABWDB010000096.1, from coordinate 66,716 downwards.
GTCACCTCACAGTAAGTCTACCCCCTCTCCTATATATAATATAGGAATTATCACCTTCAAAATACTCTCGATAAACATGTATCCAAACCATTTTAAAGCAAGAGATCCTACACGTTGGGATCATCTGCCTGACAAGTTTTTCGTGCAGGGCACGTCGGCAAGGTATTCGTGGATCAAGTTTTACGCAAAAAAAACGGACCTGTACCGTTGGCTATATATATATATATATATATATATATATGTATATATTTATTTAGATCTGATTTCAAGGGTAAGGCAAACTTTATTTCTTCGGCTGATTCCTGGTAATCGTCTCGTCTCTATTGAGTGCCTTGTTATAATTCCGATCTATGAAGCCCGACGGAACCGCTATCATGGAACGGGTGGTGTTGGCAGACAGATCGAGCCTCTTATCTGAGGCCAATTTGTGCCGTGACAAAAACACCGGCCGGTTAGTTTTTTGTTTTCCGCTTGGCTAGCCCGAATAGGGCCCTGCACAAAAATAGTGGGTCGAATCGCGAAACCGAATGGTTCTCTCAACGATGTTCAGTAAACGTACCAACAGAGTCTGAGCACACACCTGAAAAATGAAAAGAATCATGTTTGTGAAAAATAACATAACGGCAGGCTGAACCAAGTCGTGCACATCATATTATACAATGAAACAAACAGTTAGTAATTTAACAAACAAGTACCTACAAACCTCAAGTAGCAATAGAACACCCAACAATAGCAGTCTTATGCTATAAAATTTAGAGCTATATTACTCAATTATATTGATTACCTCGGTGGAGGAATGGATAGAACTCCGGACGGACAACGGATGGTCACAATGAGAGTTTACTGGGTTCGCTTCTCCAGCTGAAACTCAACAGATTTCTTAGATGATTTTGGGTTGGTGATTTTTTACATTATGTATTATTCTTATTTACTTTTTCTGGTTCGAAATACTTCGGCCGGTTTATTTCACGAATAATTGTAGTTCACAGCTGTAGTAAGCTGCACGATCCTACATCGAGCATGTTACATCATGTATACATATGTATATTAAATTTTGGCAGGGACTGGCCCATAATGCCGCGGATAGATTCTGTATTCCCTCTTTAAACTGTCATTGTCATTGCCGATGACAGCAGCTGTTTCATAATATTGTCGAAAACCTCCTGCCCCTTATATGCCGTGGGGGCCGTCGTTTATTCCAAGATCCTTGATAAACCTATCTGATCCTTCCCTCCTGCTTACTGACTGGGCCTATGGTCTCTTTTGTAATGGGGGTGATTATTTTTATTATTTGTTTAATAATTCGCCGACGAATGCAGTCATCCGATCTATACATTTTCTCCGTTTGAAAATATTACACATAAAAAAAATTATAAAAATTTTTAATTTATAAAAATTTATTAAAAATTTAGAAAATATTACATTAAATCGCGTGAGTCAGCTAAGTCGCATGAGAAGCAAGTTGAATTGAATATATCACAAGTGCATCTTCCCATTATAACATTATCTCATGAGCACACAGATAGCAGACTAAATACTCGGAAAGTACTCGGAAATCCAGCAATCAGCACCAACTGAATTCAAAGTAAAAGCAAAGGACTAATACTCAAACTTCCGATTCATTGTTATGTATGGCAAGGATATTAAGATATGATATTGCCGAGGCTCTTGTACGTCCCGTTATTTCACAACACAAAAGCAGTATGTTTCATGGCAAATAAACAAACAAACAGACATTAATGAAGATAGAAAAAGTTGATCCCGGAGAGCTGTAGAAATGGAACTCGACGATCATTCTCCGAACCGGTCAATTCAATAGTACCAAAAAGCCGACAGACTCGAATATATTCAAGTCATCGGAGAGCTTTACAAGGTGTATAATACTCGTGGGAAAAGGACCTTTAATCACGACCTACAAACAAATAGTAGCCCTAAAACATAGTGCCTTCAAGGCTGAAAAAGCTAAAGCAAACGAGGTAAGAACGCTAACGAAGGAAACTAATGGTAGTAAGAAAATAATAAATAGCATAGAAATAACAAGTCACAATTGGATGACAGGAGAAATACCTGAATAGAAAAATCAGGATGGAACAATAGCTTGATTGATTACCTCACAGCAAAAAAAGAGAGATCATGATGATCCAAATTAGAAGCAGCCCAAAGAGATCAATACGATGGGAATATATAATTGGCTTCATTGCTGACGAAGATGAGTTGAGAAGCAAGTTTAAGTCGTATAAGAAGAATAAAAAAAAAATGTATTGTGTTGAGTTGTAATTATTTTTCAACATTTCAAATTCGCACAGTTCTTACAATTACACTCAATACTATTTTAACAGAAACTACAGTAGAAGGTATTCGGAGCCTTTCCATGCCTCTCGAGATGGAGTGATAATAAGTCTGGACGGAGGATTAGACCGGAATAAGGTGACCAGTCATTTGAAAGAATTTGGCAAAGAATCTAGAATTGAGAAGGACGACAGACCGAACAACGTTGGACATGTGCATCTCCGAGAGAGGTGAGGAATCTGTGGGAATCCGTAGGATACTGGCTATCACGGAAGAAGTCGGTGAGTGGTACAGTAGGACGAAGACCGTTTCGATTTCCAATCACGACGAAGCGAGGGAGGGCAAGAGAGGGGAGAGAGAGAAACGAGGCTACTTCTTATTACTCCACCCATGGTCGGGTACATCGCTGCCAGCCGCCGCGACCGCTGCAACTGCCAGTGCCGTATATATATATATATATATAGACAGAGAGAGAGAGAGAAAGAGAGAGAGAGAGAGAGAGAGAAAACGGCTGGCTTCATGGTCATCACCATGCTACCTTCTATTTCTACTGCTACCACTACGATGCCACCCTATGGGCTAAGAATGAAGGCCGCTGCATAGCCGAGCGACGGAGGCCATTTCGTCATTAGGCAGAACATCGATAAAGGATCGATTTCAAATCCTGGCATTAGCGTCACATCTCGGCCGACAACGGCCCACTACTTCCTCGCTATCGGAAAAGGAAAAATACGAGGGCAAAGAAAATAGTGAAGAAATGATCAAGTAGTTCCTTGGAAGAAACACGCGACGTGTCCATGTTCAGGTGCTTCTGTTACCCATCTCTATAGTAATAGTTCGTGCAAAGCTAATGGGAGAAGGAAGTTCGTCGGAGAGGTTTCGCTCGTATGCGCCCCAAATATAGGCAGCTTTTTTTCGATTTCTATTTATTGTTACAAAGTACATAGCCTCTCAGAATGAATGATTTTTCTAATGAGGGCTTCTTTCTTCGGTTACCTTGCTATGCTCCCCTTCGCTTTATTATCGTCGTTTGTTAGGTGGGAGTGTAGTTTAGATCCTGTTTGGTAGTGCCCTCTAAAAAATATACTTAAACAAGATAAACTCACATTCAACACACTGCTCTTTGAGGAAAGCATTACAGCCACAAGAAGGTCGATTTCATTTTGACTCAACCCCACTATAAATATAAAACCAGTTAATTCAAATACTCCTTTATGTAAGGCAAATGTTCAGTCAGCTTTTTGTTTGAGGCACCAATGGTTCATTTTCCTTTCAACCGTCTCTGGCGCACCTAAAAAATGACCGAGTTTCTAAATTGAAACTCAATTCTTCTAACATACATAGGCTTTAATTTATTTAACTTCCCCAAAAACGTGGAATTCAGTATGTCTTCAGCGTCTTCCAGGGGTGGATGCCTTTAGTTAAGCTTGGTCCTCAACAACCGATCCAACGCCCGACAAAGCCTCTCCCGGTTGGCCTTCTTCTAGGTCCCGCCATCTTATCTTTTCTAATTCCTCCTTTTTGTGCATCATTCCGTCCAAGAAACGCGCGCCGTTGGACCAGCCGTCCGCTGTCGCGAGCATGGCATCGACAACCTGCTTGGCCATGCTCCATCGCCCTACAGGCGCCAATATGCGCAGGCTGGTGTTTGCCTTACATAGTTTATATTCGTTACGTGCGTTTGGAGCCTTTCGCATCATCTTGTTCATCATTCCTTCGAACTATTTAATGTGTCTCTTCAAATAGTTATTCTTCTCCATTTTACAATGCTTGAAAGCTACTTTTAGAAACGGCAAACGTATTGATGTTTTCTGGTTGTTTATGGAAGGCTATCAAAAATTACCAAGTAAACTAAGTAAACTTTGTCACCCTGATAGTACGGGAACAGATAAGGTTCAATTAACTATCGGTGCACATGGCAGCTGATAAATGATTATCTCATTCTACTTGTCAATCTTTTGGTTGCAACCCGGAATCGGACACTTATCTCATTATTCCTTGCATTCTCCATACAATAGGCTTTCTTCACACCACAATGCACATGGTCCTATGTGAAACTAAGCACTAGCGTATGTGTTTCAGAGCACAAGGGCTAACTCGCCAAGGGTGGAGTACCACCTACCCCTTGTCTGTCTGGTCTCCAGCTATCTGTTCAGCTCTTCTTCGCTATCCCTAAAGTCCGTTTACTATCACCCGCAAAACAACAGAGACCAGATCTGAGGCTCTCCCGGGGGATCCATTAATTTTAATCGCCCAAGCTTCCTGCGTATTTGTCGACATATGGTCGTGTAAAGACTATGATCCTGGTCACGGCATCAATATAATGATGCAGGTGTACAGGCTATAAGAAGAAGCAAAAATTTGTACAACTGATTACGTACGAATAGCAGGCAATGTTAACAACTGGCAGCATGGTAGACATGCAGGGGCACGTTCGGGAACAAAGGCTGGAGCGGAAGGCCAACCTCCCTTGGTCTCGTGAGATACAATACAAGGATTGTTCAAAATATTATTAGAAGGCTGCTATAAAACTAGCAATATGTATATACGTTTTAATTGAAACACAAATTTAAATTAACACAACGAAACTTCGTGTGTTGAAGTTGAAGGAAAAAAACTTAATAAGGTTGCGCTTTTAGACTATATTCAGCAAGTTACGTAACCTCGTGGAGCGTCGCATTTCATTTTGGACGGCGAGGTCTCTGGCTGTAAAAAGACGGAGTTCGCAGGTTCGAGCTCGCGTGAAGTGACATATCCCTTTAAATAATAAATAAGTACTTAAATTAAAAGAGAACACTTTTCTTACACTAAACACAATTTGTGTTACAGGATATGTAATTACATTTTTATTACGAGAACTTAAACACTGTGAAATGGCCAAGGGTCATATATATATATATATATATACATGACACTTGTACACAGGTAAAAGTATAAAGAAATATATGATAAACACAATCAGTTCCTTATTTGACTCCTCACTTCATTTGCAAATCTTTTAGCTGAGGATATGTAGTGCCCTTATTTCAAGCACTGTTACATCAGTGATTGTAATCACCGAAATTAATTTCGAATATTATGGCCCCAATACTGCCGGTAGTGTGCATCGAATGCATTTCGATCATACATACGTGAGTGGGCTATATATGGCAACAAGGGAAGACTACCACATACTGCGGCTTGTGAACTTCGTTCTCAGGTTACGTAACTCGTATAACTCCCTCTGACAATTGTTTCTGTTGATAACACCCATTCTGCATTTACTCGATACGTCTTTCATGATGCTAGGAGTATCCTTACTTAGGTCGTTGAAGTAATGCTACGAAACGGTACCGAAACTGCCATAGCTGAATGGTTAGCTATGGAAGATAAATATGATATAATAGTATAGCGCAGTATTTCAGGGAAGTGTCTTCCCCATCGTGTTCATGTGTTACCGTCAGACATCGCCTTGTCTTTATTCGAACCTATTTCACTATATACGAGCACTATAGAAACACAGCTACATACATACATAAGTATACATATGATACATAGCTCAGATTAGTGCGGACACGGGCCTAGAATTATCTTATTAGTCATTTCAAGGATAAATTACGCAAACCGTAAATAGTATCTTTCAGCAGCAATGGCGTTTGCTAGTGAGAGGATGCTCGCCACGTTTCGACGAGCGGTCGAGGGAAACAATGTGGATGATTTTTGTGGCACGCCGTTGTTAAATATTATATATTCGGTCTACGTATACCGCTGATCTCTTTGCATCCACAACCTATTTTCCTGCTTTCGCCTCTATCTCTCCTGGCTCTTACCCCTTGCCATCTTACTCGGGTCAGAAACAGAGGGTGAGAGAAGCAGATCGTTAGGAAGGTTTGTGTATGTACGCTTCCACTGCTGCATAAGAGGAACTTTACGGAGAACAGAATAGGATGGGAAAGGATAAAAGGTGACAGACACCTCCTCGCTCTCGTTCTTGTCCGCGTCGCTTAGGGTCGTCCTCGTTGCTGTCCCTTGGCGCGTCCTCTTGGAGCTTTGAAAGTCCGTGTCGGCAGGCCCCCGCAAATGTGGTCCTTACAGATGGAACGAGCAAGATCGAGTAAAGCCATTTCGTATATACGAGCGACCAGGGACAATAAGGGCGGTCCGGCGTTTTGTCGGTGTCGGGAAAGAAGGAAGGAAAGAAAGAAGAGAGGGAGAGGACGGACGGCGAGGGAAGCAAAGGAAAGGGGAATGGGTGAGATAAATAGGGCTAAAGAGGGAAGGAGAGGGGTAGGGGCTGAAAAGGGAGTGAATGGGGTTGAACGAGAAAGAAGACGAAGAAGAGGAGGACATCCAGACTCGGTGGACACGGCAGCCTACTTGCTGCCAATGGCAGGACGGAAATACTGCCTGCTTGTCTTGCTGCAACGGGAGTGCAGAGGACGAGCGGTTGGGGAAAGCTTTGCTCTGTCCCAGGTGATAAATATCGCATATTGGAGAATGCCGCCAGCCCATGCACCCCCCGCCCCCCGGGCGGATGGCGGTGGAGCCATCACCGCGACGACGATGCGTCAGCATCGTTCCTTGTTGTTGTTCACGAACATTGAACATTGCCTCTTGTTGTGTTATGGTGTTCGGCAGCTTCTGCACACTGCTACCTTACGTTGACTGGGATCACTTCGGTAGCGTAAATGTAAAGAACTAACAGAGCAACGTGAGAAGACAGTTCGGAACCATTTTCGAGTCGTTCTAATTCGTCCGCATGTTGGGACCTCACACTGGGGTGCACGCCATTAGGGATTCCGAACATGAATGAAGTAATTCTTCCTGAGATAGAGTTTAGTATCATAACTACTACTCGCATGCAGTGTGGTATGTTGGGACACTCATAATTCTCTAAAGTTTCGCTAGCGCTTCCGAAATTCTTCTAACAGATCGAGACCGATATTTGGGAAGCTGGGAAATTTTTTTGTGGAAGGTTTGTCCATAAAAAAATTAATTACTCCCTAAAAAGGAGTATATTTGGGCAGCACTTCTTAACGATTTGTATGTATTAGCAGGCATTGTGAATATAAGAAAAATGTCAACGCCAGCTTCTTTCTTAATGTATATGCACAATACAGCGATTTAAGAGTTATTAGTACACTATTGTGGCCACTCATGCATATACCTCCATCTGGCAGACCATAAGAAAAGGACTCCCAGGAGAACCGTGAAGTTCATTCATTCGTGGCCTCTACATGTTCATTCCACGTTGCCAAGGAATGGTTTCGATACTAAACTGCGGACAAAGATCTGGGTGAGAAAGAAAGCGCGCACACATTATAGAAGTATCAACGTGGGCTTGCAATACATGAATCCGCAAGTATTATACCTGACATTCGAGGATAGAATAGCAACGCGTTCGACGCCAACTTGCAGGTGCCCCTTTGTGCCAATTGCCTTTGTGACCGCGAACAATAGAAATCATGTGATTGTTCTCGCGTTTTTAGGAGTGCTAGCACAGTAAAGATTTGTCGCCGATGCCCCAGGGTCGAGGCACCAAACGAATTGTCAGTATAGACTAAGATAGATTGAACCGTCAGTAGGGACGGAAAATCCTGCCGCATACCTTGCTTAGGGGTATAAACCCACCATGCCTTGAGAAGTTCCTTACTGATTGTGTATTAGGACAGGCTGTTATATGTTGAAACGTGCTCGGCAACCGAATGAATTGCACCGGCTTGCACGAAATAAGTTAAAAACGCCACTCACTATAGAGCAATGAAGTGGATTTTAGAATGGACTTAACGCTATTCTCGGCCTCTTCTTTGGTATCATCATAATGTCATAGACTTGGTGCTGGTAGTGTGAGAGAGGCTGAGGGTTGGATAAAACACGCCAACTGAACTGAGTTATGGCCGGCGGCGGTCGAAAAGACACTGACAAAATTCTTCAGCTTATTTGAGGGAGACGGCAACGGAGCTTTATCACGCTTCAGCCGGAGAGTTAACAGAGGTCGGCCAGCTTGGATCTGAAAGTAACTTCAGTCTTTCCTTGAGCCTTCTCATACGATTTCGGACACAACCATCTCAGCTAGCCCCAGATTAGACTATTCGTCGTTAGTCCTGTTCAAACGGAGGCGGCAGTGGAGACCCACAAATGGCCAGCCCAGCGACTGGTACTCGCTAATGCGTAGTCCGTCGACCGAACGCTTTCCGTAAATTACACACTACACCTCCATCCTTCTACAACAGTCTAAAAAAAAGTCTAAATCAAATAGTCATAGCCCCCAATATGGTAGGACTCTCGTGCACTGGGCTGGCTTAAAGTGGCGGTTGTTGCGATTTGCTCGGCTTTCTGAAACGAGTAGTGGACATACATCTACACGTTTTCGGCAGTTCGTATTCTTATAGCTGCGATGTGCAATGGACAGTTGTCCATAGAACCTTTCTTTTATTTACTTTTCGCTACTTGTAAGCAGCGTCTCTCATCCTCATCTCATCTTCTTACAGTATGAATTCGAATGTATCAATTTTTGTACTCTCCGCATTGGTTCCCTGTAACATTCGAGGCGTACAGCGAAAACTCTCTCAGTCGACGGTAAAAGGGGACTGTGGCTGTCGGTCCCACGTTTACCTAAACGTCCCCTGGCTCTCGTTGAAGTCAGACTATCGAAAAAGTGAAGCCAACACCTCTGATACTCTAGATAATTACATGTTAGAGTGCTGTACTGAAATAATCGAAGTCCCAGTCTACAGTTTACATTAACATGTATTGCAAGAAGTACTCTCGAATTATATCAAATTGTTTATGTTCGGGGGAGCCAACGTTTAATGTCCACGGTATTGTGTGCTTCGAAAAAGGGACCCCGAAATGTAGGTGTACAACGGTAGGGATCAATCCCGTACACCTACATGTCTTCCGGTTGCAAGGCGCACACGAATGCACCACAATGACACCGAGCTCCACGAATTAAATCAATCAGCATAAATACAGTTGACGCCAAAGTTTATCACCAAAGTTGTTCCCATTTGAACAAAACCATGTGAGAATTTTCATTCGTTTGAAAGAGGATCGATCACTTCATAATTTAAGGCCCACAACACTTCTTTACAACACAACAAATGTTGAGCTCAGCTGACGACAGAGTTTTGTAGAACTTCACTCGTATTGTACTCGGCCAGGTCTGTTCTTGTTATAGAAATTGCAATACCGCAATAATAGCAATGAAGGCAAGTAGCAATGAAAGTCAAATAAAATATATAAACACGTAACTATTTTATTTCGTTTGCTTTTACATTGTTATATATATATTTCTCGTGTTGCAATTTCAAGTTCGTTCGCAATGAACTCCAGGAATTCAAATCCATTTCACATATTCGTAGCTGTCGATGTTACTGTATTCCATCGGTGTTGCGATACGCAGAGACGCCCACTTCGCCGTGCTCACCTGCGCGGTCATTTACGTTGATCCGTTCGTAGTGCGCCCTTCGCTCACCGCTTAGAGTTCGCCGCAAACCAACTTGGCTTGAACTTCAACATTTCGAAGGGCTGTGCATTGTACTTGAATGCTGAATGTGAGTTGGCATGGAACTTGCGATCGAGCATAGTCACTTCCTATACACCTATCTCAATATGTAGATTGAGTAGTTGTACCCGGGGGCTTTTGTGTGTTATCCGTGATACAACTACAGTAAGCGACTTACAGTGCGGGACATGGCGCATCTCGACGCAGATGTGTACATTCAAATTCCTTCACAGATGGACACGCACGAATAGGCATTACGGCAATAGGGGTACATTACGGTCGAATCCAGATAGAACTATTTTTTTAACACTCCTCAGGCGTATTCGAAATGGTTGAGTTAGAGCCTTCCTGAATCGCGAAACGCGTGTATCGTGGGTTGAAGAAATCTTTATATGGGCGTTTTTTTATGTGATTTCGTTCTTCAATAACGGAAGTCGTAAAATTGGCAACCCGGAGAACCCTGACATAATATTTTCGGGCAAACCTTTCTCGTCGATGACGTTTGTCACAAAACATAACTCCCTCAAAAGTCACCTAATACGAGTGAGCATTTATAAAATATTAGTTTAAATTCGTGTCAATTGCCAACTGGTGGCTGCCTTCTAATAGCCAACCAAAGTTGATTTTTGTTGCTTTGTCTGAAACAACTCAGAGATGCCTTACTAGCGGTAGAGGCGGATACTTAGCAAAAAACACATCGTGTCAACTTTTCCAAACCAACAGAGAATGCAACTCGCAACTCCGTGTAAGCATGTTACACAAGGCAGGTCAGTTAGTCATACTACTAGAACATTTCAATTGCCCAGCATAGTGATCCTCAAGTCGAGCAAACTGATCTAGACGTTTGTTCTACAACTTCTCTACCCTGAGCTGGGCGGTATAGAAGCGCGCAAGGAACAGCAGGAAGTCCCTTCTCATTAATACGCTGTATCAACCAAAATACCGTTTGGCCAAGCTGACAGATAGATGACTGTCAAGAGTTTGTTTTATGATGAAAACGTAAAGTTATCCACTAAATGGGCCGTCACGAAACGTGGTCCATGAAATGAAAAGTGGAGGCCCTCGCAGTGGATACTCTATAAAATCTTAGCCAATTAATTAAAATAGATTCAACGTCGGCTTCATTTGAAATAGTAACGTTTACTCATCTGTTTGTGATACAATTAGAGAAAATGGTTGGACAAGTTATGGTGATTAAAATCGTTTTTATAGCCAATTTTCCTGCTAATAATGCAACCGCTAACCAAAATCCATGGAATGCAGGAGTGCCTGGAATCAGACGAGAGTCTGCTCGTCATTCTATTTTATTTGCTATCATCCATTTCATCACATTCAATGAATTAAATTCAATCAAGAGAATTTCATACAATAAAAAGCTACGCTTTAATATAGATAATAATCGAATCCACTTCCTGGACCTACGGCCAACATCGAGCTGCATTAAAACAGTTGCAAATGAAGAACATTAATAAAGACAGCTATCAACAGAGAATGCATCCAGCCGAGAGCAACTCTCATACGAAATTAAACTGCTCAGAAGTGGTAAGCCAGTCTTCACCATCCAACTGTTTTACTCCATTGGTGCATACCTAACCTCGATTTTGAATTCATGGTGACTCACCACTGTCTCGGTGAGTCCTGTTGGGGCCTCATTACACTAATGGACGAGAGAAAATAAGCGCTTGATAGTTAAAAGCAGTACGTTTTTATAGGTGAAGAGTGGTTCTGAATCGATCCTGCCACCTATTTAAAGACAACTCGATATATCAAGTGACATCCATCTTATGTGACAGGCCAGTCATAAGATAACATATTCATTCACCCTTCGCTCTATCAGACACTAATCTCGGTATATAAGGGCTTGGACTTGACCTGACTTTTCTCCGGTTTAAGCTAGCGGATAACTCACTTTACTGGTGGCTTACCTCCACTCACCACGACTTCTATATGCCTTTACATTTTATCCACATCCAAGTTCTATAACAAGGGCACTAAACTGTGTTGGTGGTGGGTCGGTGGATCCGGCATGGTTGTCATGAAAGTGCACTCGAAAGCTATTCAGCTGCAAGGCCTAGTGAAAGGAAGACTTCACAATTATTTAAGTAATATTTCCCATTCATCATTTTCCGTTATCTTACAGTGAGACACTGAACTGTTATTCTTTGTGAAAATTGTTCGACGCATCCCTTAAACAGGATCACCGAATTCTTGGATTTGAAAGTCAGAGAAGATAGGTACAGCACTGTTCACTTTTCTGTGCTCTACCTAATCATTTATTAGGTTACAATTGTGCTCAATGGCAGCTATGTTCCATCAGGAATAGTGCGGAGCTTGGCAGAGATTCCCGAAAAAAAAGATCCAAGAAGGCGATGGAGAGCAGAGTCTCCATACGAACGATTTTCTGAGTTTAGTCGTCCATTCGCCGTTACTGACTGGCGCATCCGACCCGTCTGATCGTCTCGACTTTGAAATAAGAAGATACCATCGGAGTACAAGTAGAGGTTGTGTGATTCAATCGTAAGACAAGTAAGGAGCGAGTAAAAAGTGCGCCATTAAAAACTATATATGCAGACAATGCAGACGACGAACACAGTATATCCATTTCCATTATTATTATTATTATATTATTGAGCTACGAAGAAAGATGGCTCAATATTGCAGTGACGCGTTGTATTCGTTTAGCAGTCAGCTTTCGTCATCGTCTGATCGGTTAAAATCGGCAGACGGCAGCAGGCGGATGTGAGTGAAGTGGACGCTTCTATAATACAATGCTAGAGGCTGTGGCTTAGGGGTGTCTAGTAGAGAGCTGCTGTTAGTCAGCTGTTGGTTGGTTGTGTGGTGGTCGACAGCAGCTCTCTGCTGTCGCTCGGTCGGGAGTCTCCGCGCTGGCCGGCTGTCGCTTGCTCCGTTGGAGGCAGACCCATCGCCTTGAGTTGAACGTACGAACGACCCAATGAACGCTTGGATGGCTGTATGGGTGACTAGAGGAATGCTATGCATGCTCTCTGTCTGTCTGTATATCCACCCGTCCGTCGGTCGGTCCGTCCGTCCGTCCTCCATTTCTCCCTGTCGACCCGTTCGTTGGGTCGTTCGTTCGCTCACTCGGTCGCTTCCATTGCCTTTGCCCTCTCTCGCCCACACAGCCTCCGCTGTACACTCACCCCAGTGGGGTTCCTGCTCTGGTAACGGCGATGGCGGGGCGCGGTGGTGGTAGTGGTGGCGGTGGCGGCAGCAGCGGCGGCTGTGACGACAGGGGCCTTAGCAGAGGCAAAGGAGGCTTCCCCTGAACGAAGCACTCACTTGCCGCTCACTGGCGCCAGTCTGGCGGCCGGCGTCGTCTCTCTCGTGAACGTCATTGCCCTCACTCCTGCCCTTGATTTTAAGACAGGCCCGGACCGAACGAAAGACGACGACGACGACGACAACAACAACAACAACAGCGACAAAGGGTCACTTCCAGAGGAAAAGATGCTCTACTGACTGGCGCCAGGCAGTTCTCCTGTAAGCAACGCACTCCTCATTGGACGAGCTTTTAAGGTCATCGTCTCCTCCTTCTTTATTATAAGCGGCCATTTTTATGTGTGCTCCATCCCATCGCGCACCCTCTAAGGCCTGCCAGCATTCTCTTTTCTCTGACTAGCACTCTTTCTCTCTTGCTCTTCCTTGAACAGGGGCTGTCGCTCCTAGTTGCGGGGTTTGCCCGTGAAGCTAGATGGTGACGTCGTTAAATGCACTTGGGTATAGGTAAAGAACCCAAAAGCAGACGAGCGGCCAAAGACTTGAGTTAGCCAGCCAGCCGACCAACCAACCAACCAACACCAGCACATTCACTACAACTACTACTAATACAACCACGACTACAGTACGACTGCGCTGTCCCCGCCGCCTCCTTCTCTTGTCTGCCCTTCCCTGTCGTGCTTATTGCAGCTGGTGACTTCTTGGTAGTCCTGCTCGACGCGGGATCGTCGCAGCTGCCGAATTCTTCTTTGAACTATCGTACCACTGACACTAAGCGGTCAACAGAAAATGCTCCCCCCTTCTCTCTCTCTCAGAAAGCGGGATATTTCCCTGTTTTTCCTATGTTTCCCTTTGTGGCGTAAGAAATATTCAAAATGCCCCTCGACGAGCGCAGCTACCGTTCAACGAGCCGCCTAGCAATAGGCATGTATCAAGAGCGGAGCTACGAAGCAAGTCATAAAAATGTTAGGCTACGCCTCTTAACCCCGCCCGGGAGGTATCTTAACCGTCGTCGCGAGACAAGGTTGAACAATTTATAAAACAAGTGAATTGACAAACTCCAATTGAACCTAAACCCCTAAAACTCCCACAACTTCAAAACCACAAGCTGTTATTGGTACAGTAGCGCGTCGACATCGCATGGCTCGAACATGATCATATCTTTCTAAGTCTTATTCTATCGTCCTTTGGCCTTCCCCAATTCGAACTCAGGATTGTATCCTGGCCGCGTGACCTAAGTCACGCTTGGTGACAGGCTATTAATGAGGTGATTTCTTAGGCCACGAGTGTGGCAACGATACGCAGTCGTTGAAATCACAACCAAGGGCCGGGGGGTTGGCAAGAGCGGATGGACGATGAGACGCGACAAGATGGGGTGGGGGGGGGACAAGAAGAGAAGATCGCGAGTAGACGAAGGGAAGAATTCAGATAGGATTGGATTGGATAGGATAGTATCAGCCCAGAGTGCACTCGATTCGGGTTGACTCACGAGTGAGTTGCCACTACCGCCACCCTTTCCTGTTTCTACTGCCACTTAATCAACTCAGCAGCCGGTCGGTCGGTGGGACGGTCTAACCGACAACCCATGCCGAGGCTGGCGGACGAGGGAAGAGACGAGGAAGGAAGGCTCTTACGCCTCATGCGGCCTCACGCTTGGCGACTAAGAAAGCACAAAGGAAGGCAAGTTACGCTTGCAGCATTCTACCAGTACGTTGCTTTTGTCGGCCAGCCTCTTCGCCCCCCTCCCTCTCAAATCCGTCTCACATCAGCAACAGCAGCAGTACTATCTCTCGTAACTCGTCTGGGGTCGGCTTGTTCGTAGTAGCCCCCTCTCGGTGGGCCTTGTGGCCGGCTTCCTTTTGTCCCACTTGTCAAGCCACAGAGTGCCATGCGACCGTTCCAGGATGCGCTCCGCTATTCCTCTGAGTTGCTCTGTGCTCACCACTGCAGAGATAGAACTCCAACGGACCCAAACGTCGTATATACACACCCTATACTTTACACCAACAACGATGAAACAGACACGATGTTATGACCTCAGCAACGGTGACGCAGGGCGGGCGAGATGGGGCCTCTGACTCGGGCGGGGCGGGGGGGTACATACCATTGCCACATGGGAGAAGCTGCTACACTTGCTCATATCTTCTCGAACAGTCTGACCGTGGGTGTGTAATAGTAGAGTGGAAGCAACTGCACAATAACCTCGTTGGATACTCGCAATCGAGGAGATTTACTACTGAGATTGTATTGTATAATCATCCCTTCATCATTGATGTTATTGGTACAGGATTGATACAACGACCGAATGAAATAATGGTTACGTTTTACAACATTTTAAATAAACCGAAAGTAGGAGAGAAATGTTATTATTGCGAAGGGGCATCACAAATACAATTATTCTTATAGTTGTTGTTTTTGTAGCAGTTTTGAAGACTGTGGACACTGTGGCCTCAACGTTGGTGTTGTCTGCCAAATCGGTGTTAGTAGACCCTACTTTGCACAAAATAGGTTTTCTGCTCTGGCAATCAAAGACGCGCTGCGAGACCACAAATTTGATGCGGTAGTGAAAATCGGCACACGGAGAATATCCTTCTATGCATATAAAGACCATACGATTCGATAATATTTACAAAAAAAAATTGGAAGAAGCAGGATTTGACAAAAAATAAGTTCATCTGCTTCTCTCTTGTTATTATAAACGCAAGACGTAATAATGTTTGTTTTGTTAAGGTTGTGCTCTAAGCTCAATGGCCAGAGTCTAATGCTTTGTAACAGCCTACATCTCTCGGTTGTTATTATATATCTCTCGAATGGATAACCTTTCAGATTATCCATTCGAGAGATGCAGGACTATTCTGCACGAAATCAAATGGTCATGAATATGTTCCCTTCGTGCGTCGTAATTAGTTTAACAAGAAGGAAACTCTGCGGAATTAGTCCATCCAATCTAAGCGATTGTCCCACTGTGCACTATACCGATCTTGGCAGATGAAAACAAGTCACTGCAAATTTCGTTGTTTACGTCGATTGGTTTACGGGTATATATATATAAGGACTAAGTGATCCCCCATATTGAGTTTTAAAACGTTTTGTTCTCGATAGCACAAATTCGGAAAAATTAGTGTCGAGCCGAACACTGTTCGGCGACGCGCGTCTAACCCCGGGGTGTACCCAGGGTGAGATCGCGATACATATTGACAATTCATATAGAACCTTTCAACATGCCTCTGCCGTGCAGCACGACTTAGGCATCATACCCGCACCATTCGCTCGTGATAGAGTGAATGGATATATATATATCTGTACATAATACTAACGCTGAACAATTTATTTATTTCAGGTGAGTACAACATGGTGTTCAGGCAAAGAAAACCATATTCCTTATGGAGCGAGAACAGCAGAAGTCGCGCAAAGTCGGGAAACGCGCCTGACCTCGTCCTCGTGGACCCTTGTGTATGCTCACATACTCGTAGTCGGTTCATGTTTATCCTGCGAACTCTGAGTGCGATTCCGGTATAAGCATAATAAGCAGTCTTTACCATAATTTAAATGGTGTAATAACAAGCGAAGTTGAAACGGTAAAGGTCAAAAGTGAAGTGCCAATTGTACAGGTTAGTATCTGTCAGGTTAGAGTGTGGGATAGAAAACTGAACACGAACCTCTTCTGGAAAATCGCTCATGATGAAATTATGCGCCCTCTACAATTCCACTGTTGGTGAAGGCGAATCGACTGAAATACCAGGTTTAGTCCTCTTCAGTGCACGTTGTACAAAGCAGTCATTTAGGCGCCCGAAAGATTGTCCTAGCAGCGGAGCTTTTGTTTCTGCTTGCCAGATGCAAGGCGAGTAGCATTAGGGCGAAAATTACGTTCGCAAGGGACCGGCTTGAATCTGCTTCTGGGGGAGGGTTCACTGACTGCGAACTGCGTTCGCGGCCCGGTTGGGTTGTGAATTAAAGACAATAACGAGTACGCTGTTTGGCCGAGGTCTATCGATCTGGGCGAAGCCAGTCTATACGTCCGAAGCAAACTGCGTGAGGCTTTTGTAGTGTGTCTGGTTTGAGAGCGTCGCACCCAAACCGGGAGTTCTGACTTCCAGTTTCCGCTGCCTAACGGTTTAATGAGAAGCCGGTGTCGATGGATGAACGAGGATACTAGGTAAGAGTTATACCGGCAGAGTGTAAGGGGCACAAGTACCTCACTTAGAAGCTTCCCCCAGCACTGGGCCATCTCGTGACCCACCACGAGCTCAGTGCTTTCATTATCGTTGTCTAGATCTTCCAGACTTGCCGTGATGCTGCCCACTAGCCTTCTGGTCGGTCGTAGCTACTCAGCACGCTCGTTCTAAGTATTAAGTGACTTGTCTCACCCGTTTGTGTGAAGAGACCTCGTGCGTGTGAGGATGCGCGAATAGCCTGACTTAGCTATTAGCATTTATGTGTTGTCTGGATCCAGGGAGGTGACCGCCCCAGAATTTCCTAGTTAGATCCGAGCAGAGAGATGAGAGAGTGTCCTGTTTACTACAGCTCCCCCTGAGTTATGAGTACCGAGTGCTTTACAACTGCGATAGAATATATTAAGGATCAAATTTATCTATTTGCCCAAGTCGCTATGTTCAACATCTTTATGCACTAATCTTAATGTGGTATAGATGATTCTCAGCCGCGTATATATATATATATAATATATATATATATATATAGGGTATGAAGGATACGGTTAGTTCACATTTTAGATAAATAGCGTGTTCCTATTCAGGTTTCGCAAGTCGGTCTATACAGTTCTTCTAACAGTAGCAGTTAAGCTACAACAAACCATTACGCGCGGTACACGCGTGGTAGTTGTCTGCATCCTTGATGGTATCTATCTCCCATCATGCCGCACCAGAGCTCACCGCATGCTACAACAAGCACGGAACCAGAGCCGCAGGCTATGGAGCAAGCGGAACGGTCTAGTGGGACTAGCGCCCTACTCTCAACGCTGGCGGCACGCCGAGGCAAGCGCTATTGCTGCTGCTACTACTACTATTACTGCTGCTAACTGAGCGTGTTATCGCGCCCTTTGTGTGCCACTGGTATCACCGGCCTCACGACCACCGGTTGCTTGGCCACTATACCAGCCCTCGCTAGCTTGAGCTATCTGTCGCTCGTTAGTGACAATATCACCAGTGGATCCAGGCAGACCACAGACAGGATAGGTAGCGCAGGTAACTACAGAGTGGTGTAGCCCAATACTTCGAGAACAAAGGGGTGCGAATAATCTGCAAGCTCTTTGGCTAACAACTGGGCTGTTTGCCGTCACATATTTGCGTGTAGAGCTCCTTTATATAATATAAATATTTCATCTCTGGACTTTTCTCACTCACGAGCGCGTGGAAAGGACCTTTTAGCGTACATAGTAGTATAGACCTATATGTGCCTCTAATATAGACTCTTTATTAACCACGTTTGTTGCGGACAGTTATATTCGATCACTCTTATTCTGGGTAGCTAGACAAACTAAAAAATGTATAAGTGAAAGAAAGTCAATTGTATAAGAAAGTCAATTTCACAAGAGTTCGAGCTATCCCTCGTATTTCTCTACTTTGAGCACTATTATTACGTATTTCTCTACTTTTCTACACTTTGAGCAACATTGACCTGTCGAGCCAACTATCTTGTGATTGTACAATGAAAGGACAAAAGAGTGTGGGAATCCGGTATGGGCTTCGACTTTCTTAGGCAACGAGAAAGCAAATTAGAAAGACACTCTGCTTATAAAAGCAGGTGATTCTTTGGAACAGTTCACTGTATTTGGTGCCTTATTAAGATGGTCACTGAGTTTGTCCAAGTCCCAAGTAGGAACATGACTAAATGGTACACTCTTCGGAACCATAAAGTGGCCCCATATTGTTGCGGGACCGAAAGCTACTCGTAGGACTGTCTTTTATACCTGTCTGTTTCAGGCCAGACACGACGAATAGCAAAATGTCATTTTTTAAAAAATATATTTGCGAACCCTTCATTGCTATATATGTTCCCGCCTTGCTAGCTATCGGTACAGATAGGAAGACTAACCTGCTGCAAGAATGTAAGTCGCTTGGGTGAATCTTTCTTCGCAACGGAGCCTATAACAGTTTCATGCAACCAACGTTGGAAAGCACTTTTCTCTATTTAGATTCTAACTTGCTTTCATCTCGAGTTCCAGTCGTGCTTCGTTCCGTCTCGATCCTTTTTTCTCGTTCCGTTTTCTATCCCTTTCAGAGGCCAGCCTTTTTCCTTTGCGCAACGCGACATCTGGCCTGATATTTTACCTTTAGTTTCTCCTCCCGTTGATTCTTTTTGGGGAAATAAGAGCTACAAACACTTTTATTACCTCTCCGGCGAAACGCCATTCACCCACTCTTGCTCTCTACTCCCGTTATATTATATGATCCCTCTCAACGTGTTACAGCTTTTGTGCAAAACCCAGCAGGTTCTCTCAGGGGTTAAACCCAGTGAAAAAGATCAGGTCGAAAGCTTCTATGGGGGGGAGAAGGGAATGAAGTAAAAGTTTTTCCTCTCTACTATGATATGGACTAAGGGGCTAGCTGTTGGAAAGGCTCGTTACAGAAGTCGTCGCACGTTAAGAAAACATTTTGGCTGGTAGCTGTCCGCCTGATTCGTTTTGCGCCTCTCTGCCTCTTTGTCTCTTCTGTTCTATTCTCTTCCCCTTTGGTTTCTTCATGCATCGTCTCGTACCCATTGGCTGTATGCCGTATGCAGTAGTTTGTTCTTGCCTGGGAGCTCCGCTACACTGTTAGTTTTGCCTATTTCTTGTCTACTTCATCTTCATCCTTTTCTGTCGACCAGTGACAGCCGTCGTGGCGGGTATCCTCGCTCCTCGATGGGTTACAAAGTTTTGTCGCATCTGCGTTGGTTCATTCATTGTGGATCGTGCGCTGCCACACATCTGTGAGGCGGCCATCGTGGTTTCGTGGTGGTGGCCCGACTTCGTGGCGGGGTCAGTGATGGGGCGAAAAGATTCGCGGAACGGTATAAACGCACAGCAAGTGTGACCTTCATTTTCTGTGACCTCGCACTTGCAACTACCGCTGGCTTGTGTGGAACAAGATGTTTTTACCTGAACACGGATACGTGGTGACGAATGAAAATGAAAAACAGACGAACGAGGGATTTTCGTCTATTTATGTCCTGTGTCATTACCCCAGTTACGTACTCAGATTATACGTTGATATCTACATAGAGTATTCAGTGTTGACACAGAGAATAATCGAAGCTCAGGTTTTTTTAGCGCCGAACAATTATTATACAAGACAAGAATCCTTTGACCAAAGGATCAATAGAAAAGCGGTTCCAATCCTGAGTGTCTCATGTGAGACGCTGAACTTGAGACCGAAGATAGTGGCTATAACTATCTTTGGTATGAACGAATGCTTCCAATTGTGGCCTTAAAGGAAGGTATAGCCGTTAAATCAACTCAAATGTGTGAAATATCGTAGATTCAAAAACAGAAATCTTGCGTTAGTTCGGCTATCCTTTTCGATACTGATCTCATCACTTCGGACAGTTACGCCTTCATCGCCTTCAATTATTATACTAGGTCTTTAAACTCCTTGCTCTTAGGGAGGTGCATCTTTTCCTCCCGACACTTCTCGTCGTTGTGTCAACGGATAATAAGTTATGGGAAAAGGGGTGGGGAACAACAGCTAACGAAAGTTCGGTTTAGGTTTACAATTATAATTTAGCCACAATTGCAACATAATACATATCATGTTCTCTCTCCTAGCGAACTTATATTAGAAAAATATATACTGACGACTCTCATAATCATAGTACGAGTAAGAGTTGATAAGAAAAGTATTCCATGTTGATATAAACAGCTAGCAACCAAAATACAGACGATTTGGTATTGTGATGTATACATCTATGTTTTTGAATATATGACTCTTCTGGAACCAATTATTTGCTGCGTTTTTGTACAATGACAAGGGACTACTTAAAGGGAATTTTTTTTTATTGTAAAAAGTAGGAATACATTTTGATCCCCGCAAGGGAACTGGAAAAAGCAAACAACATAAATGAATTAATTAATGTTCTACATTTACCGTGCCCCCCACTCCACGGAGAATATCCACATGTGCAAAACCTTAAGCAAAACCACTTGGGCTGGCAGTCTTGCTCCATGAGGGAGCTCACTACAGCTTGATTCCCAGCCCAGCTTTGATTTCTTTGTGCAAATTGTATTACACACCTCAGCAGCTATTTATTAACACACCTATTACACAGCTAATTACTAACTTCTGACTGATTTATCGGTGGTCAATCAAAGTATTCCCGTTGTGCAAATTAACACAACATATTCGTGTGAGTTTTATGTGCCAGATACGCTCACCTATGGGGTCCGGTTTCGTTGACGGCAAAGGGGCTGTCCACTGTGTGCGTTCGCAATGTCACTTTGTTGCCGTACCGGCCGTACAGGGTGCTTGTGGCACGTGGCAATGTCCTTCTCTTGGTATAATAGCTATGGCTCCCCGTATGCTCTCGTCGCTGAAGACAACAACTGCTCCTTCTCTGCGCCCAGCCTTTGCTACCTTCATCGATGTGATTCTATTCTACTATCGAGGGCCGATACCACGTATTTTTGGTGTGATCGACATTACTATTGGTGCAGGGTGGAAGTCCAGTTCAATGCATGAGAAGCAATTTTAAGGTGAGAGAGAATACGTGAGGCAGCGCTGAGTACCCAAGGGAGGTGGCTCGGTCCGGTTCGAGGGTCGTACAAAGAGGGCCATGAATGAGTTTTCCGATTCGTCTTTTTACGACACATGGTGTACGCGAGCGAAAGGGGGTTCGGTCTGTCTGTATGTCTGGTGGGCAGGCCGAACGGCAGCGTGACGTTCGTCCTCCTCAACTGCGACTACTACGCATTCAGTGTGCATGTGCTCTCTGCGCCAAGGCGTCTCACACAAGCAAGCAGCCAACTCGTCACCATCGAATCGAGCGAAGTAGAGCGAGATATGGAAATACAGCTACGTCGATGTCAGGGGCCCAAGGCGGTGTTGGTTGAGAGAAGACAACCAACGACGATGTCTCGTTGGAGGCAGTCAACCAATCCCCTGCTTCTCCATAGGGACAGTGTCAAGTGTAACGTCCAGGATGGAGTCACTGCTTCGAGGAAACGTTCGCCTCCGGCAAATGTTAGCTTCCGGGCGAAGTCCCGAATTCTCTGTAAAGAATAGCCGATGATTTCTACATTGAGCACGTGGGTGGGTGACAATGTCCTTCTTCCTTTCCTCAACTTTTAAACGATATCAGATAACAGTCCAGTAGGTTTGCTTCGAGTTTTTTCGTCTAGAAGTCCTTCTGCAAAGACTCGACTTTGGGTTTCAATATTTTTCGACTCAAGCATTGGGCTTATGTTACATTTGCACTAAATTTTGAGAAGCTCCTCAAATGTGCGGAGCCGCAATTGAGTTGCGTTATTAAAGTATTATCAGACTAACATGCCGTCGTTGACTATGTAATCAAAGAGTCCTGACAGAAAGTAGCGACAATGGTAACTGAAAATATTCTGAGCGACTGAATGATAAGAGTGACAGTTGTGCGGCTGCCGACAGGCAGAGGGTCTTGGGGGAAATATGTAGGAAGCCTTCGCAACCGGCACCGGCAAGAGCTTCGCACGCAAGCTAGCCAATTGCGTCGGACGCCCGCGACCTCAGGTAGAGGGAACTAGGACTGCGTTATAACAACCAAGACAGACGGGAGTAAAATGCAAATTACAGACATTTGCGATGAAAAATGAGACCCAGATGGGCACACACAGCTTCACTTGAAAATGTATGATGGAGTTAGAGTAGGATGCAAAGTGGCCTCTGTTCGAGAAAAGAAAGCAGATAGGAGAGAGGGTTGAATGGTTATCTCAGGGTCCTCATTTCTGTTTCTCAACTCTTTCTTCTATTGCTGAGCTTCGTTTCATTTCACACTAGGTATCGCCTCCAAAACCTAACTGTCAGCGTAAAGAGTCCACAAAGTAGACGGTAGCTTCTGTTACCTTGGTGTATTTTCAATATATACTACCGTAGATTTTAAATGCTGGCCGATGATCAAACCTGAAAATTTACCTTACTTTACATGTTAACAACTCGTGTCAGCTACAAGCTATTCGGCCGCTAAGAAGCATTTCTTGCAGCCGTCAAGCACCTCTGGAGACAATACATTTCCCTCATTCCTTACCTTCCTCGAGGTATCCTTGACTACCAGGAGACAGAAAATGGTTTAAGATTACCGAAAATGCCGAAGGCCACTTATCAACTAGTCGTAACGGGCTACGCTATACGGTGCCGTCTTGACAATCACGCAGATCAATAAATGAAGCCCATGCACGTAACACTGTAATATAGTAAGGCGCTTTTGTTATTCTTGTCAGTTTCATTGGGCCAGTCTGTCTTGGTGATCTAGACCTTATCTGGGTGGTCCTAAAGCCACACAGTTACACGGTCGTTCTCTTTTATCCGCAAAGGAACTGTCTGATAGGGCAAGCACCATCAAAGGCTTTGCTATGCAAACAAGTTGCGTCGCCACCCTTGTCTCTGTGGCACTGATGTTGCATTCGCTTCATGAGCAGGTGGCCAGGAAACTTTGATGCAGCAGCAGCAGCAATCTGCAGAGTCAGTCCTGAGCGCTGCTGATACACCGTTGATAGTATACCACTGCTGAAAAAAAGAGCTACAGCAACTACGCATGGACGAGTACACAGACGAAATGGCAGAAAGGCTTAACCTTGTCACAGCGACCCAGGACGTTTGTGGGGTCTGTTTTTATACCATCTTCAGGCCAACCACGTTCTTCAACGTTCTCGAATAAATGTATTTGCCATGCAATTGAACTAGCGCATTCTTTCAAAACCACTTCTAGAAGCAAAGTTGGATACAGATACGCATAGATAGCTCTTGAAGACCTGGGAAAATCCTGTGTAAATGTCATGGCACAGTGCTATGTATCAGCTGCATCCATGAACTCTTAGGTAGCCTAAAGTTACAAGAACTAAATAAATAATCAATTCCTAAAGGAAGGAAGTAAAATAGTATAAAACGTGCGAAATCATTACGCATTTTTTTACCCTAAATGGCCCACTAAAAAATAAATAAGGTGCAATTAAACCTTTTCCTTACTCATGTAGCCCCGGAGCGAGATATCGAACTGGGAATACTATAGATTAGATTAGGTGGTCTTTCAACTCACGACTGACCCTCAGTCTCCCTCAAGTTGACTCGCCCCTCAATCTTCACACTCGGTAATTCTATGCGGTTCGTCCAGGCGGAGACTCATGGCATATATTAACACTCATGGCATAGTGTATAACTCATCCCTTGATCTAGGCTTCTTAACCGGAGGGAGTCTGTTCTTTCGTAAGTGAGTGACAATGACGTTCGAGGGTACCTAACAATGGGGTTGGTTGCAGATACCAACGTCTCATCTCTGAATTACCTATGCAAAAAGGGAGTGTCTTTGATGGCAAGGAGCAGCAAACATAATTGCTCATCTGTGACGATAATGAAGAGATCGCCATTGACCAATCTGATGCTATGCGTAGTACCCACACAGAATACTGACACCTTCGTGATGCGGATCCAAAAGCGATGCCTGAAAGATGCCAAACAAGATACGACAGGGGATCGGTGGAACATCTCGGCTTCGTCCACTGACAGAAGCGGATCAGACTTAGACACGTTGTAGCATTCGAGTAGGACAACAGGGCTCGGTTCCATCCATAAGGATACACAGACTTCATACTTAGGGCAAGACGAAAGAATGTACCGCACATCCAGAGAAACGTCGATCTAGCCGCTGGCAAAACTGACATGAGTTCTATAGGCTATATCCATTCCTGCTTGACTAATAAGGAGGCCTTCTTCTGGGGAGGCTATTTCCGAGGCTCAAGTAGCTGAATATGTTGGACGAACCGCTGGGATACGAATCCGTAAGATACGAATGTTGCATTACCCTCTAGCTCACTGACTCACTCTAGCCACCCTCTGACCTGATCCTAGTGTGGCTACCATCCCGTTCAATCTCCGTATTAGTTTGGTCTCCGGTCCTCTCTCGTAGAACAGGGGAGATTCCTGATCTACAAACGCAGATAACCCAAGCAGCTTATCGAGCTGCCTATTCTGCTCAGCATTGTCGTTGATCCATCATCAGGAGCTACGTGGCGTGCACTCTCTCTCTCTCTGACTGGACAAGCGTTACGTCAATAAGCTATACAAAGTCGTCCTCAAGATAGTTATATAAATTTCAGTAAACATTCGTTTAAGATTACTGTCGTTCAATTACTATTTTCGACTTCCTTATATTAATAAGGCACATAGAAAACGACAGTATATATATACACATACCTTCAAAGAAAAACACCGTTTGGCAACTGCCGTTTTCAGAAAGAAACTGTTTTGGGAACTAGAGTTTTTAGGTTGCGAATGGTAACGACAGGTCAATCGAGTACGAAGATAATAATAATAATATTGAGGAAAGAAACAAACCTGAGATGGAAGGGTACGTTGAGCTTTAGTTTAAGTAGAACTCGAATTCCTTACAAACCATGTCAAGGGTCCTGACAGAGGGAAGTGTTTTCAGGCCCAAGGCTATACCGCCGATTAGTATAATGCTCAGAAACTCAGTTTCATTGGTAAACCAAAGCGGTCCAACCAACCAAAAGGCTAAAAGGGGGTTTCCGCTTCGGCAAACAAACGACTCTCTACTTGACGTCGCGAGGTCACCCGAGCTACATCTGATAGCCTCGCGTCACTTGCAAGATGGGCGGCTTCACGAAGGACTCAGATCCGATTAACTGATCCCTTGCTGCCGGTACCAGACCACTATTGTCTCTTCTGTACGAAAACAACACACAAGCTGCAGGCGAAACAAAAAACCGCCAGTGAAACTATTAGATAATAATAATACATGGACATGATGTCCTATTTTTTGAACGGACAAATATTCTATTCGTCAGTAGGATTTAAATAATGTAAATCCATTTATTTCTATTAATTGTGTCAATTTAGAACGAATGCTTCTGATATTATCCATTTGGACTGTTAATATTAGTGTACAAATGACAAATCGTCGCCAAAGTTTTATTTATAATGATTTTTTAGCCCTTTCCAGTATTTGATATAATCGCCGATCTTACGGCCAACGTTAGGTCACTGTGTTCAGAATCACTAAAAACGTATCAATGCTGCCAAAACAAAACTAAAGTGAAGTTTATGGCAGACGTACATCTCGATGGAAAATGAAACCATCGAATTTGTTACTCATTTTCCTCATCTGGCGCTCAAACTTGCCCAAGCGCACTTTCGTACTCCAGGCACGTTCATCAGTGAGTTCGAAACGACTTGATTGCAAGTCAACCAATCGTGGAATCTACCACGGTCTCATTTGGAACATATTCACCTTTTTGGTTTAAAGATCGCATCCACAACTATTTATCTATATCAGCCAGTTCATATTGAAGTTTCTTACTCAGAGAAGCTTGAACTGGACCGGCTTAAGGTCACCTACCTAAAGAGGTTCTTGGGGTTCAGGAGTCGCAATAGGCTTATTTATCTACCCGTCAATACAATGAAGATACGCCGAAGATCCCAAGCGCCGATAGATCAGTGGTTAATAGGCACAGATCGAGACCACTTATAGAATCTGCCCTTATTGAAACACCCAAGCTTTGATCAAGACATTCTGTACATATGCCCAAATACCAAATCGGCACCTCATACACCATTACGATACGTGAGGCGTGCATTTCATGATGCGATCTGTCAAACGAGCCGCTTTTCTCTCTCTCTCTCTCTCTCCACGCACACTCCGGACCCGCACTGCATGTGCAGGTCCTATGACCGGCGCACAACATTCCATCTAAGCTATATGACCCAAATATCGCAGTAATGACTTATCCTTTAAAATGGACCCACATTGCTGGATTTCGACTGAATTCTGACGACATAATCGTCTGTGCGCTAGTGGGCATATCTGACACAAACAGCGGCTAACAAAAGGGGTGAACCGTGGAAAAAGTCGTATTTTAACTATGGAATCTATCTATGACTCCCCTCCATTAGATCAATACTGATAAATATTTACATTCAATTGACGGTCCAACAACGGGGATGCATCTGAGAAACAAGTCTCGCGCTAGCTAGGCCATTCGATCAGAGCTAATAAGCAGCTGATGTTCAACTATTCAATATCCAATTTAGTTATTTAGGTTAAAGGAAGCCAATGTGAGCTGTAATAAAAAAACAAAAAACGCAAAATGCGAATATCTGAAGGGGAAGATGAGCATTTTGTCACTGAGGCTGGAACTAGCGGCTTGCTGGCTTAGCTGCCTCAGTCAGGGATGTTTCGCAACCGCTCGTGGAATTCACGGAATCTAATCGGTCTTCTCTCTCTCCCTTTAGCAAAGCAATCCTCTCTGTGATTTTGCAGCATTTGCACCCCCCCCCCCCATCTCTCCATCGTTTCGTCCTCTTCTCACCAGTGTCAACGTCACACGTAGCTGTTCCTCTCTCATAGCAAAATCTGGCACTACTTTGAACACACACACACACAGCAGCGAAGCGTTTTTTTTTAGAAACCCAACCAATTTCATCGCGTGGCTGTGTAGTTTGTCCCAAGGGTCGGGTCCCTTCTTGTCGTTCCTGCAGCGTGCTGGCGTTCACGTAGAAGATATGTGGTCCTTTCTGTCTTTGTGCACATACCGTCATCGTATCAAGCAGATTTGTTTGCTCGCTGGCACTACGAATTGTTGTCCGCTGTAATATTCTGGCGCGCAATTAACATTTTTGCGGGCTACCTCGGGATACGTGTGCATTTTCCGACTCCGTCAACACCTATAGCTGCTATCGCGAGATTTAGATTAGACACCGAAGAACATGGTGTGGCTAGATATTCATCGAAAGCGTTTCATATGGCTTTGCACGCACCCCGAAAAGCCTAAAAACCAGCGGCCAGCAGGCAACTTTGGTTGATTCGGCCACTGACTCCCACCACAAAGAAAGCTTTACCAAACCCTCGATTCTCTTTATACGGTAGTGAGAGTATCCGCGTGACTGCAGAAGTGGCTATTAAGCGGATTGCTACTGCTAGTGAATTATGAAGTCTACACTTGGGAGCTCTTCGCTTGACCGCATCTCCGCCTCTAGTGAGCCCTCACGGTCGTCAGGCCTACGGCAGGGGCTCCACTTCCCTTGTGGACCACGTGAATTGGAATAAAATAACCCTACTCTCTCTCTCTCTCTCTTTATCTCACCCTCTCGGCCATGTTCCCATCAGGCGTTAGTCGCTTGGCCCTATGCTTTTCGTTACCCGCATCGTCGACTGTTTCGGACTCACGTAAGCTTTGCGGACCTCGCTAGCCACCCCCACCTGGCCATCCACCCCTAGCGGGAAGCCTGGATAGGGCGTATACGATGTAAAGCTAGTCGCTCACTGGTTGTAGCTAGACGCTTTTGACTCACCGCGTACTAGTATCATTCCGACGTTATGCCCTCACTCTTACCCTCACCTTCCTATGAAACCTATGGAATGACCACCAAGGCTCCTGGATAAAATCGTACTCCCGTAGGCTATCCCTCTATACGCTAGATTCGCTATGCTGGCGTCTGCATGAATGTGGCGCCGTTTGGATACGCCTTTTAACGGATGAGATCGTGGCCCACCATATCCGATCGCTGCTCGTTGCCTTGGAGACGAACATAACAGGCTTTGTCGAACAAGCAAACCCCAGTCGGCAACATGTACTGTGTAACTATCCTGAGGGCCACCAACACATTATAAAGACCCATCGGTAGTGTAGCAGCTCTGGCTGGAGCTCCGCCAGAGCAGAACCGGACAGTCCGATCTGACCGGAGTGAGCGGCCAGTCACCATGCGCCATCTACCTAACTCGCTTCACGCTACTTCGCGCAAGCAGACGAGGAAGCACAAGGACTGGGCTTCAATCGCTCTCAACCGCGTATCCTACATATATATATATATATATATACATATATATGTTTAGGACATTATGGTCCAACGCAGTGTTTCACATAATATCATCCATTCCCTGAGGCTGAAGTACCCGGAACTGAAATATTTCCACGACGTATGCTATGCTACCTCAACCGTGAGGAAGGAAATGAATACTCTATTTGTTGGGTTTTGGTGTACTGACGGTGTTATTATACTGTAATCAGTAGTACACATTAATTCATAATAAGCATTGCGTATCGATAAATACACAAAGTTGGCATTTACACGACGCTGTAGATATAATAATATATTTATCAAAGTGCGCTTAGATTATTTTACATAAATTTATGATGCCGTTTGTTCCTTGATGTAATAGTGGCTTTAGAATAGAAGAGAGTCATTTGCTTTTGTACAGAAAATTCATTGGAATTAGTAGCCTCTCTTCATTAGTGAGGAATAGCACGCCACGATACTCATAGTCAGTACTCAGGGCTGTGTACTATTATTATTATTATTATTGTTCAACGCAGTTACAGCTGGGGAGGGAGAGGACTAATGCGCGACTCGAGAACGCAAATCACAAAGCTAAATATTTGCTGCCAGCCTTTCGGAAGGGTTCTGGCTAAGCCAAAGCCCCCACTCGTCTTGAGAAGCTCCCAAAGCTCCACACAACAGAGCATAGTGACAATCTAAACATGGCTCTCTAGCCGCCACATGTTTTAACCAGCGTAACCTACTAGATAATAACAGTCACAGTTACCGAGTACGCAAGTAGCTATTAGTAGTAAAGATTTTAGTCTAACTAACGCAAGTTAATACTCACATATTTCTTACGAACGGCGCTACGAAAGCTGAACTGCATTTCCGACGGACGTCCGATTTTACCTTCATGTAAGTTCATACTTGAACTTTTAGACTGGTTTTGTTTCAGACGACGGTTTTGGGTTATCCGCCCCCTGGTTATAAGTGCATGGCAGATAATATTGCTCCTGGCGACTTGCTGAATCGGGACCGAATTTGTTTTCCCACCTTTTGCAAAAGTACTCGGGATGAATGTTAGCATTTATTCTTCTGTGTATACTACTCTCACTATGTGGGTTGATTTTTTCTTAAGCGCGATCAGTTAACCGTATCACAAGTATTCGTTCATTAGATTGAGTATGTGCTTTAGATTCATATCCCATTCTAACTTCCTCTGCATGCTCCGTGCCCTTGTATAAGAAAAAGTGATTTGCTTGGGATTTTTTATGTGGGGATAACACACGAGTGCCTTGTATCTAGCACCTATGTATGTGCACCAACTTAATGTGCTCGATCCTCTCTCACTCTTGGGGTTCTGCCATCCCATCGCGTTATTTTCGCCTCTTGCTCAACCAGCGGCCCCAGCCTCGACCACGTCTCCTTTGGCCCTTTCTTCTCTTCTATCTGTGATCGCTAGATTCGGGAAGATCGGGGTTGTTCATTGCCGTAATGAGTTGGGTACATCCAACGCCAGATTAAAAGGCTCAGATTCGGTGCAACCCCATCCTGCCAATTGGCTTCTAGCGCAATGACCACTCTCCGCTTTTAAGCGTGCCATGTGTAGCGCTGGGGACAGGAGAGAGAGAGCTTTAGGGGAGGGTGTCGGGAACGAAGAGACAAGCTGGTCTGAGAGGGGCGTCGTTAGGAAACGCGGCAGCAAAGAGCGGGAGAGACCCCAGGGGCTTAGATCTTTAATTTGGTTTTTGGAGTAGAACACCCGCCCACCCAGTCGACTCAGGCCGGCTTGAGGAGGCATTGCATCGGAGAAAGCGATCAAACCCAACACATCTCATATCAGTACGGCATAACCCCGGAGACCAGGACGCTTGGCCTTTCGACTCAGACTGCTCTAACGGTAAACTCTACTTCACTTGGATGAAATGGAGAATTTGAAGTGAAGTAATAAGTAGGTTAGCACTGGAAGATATTTTGTAGGGGTGAATATTTCGTAGTATCCTAAAATTTATGAATGGGCTCCTTCTCCTGCTCATTCAAGCCGATGCCTCTAAGATAGTGACAAGGCCTCTCTATCTAGCTCTTTTCGTATTCCTGTCGCTGCGTCGCCCCTTCCCAACTATCTCTCTCTAAACCCGAGCAAGCAGGCAATTACAGATTACCAGAGCAGCTCACGAATAAATGAAAGAAGGCAAGGTATAAAAAAAAACAAAAACCATAAATGGTTTCTCAAAAATATTGCATTGGCAGTCCGATTATTGGCCTGTTTCTATCTACCCCGGAAATGAAAACGAATATTCCTCATAAACCAAACGGGCCAAGATACGGAAGTTCGCCGCACTCGAGGCTAGCCACCTTTTTCTCACCCTTGTATTTGAAACCTTAGGCGGGCTCGGCCCCCTCTCTGCGAACTTCCTCGAAGGGGTCTACCATAGGCTGATTCGCGCCACCGGAGACAAGCGCGCAGGATATTTCCTTCTGCAACGCCTGTCCCTCGCTGTGTAGAGAGGCAATGCCACCGCCTTCCTCGGGACAATGGCGGCCTCGGCCCAGGTCGCCAACTAATCCAAATAATTCCTACTTATTGTATGTTTGAACTTAATACCAAATAATTACAACATTAGCTATCGTAAAAAATCGAATCACAGAGCAAGTACTAAGGCCCCTCTACCACAGGCTGATCCGCGCCACCGAGGACAAGCACAGGATCCTTCTTTTTGCTTGTTAATGTCAAAACACATGTGATTCCATCCCTTCCCTCGATGCGCAGAGAGGCAACGCATCGCCGCCTTTGGGACCATGACGGGCTCGGCCTGATTCCCAGTGCCCCATTATTTAATTTACATTTTGTTTAACTTGTACTAAAGTTTCTAATGGCTTAATCTTGCCAAGTTGGCTCGTTGAGTGGTTGTTGAATGCTTGTTAATGTCAAAACACATGTGATTCCATCCGCATACTTATTGGCTTCAGTACATTTCACATAATAAAAATGCTCATGGCAGAGCAAGGGATGCACAAGGACTCCCTGCATGTCCCATTAGATTGCCTTCTTTGAAGCCTCGATTTTGGATCATTTACGAAACTGTAGCAGCAGGCCCTGTTTCCTTCAGCTGCGTTCGACCGAATCTGTAGCGACTCATTACCCTTCAGCAATGAAGCGCCGATAGCTTTAACATCCCACGCCGACAGGGCAATTGTCTTTTGAGCGGGCAGGTGCGAAATTAACCCTGGTTAGGTTGAGACGTTTCGAACATTTTGATTTGCGACCGTATTGATGTTTTAATATAATCTTAGAATAATTAGTACGTGGACCTTCAAGAAGGTCCTTAAAGAATTTATTTTAGGTTTTGTTCCTACAAGAAGGCTATTATTGCTCCTTTTGCTTGGTTTTTGCGGCTGCAGTCTGTTGCGTAAATTCTACCCGGTTAAACTCAAATCATATATACGGCTTCACCGGGAATGTATCAAAGTTAATATAGTATTCCAATTTCACACGCAATTTGAGTGGCCTTAGGTGCACTTTTTTTAGTCCGGAACTGGTAAAGAAAATCGTTTTTTGGTCACTATGAGCTAATTGCACAGAAAGGTGCTACTATCGAACAAAAATCGAATCTGTGCCGCAGATGCAGAGCCGTCTAGAGTCGAAACGCGTCAAGTTTCCAGCCCCGTATGTAACAACACGTGTGCTCAGCGTTGTTAAACAAAAACCTAATATTTTACCCCTAAGAATGGAATAAGTGTTTTCCATATGTATCGTTACTATTAACAACTAGTAGAGGTAGACACGAGAGCTTTTATGTTAATGTCGAGTTCTACGGAGGTTAAATGACGGGATGGCAGTAAGCATATACTTATATCAGTGAGAATGGCTGATAGCCTATCAGAAACATTAAACCGTGGTAAAATGTTGCTGTCGAGAAGTAACAAAATAAGTAATAAATAATAATATCATTCTATTGGTATTAACCGGGGCTATCTGGAAGATGAGTTTATATATATATATATATATATATATATATATCTCTATTAAATCGCCGTTTCGAAGTTGCCTTATTCACATATATATTCGTAGTTATTAGCGAAATGGGAGCTTCCTTCGATGATGCAATTGTCTATGGTCAAGCAGATGCATCGATATCGAGCGATGCGATGTTCATCTGGGAACGTGAATGGGGACAGATGGGTAGGCAAAGGAAGGCAGCTGTGATAGCAGCAGCAGCCATGATAAGCGTCATTGTCTTTGTCTTGACAGCCATGGACAGAAGGGGTGGGAAGCCGTTGACCCTATTTCTGATAGGACGTTCTGACGACCATTGAGTCCAGGGTAGTGCGAAGCGGTCGTTCGCATAAAACGCGACGGCGAATCGGTCCCGTTACTCATTATTTGCAGTATCCTTCATGCACCGTAGGAAGCACCACGGCAAATCGAGAGAACAGGATGGTCTCATTATCTGCAAATGCACATGAAGAAGCCTTCTTTGCGGGAGTAGGAGAGCCGCTAAGGCTTGGAAGAGGGTCTTCGTTAATATTGTCTTGACGCGTGTACATTGCCACCACGATGGAAGGGCACCATGAAGATAAGGAGCTAATTTGAACTCCCGACGATCTGTTGTCAATGAATGCCTCAGTATCTTTTAGATCCGCCAGAGAGTCGTTTCTGGGCTAATTTATATCGCTAGAATGATACATATGTACGGGCATATATGTTATATCGACTAAACATGGTGTGTTTTTCTCTTTCCCATTGTTTATTGTTGGAGTCGGTTTTTTGTACACGAAGAAATAAGTGTAGGACAACTTTTTTGGCAACTGAATTTTTTTTGTATCCTGAGTTGCTTAAAAGTTGAAACTTCGGAGGAACCGAAACACTCTCCATGTAATTTGGTAAAAGTTTTGACTGAGAATCTTGCGTAAAAGCTCATATGGCTTGGATATTTTCAATAGGCGACATTGAGATCTAACATAACGGCATCGAGCGACACATTTCTTCCGCCAAAACGAACTCGACGGAGTCATTCGACATGTTTGTATAACACATGACTTCAATTTTCCTACAAATGTCTATATCAGATACTGACCATTAATGCAAAGAACGTTCAACTCACCACTCGCCATGTTATGCAGTACAACTTTCCAAAACTGTTGAACAATATAATAAACACGCATAACTTGGTATGAATGATCCAGCGCTCACTCATGAAACACAACTATCTTCTACTTGCCGTCCCGCGAATTGAGAAGGGGTGATTATATAAAGTCGCCTTGCATGGCGTGCAGAACCGCACTTCGAACAGACTTAGGCCACCAAATGGACAAGATTTTGCCAGCCGATACTTACCTCTAGATACTACAGGTTCGCCTTAAACAAATAAGAGACCAGGATTAACAATCCCCAATAATATTGCTATACGACATCGGTAGGTTTACTGGGCAGTCGTAACAGAAACCAAGAACGTACGAATGAATATACTAATTTACGATGGCCCTTACAATTAAGTCGTTTACAAAGCTCCCAACGTGAGGGGAAATAGTCACTAACCGAAATGAATGTAGTGTACACTGCTATTATATTTACATGTGTTCACTGTTATGTCTGTCTTATTCACGATACATTGTTCCTATCGGGCGCGTCACTAGTCAATTTATAGATGCAGTCAAAGCAGAAATCTCCTGCTGTTATATCTTCGACAACGGTTTTTACAATGGATAGTTTCACGGTTTTCAACAGCAGTATTCTCTAAGCACTGGTTTCCGCTTGTTTCCTTATGAGGAAGGTCCAAGTTTTGTATGTTCGGGTCGCAAATACTTATCTGCTAGGTCATGATGTTCGTGTTCTAAGTGATCCGTGACTGTCATACACTCAGACCACGATAACGAGAAAAACCAAGTTTATGGGATATGTCGCTTTAACTGTATTTAAATAGATTAGGCTGGACTTAGCTGAAATCTAAAACATTGTTTTTCTATGTGACTCTCAACTGTTGCCCTATGTAACAGGCCTCAGCATTTAAACTTTGCGGCGTATTATGATGAGAATCTATCGGGACCACCTTCGCTTATTTTTACCGGTCGTACCTGGTAAGAATCCACAGATAATGAAAGATGATATGACCCGTCTGGCAGGATTTGATCCCTAACGATATGTACCCTCCAATCTGGCAGTCCAAGACGCTCATTATTAGACCATCAAGAGGACATTAAGGGTGGCTGTTTCATTTAGCTGAAAGCTGAATGCACAGTATATTCGGGGGCTTTTCTTCTTCACATACAATTATTCATCATTGGATCTATGCATTTTCAGAGGCTCGTACCTGTTAATAATCGAACCATACGCGAAACAGAAAATATATCTCCCATTGCAGTGCTAAACAATTACGAAATAGTTCTCGTAGGGAATTAAATTAATGCTAGTGAAATTGCAGAGGCTTATATACAACCAAAAATAATACGCAACTATAATTTTTCGCAAAACATTTACCCGAAAGATGAAGGTCATCTTTAATTCGGATTGCTCCGTTGTCAACTAGGTCAACGGAACAGCGAACAATAACACTATAACCAGCAGACCATTTACAGTCTAAATTTCTTATCCGCGGTTTGTGCCGCGTCAGATACATTTGTTGAGAACTCATGCACACTTAGCGCGTATGGGCCACTATGACGAGACGTTATTATAATATATTATATGATTAAAACATGCGATTCCTTCACAAATGTCAGTGTGCCAGTGTATACCGAAATAAGACAACGTGTCACTTTTTTTCCTTGCATATATATATATATATATTATAACCCATATTGTTAGGTTATTTTCGCTCTTTTCATTATCATGTTTTATTCCTTTTCTTAGTGCAATATATAGTTCAGTAGTAGTAAGGCTACTTTTTTAATTTATATAATAATCTTGCCAGTAGATATGTTAATAAAGGTTATATGCGGCGTATCCGTTAATGTTGTCCACAAGTGACGTTTTATTTGCAAGTCTCTTGAATTATACGATAAGTTTAGTACATTAAGGATAATAACAATTTTCTTCTTGTTCTTGTCTATTTTAGGGCCGTTGTAACCGTGAAAAGCCGCCGTGCAAATATTTCCACCCTCCACAACACCTTAAGGATCAGCTGCTTATTAACGGTCGCAATCATCTTGCGCTAAAGAACGCCCTTCTCCAACAGATGCCGCTGCAGGCAGCTGCCACAATGTTACAGCCCACGGCGAATCCTGCACAAGCTGCTACAATGGTGAGTATTACATTTTCAAATCCCCCACCTGTAACATCCTGTAACTGATGAATATATACTGTGGATCATAGGTTATATTCTGCCTGAACTGTTTGTGCTTTTTTGAACAAAAAATGGCTCTTGAGGGGTACTATAAACTAAAGGCTATTCGTCTTCACATAATAGCATGCAGCCTTTGTTACCTAGTGTAGTTCCATAGAGAGCTTAAGGTGCACATACTAACTGGATGTACACCAAATTTAAAAGGAAAAATTCTGCTCGCTAGGCCGTGTATGCTGCAAACGCACTTCGGTGATTTGTCGATTTTATTTGTTTCTGTGATCACAGTCACTATAGGATTAAACACAAAAGTTGGTGCATCCTTTGCTCTAGGGACTATAATACCAATAACATCGAAACGAAGTAGATACACATTGCACATTGCACTTGGTCTTCTCGGATTAATAGGATCACTACGATTATTATCGCCTTTAATTGTCATCTTATACCATCACCACCACCACCACAATACTACAACTACTACCACGGACTGCCTGCTTTTGCTATAGAGCAATCGTGTGATTGTAGATGCATTTTTACATTTATGTATTATGTCTGCTTTAATACCTCCTATCCTGTATGCCTGTATCGGAGGTAGTAGTTTTTTGTTGATGTTGTTGTTGATGTTGTTGTCGAATGTGACTGATTGTGTGTCTGAGGCTTTACTCGCATTTTGCCTGTCCGAACTGGCTGATTTGGTCTGGTCTGGTTTGATGTGATCGCGACTCTCATAGGTAAGTCCGTATGCCGCTCTAGCCGCTTGGAGAATGCCCCTTGCTTACAATACGACTGCTGCACCTGGTTCCGCACACTCCGCACACTCCGCAGTTGCTACGGAATACGTCAAGGTAAGTCATTCAGTCACTGCCACTGGTATCACTAGCGTGACACGGCTCTCGATAGGACAAGAAACGAGACGAATATAACCGAAGTTTCTTTGCCTAAATAACCATAACTATTGATGACATAACAGAATCGCACTGAATGTGATCCTTGTTCATAGATCGATGTTTTTGTGTTCTTGAGTGTGCGTGTGTCTTTTTTGATAGTTATTTATTGTATTTGTTAAAAAGTGCTACTGCTTGTGTGCTTCGAAGTAGTTTGCCTTTGGACGTTGCTGTGACGCTCAACTCGATTCAACACATTCTCTATGACTCTATGATATTCTCGGCATTTACGTGTCAATCGTTGCTGTTATAACCAGTAGATGCAGTCAAAGAATATATCGTTATGATACAGAGAAAGAGGCTATAGACTCTGCTATATATGAGCGAAATCTAATAATCAATCTGTATGCGCTGTGTGTCCAACTTCTAGGCGGCGAATCCATATATGCCAACGCTGATGGCATCTCCCTACCTGAC
The DNA here is from genome assembly GCA_019614645.1 of Stratiolaelaps scimitus. Classification (NCBI taxonomy): domain Eukaryota; kingdom Metazoa; phylum Arthropoda; class Arachnida; order Mesostigmata; family Laelapidae; genus Stratiolaelaps; species Stratiolaelaps scimitus. Next base: position 29,104 of record JABWDB010000096.1, on the reverse strand, counting down.
AGGGCTTCTCCCAGGGATGATGGCTACTGCAGCGGAGCCTACCGCCTTAATGACACCTACGACACTCATCTCGCCGCAGAAGAGGACAGATCGACTTGAGGTAAGCAAGCCTTACTATCAGAGTTTGTCCCGCAAAACACCATACGGAGGAAAGTGATTCCTCATACAGTTCGGCGTACGGATCCAGCATCTAATTGTTACTACAACAGAAGATTTGCAATTTCGTAAATTGCAACAATAGATGACGGCCTATTGCTGCTATGTATTGGGTAGTCGTTTTGTGCCATTTTTTTTTCATATACAGACCTATATATTATACTCTGCTCTTAATATATAGTGGACTAGAGTGAGGATGCTTCGTTTAACTCTATCAAACGATGCGGTCTCTATTATTGCCTTTCGCGCGCTCTCCGTTTCTCTAACAAACGCTTCGCGGCGAATAGCTTCTTTGATGTCTTGCTCTGAATTGCCATGGCTGTGCACCTCCTTTGGTGGTTGTTCAACGGTACGGCCGACCGACCAGCCAGCCAGTCTGCCATGTGTCGGTGCCACGCAAACGGCCTAACTGGTCTAATGCCAGTTCAGCATCATATCTCATCGTATAAAAAAAAATTAAACACTCCAAGAGTAACTACATCACCTAGCTCTGCTTGTACGTCCAATGACCACTGCCAGTTGTTTACCCGTTGTAGTTCATATCAGTTAGTATTCTGTGTCTATTTTCTATCATTGAAAAATCATTAATTTATCCCAGCACTCCGCGGTGATCGATGTACCGACGTGATTCACTGCTGTGGTCGAATCCACATAAAGCCAAGCGCTTTCCGTAAAAGCAAAGAAGTCTGCGGCGTCGAACGTTTAATTAGTTAGTTCTCTTACACTAAAATTACTTTTTTTTTTTTCATTTTTCTACTGGAACTCTGGTGATCTGAGTCCAAATATGTTCACTATCGTTTTGTGTTTTCTCAGTCTCTTCGTTCCCATTTCATCTTCACCACCGTCGAATAATTTTTACCACTATCATCCATCTATTGATTTTCTATTTCCTGTTCAATTCTTCTATTCAATTCGATATTGATATACAATCTATTATATAATAATAATCATAATCCATCCGTCTAGGTGTGCCGTGAGTTCCAACGCGGTAGTTGCAAGCGAGCCGAACATGATTGCCGCTTCGCCCATCCGCCCGAGCACGTTGGCATTGAGACCTCGACCCAGGCTGCCTCGGGCGGCTGTGATGTCACCGTTTGCATGGACTTTGTTAAGGGGCGCTGCGCTAGGGAGCAATGCCGTTACTTTCATCCGCCCGCACATCTTCAGGCTCAGCTTAAGGCAAGGGTACGCGTAACCACCTCTGCAACGAAGAATGAAATCAAAATAAATCAGCCGCTCTCACCTACCAACCTACCTACCTATCTCTGCTGCTCACTAAACAAGACACGCATACACACACGAATACCGACGAATTCGACTGATTATTAGACAGAGTCACCACAGCGAGACAGATCCATTCAGACGGGTATAGCATCGATGATAATTAATGATAATAACAACAGCAATAACAACAGCAACAAAATTGTATGCAACCGGAGAGACACGTAGGTGCACGGATTCGATCCCCACCGTTGCACATTTGCATTGAAATGGGGTGTCCTTCTTATGAAGCAATGCCGGAAGCAGCTGTACCATAGACGTTACATGTTGGCTGAGAACCAGCCTGAAAAATGAACTTTTTTTTACATGTTATTTTATTAAGCAGCGCTTGTTTTGGATCTCTGTTGTCTTGTTCCACCCAACAATCGTTGCTATGTTTATTAAGTTTGTTCGGTGAGATATCAAGGCAAATTTTTACCTTTCTAGGCTTAAAGCTGACGGAAATTTGCTATCGTCCTAAGTCCCGCTGAAATATTAATCCTGTGAGTACTTAAGAGCGTTAGCAGAGGTGGTGTGTGATAGCGCGGTTGGAGCTTATGGATAAAAATATATTAAGCGGATCTAGATGCAGGGCGCGCATTTCCCCATACGTGTACATTGATCGACACTAGCTATGGCGTTATCGTGCTCGCAAAAGCCATTAGAAAGAATAGTTGACTCCAGATTGTTTCATTGTAGTTCCATTACAAATATCTATAGAATTAATTTGAAACGCACTTGTATGTTCATAGTATTGAACATCGTCGTCAGTAATGCTTACCCCCCAACAGTGGAATTATCATTGCGACAATCGATGACACGAATAACTGCAATAACAGCTACAATATTAAATATCGAACAACAAAATGTATTCGTAACACATAAGCACAGACAGACATACATACAGACAGACTGTGAAACTTACAGTGGGACGCACTTATTCAACCTGTGTAACTGTGCTGCTTATTAAAGAGGTCTCCCAACGGCGGGAGACGCGATTGACGCTTGCTCGCTGCAAACCGCATAACAACAATCAGCAAGTTGAAAGTGAGAACGGCAAAAAAACGAAAAATAGAAAAAAAAACAACAGCTTCTCAGTAATTCGTTCATTCGTTCGGTCACTGACTTATACAACCTGTCAGCGATGGTGGTATTGAAATAATGGCGCCATTCTCAGCTACAGCTGCCCCCAGTTTTAACCTCAATCCAGTAATAAACCTTTCCCTGTGATCCGTAGGTGTAGAAATTTCATAGCATCTGAGCGATGATAGCGTTTCCGTTCTTGATTTAGGGTTGCTGAGATGCGAGGCTCTCAATCGCTATTTTCTCTTATATGGACACCTATTTCCAGTAGCTCTAATACAATACATATTCACCACTCAACATTTACGACCTCTCTACACATTGAACTGCTCTACTGTTCTACTTCTCATATTCTTTACATTGACTGCTCTCTTCACCGTTGTTGCTATTGTCGTCGTCGTCGTCGTTGTTGCTGTTGTTGTTGTTGCTGTTGTTGTCGTCATCGTCGTTGTTGTTGTTGTTGTTGTTGTTGCTGTTGTTGTTGTTGCCGTCGTTGTTGTTGTTGTTGCTACTGCTGCTGCTGCCGCCGCCGCTGTTGCTATCACCACCGCTGTTGTGGAGCAGGTGTACAGTCGCTACTGCAGTTTCTGCCATTGTCAGCCATGTGCTGCTGCTGCTGCCGCTGCTACTGCTGCAACATCCTACTATTGCGCGTGAATTGCTCAAAAGCTCAAATCGCCTAGAGTAGGGCTGCGTAGGCCAGATATATCACAGACGAGCTCTCGACTGGAGATCGAGAAGGGTGTTCTATTCAATTCAGCGGTGATAGTGTGTTACTAGCCTTTCCTGTTCTCCACCTCATCCAGGAAGACCAAAAAAAATCAGTATTATTAGTACATGACCCAGGTCATATAGTCAAAAAAAAACTGGTTGAATTTCGTTACATAATTACTAGAGCTCTGGGCCAAACGCCTCCGGAAGCCATCTATTATCTAATATAGAATTACAATAATGACCGTTACTGTACAGTCATATAATCCGATGTAAAAGTAAAAGCTATATAAAGTAAGTAGGTCAGCAGGGAATTCAAAAGGGCACCTGGTAGTTGTCATTATTAGTAGCATTATATATAGTATATTTTTGTGTTAGGCACTCTGCGTATTTAGATAGCAACTGTCCGAAAAAGCTACATTAGTTTCGTGTCATCTCTGATCTGGAAAGAATAAAAAAATTCTTCCAGCAACTTTGTTGTTTCTCAGATCTCTCGCCTTTCAGTGTATTTTCCTCTTTCTGATACTGATTTTGACGATGGCCTTCTCTGTCTGTGATGTGTTGAACGCTGTTCCTCAGAGCCTACTGTTACGTTAAGCTACGCTTAACATTGCACTCACTGTACTTTCTGCGGTGCTAGCGGTGTCTTCGGACTGGCAGCTCTCTAACTGTCTATCTATTATCTAATACGTATACATAATACTCCTGCTATCTGCTACACGCTCCTCCTGTTCCTCCACCGCCCACGCTCGTATCGCTGTGTGTTGCAACTGTAGACCCTAGACTTGTGTGCCTATATATGTATTCTAAATACTACGGACTTGAATGTATGGTGCATACATTTCGGAGAGAGCCTCTGAACACTCGATCTTCCAATTTCATCAACATTGTGTCCGACTGTATCTGCGTTTTTTTCGCGAGTTGTTCGACGAGGTACTAGCCGCGAAACATACTTGAAGAGGTTATACATACAGCATACGTGTAAGAAAAACAGAGGGGAAGAGATGTAGCTCTCCTTACGGCTTAATATTGTATTTTCTCCAAATAGCTCAATGACTAAGTCAACGATTAATTTATAGAAATATAGCAGGATTAAGAATACCGATCTAACATGTGCTTATTTTCAACGGCGCTCCTGCCCCGCGGCATGGTTGCGCAGGACCAGAGCAGCCTGCAGCCGACGCCCGACTCCGCCGGACTCACCCAGGTATGTGCAACAACGGACCTCGCGCGGTCCAATCAGCTACCTATCTCTATCTCCGTTTGCCTGAGGGAAGACTTGCCGTTGACTCTGGGACTGATGTGACAAACCCTGTGGAAGATTTAAGGGATAAGCACAGCCATATCGACAGATATTAAAGTAAAAAACGAACGAGGCACAACTTTGTAACAACGCATTTTTGTATCTCGCTGCTCGCCAAACTACAGGACTATAGTTTCTTAGCTTTAGACAGATACTTGCCATCGCTACTAGCGCTAGACGAGTTGAGTATTGTCAAGTTAAACTGTAGAACAACGTTCGTCTGTCCAAAAATACTACCCCCTAGAATTTATTTCTACTATGGTTACTTTTTGGTTACTCATTATATTATTAAATGCACCAAAAATGAAACGTTCTTGGGTGCGAGCTGCTCATATTCAGATGCTAAGTGTAGCAAATACAAGGGGAACCATTTGTGTAGTCGGAGCTGAGTACGTTAAAAATCAAAACTCCTGACAGTTATCCCATCAGTCCTAGAGTTGGCAAGCCCACATTGCTTCGCTTTTGCTTATGTAGAACTACAGAAAAAAACAGCTTGAACCTATGAATCATTTTAAACTATTAAAAATATTAAATATAATAATAATTTTGTCTATACTTGATATTCATGTTGTAATTGAAGAACACGGAACATTGAATATTATTCAATACTTTTTTGTATGGTTCTCGCTGATATCTCGTTTGTGACTTATCCTCTATATTCTACCTTAAATGAACGTAAAATCGATACTATTGTATATATAGAAACTCTTGTTCTTGCTAAAAATAATCATATTCTATTCTAATGTACGGATGTCAATTTTATATGACTGAAATATGTCTCATTGTTTTAGTAAACATAAGCACAATTACAATATAAAAATTATATTCTAGTGTTGTTACCGCCTTAGGTCTGCTTTGCTTCTCAGCTTCTGCTTATTATATATATATATATGTATATATATATATAATTGATTTAGTACATTGATAACGATGTTGCTGACGATCATTGTTAATAAACTAAGATTAATTACTATGATAATTAAAAATTGATTGCTCGCCAGACGACGACGACGACAGCGACAACATTGTTAGCAGCGCCGGAGGCTAGTGAATCGATCTTATCATTTTCTTTGAGTAAAATCACCATACTAACTAATTCTAGAGTTCTTAGTTTATTCTCATTCTGAGCAATCAAAGTACAAAAGGCACCATCAGTTGTGATGATGATGATGATGATGCATTTAAATTGATCATTGTAATTAAAAGTAAGTGTTGCTGATGGTACCGTGTTGATGTCTCCTTCGACGTTGCTAGTGATTGTGGTGGATGCCTCTACGCTGCTTCCATCCATTCATCCATTATTATGAGCTGTCTGTTATTGTCGCCCCCGCTGCTGCTGCCGCTGCTGCCGCTGTTGCTGCTCGCTTTTTGAACGATTTCTTAAGCCGAATGAAACTATTAGCTGTTTATGATTCTTTCGCCTACCCTGAAACACCCTATAGCCGTTTCCATAATCTATACAAATGAATACTATCAGAATGAGAAAAAACGAAGCCACCAATGCCATTATGCATATGCATATATATATATATATTACATTGTATGGTAGTGGGGCGTATACAAACAAACTCCAGGTATTCTGCTCGCTGCTGCTTTAACCGCTGCTGCTATTCGCTGCCGCTGCTGCCGCCGCTGCTGCTGCTATTGCTACTACTACTACTGCTGCTGAACGCCAATGCCGCATATCTGCCTCCTGTATAGCCGTAGCTTAAATAAGCGAATGTTTGATTGATAGATAGATTAGACAAAAAAATACAGATTCTGGATGACGATGATAGTTTTTTCACATCTACCGACGCTGGTTGTCGTTGCAGCGGAATGGAACCCAGATGGACAAACCTTCTATGGGTCCGTTCATTCACTATGCCTCCGCTATTCCGCATCCAGAATGGGAATTGTCGTACAGTTTTTCTTGAGGTTACTCTGCTCCCCAACTAACCATGCTAACTTCGCGCTTTTCTTAAATGTCTCATAGCTTCTCGGTAACCTTGTAGGATCTCGAGTTGCTCGTTTTTGTTGTTGTCTACTTCAGCAGAAATTTATCTTGGTTCCATTTTTGTACCTTTTGCTCTGATAGTTGATTTTTAATTTGTTTCTTCTTTAAACTAATGCCGTTTTGAACAGTACTATCGTCGTAAATTTCAGTTTCTATTTTCTGTTACTTAATGATTGTTATAATCCTATGGAGAATTCAAATTAAATTATGCTTACCTTTTTTTTACTTGGGCGACCCGTCAGGGCGAAATTTCAGTCGCTACACATTTCTGTATCTCTGACCTTCTGTTTTTTTTTGGTATTTGTACCAAAAGTGTCCGTTATAAATTTCACTTCTTTAATACTTATTGGTTTGACGTCCAATCTTGACTGCTATGCTCGAATCGAAAGCGAAATCGAGAGGCCACTTTTCAAAAATCGAGTCAATCATTTGGCTGTTCGACCAACCAACCAACCATTGAAGTTCGTCCGACTGTCGTTAGAGGCGTCGTGAAAACGCTTATGAATAGATGAATTGATAAATGTGTGAGCAAGCGTAATCATAGTACTCAATTTGTTTAATCCGAGTTTAAGCAACACGAGTGAAGTTACTCTTCATAAGGCGTTCATTTGAAGTAATTTAATTACCTGCGTATGAGCTATTCAACCACAAAGATGTTCAAATTCTTGCAATAGGCACCTTTGAACCCTGAGCTAGAATGCCTTTTGCGAATCCTCCGTCAAGTGGTGAACAATATTGAATGAACGGACAGATGGATGGATTAATCGTTTAGCAGTAAAATTTACACAGTTGCAAGGAATCGATTCATTCATTCATTGATGTATTTATTTATTTACGACGTGTCAACAAATACGACCCTGTCCTTTTCTGGACTTCGTCCGTATTTTCTCTTTGACATCCTATTCATGCTCTGTGACTTTGAGTTCGTTAATTCTAGTTTCGGACGGCGTTATATCAGCATTAGAAGTATTATTATTATTATTATTAATCATCATTATTGTGGTTGCCATTGTTGCTATTATTATTATTATTATTATTATTATTATTGTTGTTGTTGTTGTTATTATTCTGATGATTTCGTTGTTTGATTATTTAGCATCCGTCGCCCGTGCCCGCAAGCAGCAGCGTCGTGCCAACGATGCCTTCCTCGATGCAGACTCTTTCGTTGAGTCCGATGAGCATGGCTGCGATGGGTGGCTGCTACCCCTCCGCCCACGCGCATGCCCACGCCTCTCTCAACCCCCAGCATCAGCATCAGCAGGCCCAGGCCGCCCAAGCGGCACAAGCTGCACAGCAGGCTGCACAGGCTGTCCAGGCTCAAGCTGCACAGCAGGCTGCACAAGCGCAAGCCGCTCAACAAGCGGCTCAGGCTCAAGCTCAAGCCCAGGCACAAGCCCAGGTGCAGGCTGCTGCTGCAGCTGCAGCTGCTGCAGGCAATAGCGCGCCAGCTTATGCGCAGGCCCTGAACGCTCAGGCGCAATTGATGGCGCAAGCACAGGCGGCTCAAGCGGCTGCTGCAGCCCATTCGGCCGCCGCAGCAGCTGCTGTGGGCAACGCTGGCCGGGTGGACGTGGGCGTGGACGTGGGCTTAGGGACGCCGCACGCCTCTGCATACGCCGCCGCTGCTGCCGCCGCTGCTGCCGCCTCCTCCGACGCCGTTAGCAGCAGCAATGGGCAAGGCCACCCGCAAGCGAAGAAACGCGCCCGGGATGCTGACTCTGACCTGTTACACCTGGTACTACTACTACTACTGCCTGCCTCTATCTCTGCTTATCATTTGTATCTTTCTGTTTTTCCCCCTGTTTTTGATTTACATGCAACATGTCACATATCATCAACAATGACACCTTCTTGACATTGCCAACATCGGATCACACATACCATAATGTATCATATATACTACGTATCATGATACCACGTTACACATAATAATAATAATAATAATAACAGGATGGTTGTTCTATCAGCACCACCACCACTGCCACCAGCACCATCACAAATGAGGATGGCCAATGTTAAATGAAGGACAACAATATTAACAACAATATGAACAAAAAATCACACAGTGGCAAGATAGTAGTAGTCGTAACAATAAATAAGCCGTAACTATAGAAGTAAGATAACTGTGGGTCAGCGATGGAAAAACAATAATTAGCGTTAAAACGATCGACTTGTCATTAAGCAGTTCATCATTGGGTAGCAGACAAATTCTGCTATGGCTTCAGGGTGAGGTCAGGATTTTTCCTTCCGACATTTCTCGTAATAGTGCAGCCATAACACGGATAAATGAGTACCTAAAAGTGTTTGCTTTAATGAGAGAAGCGGTTTGGGGAGGGGGTCAGTCTCAAACTGTGAAGAATCTTAGCAGACAGTTTGCACTGACTGTTTAGATTGCGGTTTCGTTCGTATTCAAATGACGAGAATCAAATAAGGATAATTGAAAGCAACACAACTCGATGTGAAGTAACGCTACGCCGCATCCACTTCTTCTATCTTATTCTATGTTATGTACACATATACACGCAGTACATACATTCAGCATACTATTAATAGTGCTCTATTAAGTTTAAAAATCTCTTTAAGAACACTAGCCGGTTCTCTTCACAACACAACGGACAGCTCCCCATAACAATCATCTTGGCCGTCATTAACAACATCAAACTGATATGAATCTTAGCAATCACTTATCAGTTAACATTCAGATATTGTGCTATCTGAAGGAGTAGCAATAAACCTGAGGGAATGGAAAGATGTTGACGATTGGTGGTGGTAATGATGGAAGAGACGGAGAATATATGCGCTATAATCAGCAACATTTACACGTAGTTAATTACCTCATCACTTACTGACTGATAATAGTCGTGAATCTCATATGCCACCATTCAGTGATCTCAGTCATTGACCAATGGCCAATTCATTGGCTCCGTGTTGGCGCTCCTTTTCAAATCACGCACTCGGATCTTGTTCGGCCAATCTCCGGATGTCTCTCAACTGGGGAACCGATCCGAGTGTTTAAACTTTGACTGTTCCCCTGCTTATATTAAAAACAACAACTGGGTATCAACCCAGTCTCACGCTTCGACTCACTAATCAAATGTTGGTGGAATAATGATAATTACAAGATGGCTTAATAACAATCTTGGTAGCACAGCAAGTTCGTAGTTAATGTAGCGAACACTACTAAAGATTTTTTTCTAGAGCTGAGTCCCCTCAGCTGTTGCCTGCGTCTAGGGCACAGGCCGCCACCACCACCACCACCACCAGATACCATAACTACAACAAAGGCATAAGATAAAATCTATCTGAGTTAAACATTCGACGGAGTGTAGTTCACCACAAACAAACAAACAAACAAACAGACAAACAAACGAACAAACAAACGAACAAACAGACAGACAAACAGACAAACAAACAGACAGGCAGACAAAAAAAACAGACAAACAAACAAGCATGCCCAACCCGAGACATCAACCCTATCACCCTCTCACCTAATCATTTAACTTATCCAATGGTCCACACCTATTTTATATCCATAATAATAATAATAACAATAATAATATTTTTATATCCAGGGCTTTATATCTGTAGCACGCTGGAACGGACTGAAGCTCTCGATATTTCACATGTTATTGATGCCCTTAATTTATTATTCATTATGAAAAGTTGTAAATAATAATCAAAATGCGGATGTTCGCGGGAAGATGCTCTGTAATGCTGCTTCTGCCGCCGCTGCAACTGCAATTGCCGCTACTCTGCCGCTCGAAGCTGTCAATCAAACAAGCAATCAGTCAATCTCAACCACTGAAGCAATGACTCAATGAATTTCCCGCCTCAAGTAGTCCATTAGTGACTTTTTCTTACGCTGGTATGAAACCGCGAATTGCTGCTCTTCTGCATGTGTTACTACTGACGACGTGAGGTGACACGAGTAAACGAGCGCCGGATTTTGTGTGTCAGTCCGTCGACGCGATGTTAAGACGCCAGAAAGTGAATTCACAATGAGCGGTCACAGCTGGGCAATTGGATCCTCGTGGGCTGATCGTAATACTTTTATGCTTAATTAAAAATATTCCCTGGATGTTAATATGGAAAGTATAATTGTTTGTCAATGCAATATACTAGTAATAATGATATAGCATGGTTATTAAAATGTTATTGTTTTACTGTTACCGCCTTCATAGCCATCAAAGTCCTATTAAGCTGCCTTCTCGTCGCGTGTGGTCATTTGATTGGCAATGAATTTAATAGTATCACTTATTATTAATGCCTACGCATTGCCTCTAGCTGAATGTTGTTCAAAACTATAATAACATCTTTAATATTGGTTCATTTTAGATTTGCCTATCGATTATTGTCTTGCTGTAGTTCGAGTCTCCTCGCCCGTTTAATGATTTGACTGCTATGATTTGTATTCGCTCCTCCTGCCCTGTACTGTTACATTTCTGTGTTATTTTTCCTGCATTTCGTTGGATTGGATGATGGCCGAGTGGCCATGACATCAAATTGATCCTGCTGGCGCAGGACCAATGACGTATGCACTGCAGGACCGCAAAAAACGCAACGCGATATTAATCGAATCGTGAAATGAATGTATTTGAATATATATATATATATATATATATATATTCGTATTTTATGTTGCGCTGTTGCCGCTCGTCTTAACAACTAACATTGACTTTAATTGACATAAATCGATTTGAATTTGGTGAAGAGTTGAATTTCCATCCCTCTCAGGTCAAAAGTTTAAACAGTCGGGCCGCCCGCAGAATTGTTGGATCGAATGCGAAGCTGCCGAGGACGCATTGCTCGCAGCGAGCCGTTAACTCGCGGTTCTCTCATTCTTAACCCTTAATCAATCTATCTCTCTCTTCTCTCTCTCGGTAGAGAGGCCGAGGTATCGAGTCACCTCACAGCTCTACTGTTGCTGCTAGACAGGATCTGTACTGCTGCATGGCCAAACAGACCTGCCTAGAGGTGCAACGCAGGCCAGCACTGCCTACTTGCCTGTCTGTTACACCTACCGGACGGCCGGCCTCACCGCGGTGAAAGAGCAGCCTTGCTAGCGTCTTCCTAGCGAAGGCCCTATGCCCCACAGTTTCTTATGGAGTGTGCTCTGTCTCCTACCGAACCATTGCTGAGCTCCCTTATATTCTCACTCTCCTCTCCCTCCCTCACCCCCCGGATACCTTTCCAATTATACGTCAAACTAAGATCTATGAGCTAGTCAATGACCTGGCTTATCTTACAGGCCACCCTACCGGGAATGGTGCAGTACAAGCGGCCCGCACTTGAGAAGAGCGGCCTGCCCGTTTACCAGCCAACGGCAACAGCGGCGGCAGCCGCCGCTTATCAACAAGCAGCACTGGCCCTCCAGATGCAACAACAGTTTGCTGTTCCGGTTTCTTGTAAGTACTCATTATGACACTAATAGTGTACAATGTTTTACATATACTACATGAAATGATGAGGGAATTAAGAAACTCAGAAACCAAGCGAGCAATCGAAAGCAGACAGACTTCACTGCCCAATGTCTACCTGTTTTAATCATTCGACTAGGTTTTGGCTGAAGCGCAATAGCGCACCTCCTTACCTGCACTGACATAATGACTAGACCCTGCACTAAACCCTTTCACATATACACCAATTCCGTATGACCTGCCGAATAGCTGGTATTACTTGACTTATTCCTTAGTCGCCCAATATCGATTTGTTAACCCTTAACCCATAGAATATGTCTTGTCTCAACCTTTATAGATTGAGTCTCAGAAATCCGCACTGAATCCCATTCCCTGACACGTTGCTGTTCCGCCGCTCTCTCGTACTTGATCATCCCTCATATTCAAACGGTCGTCATTTACCCTTTGAAAGCTATAGCCATCGTTATTTGCGTGTCTCCGTATTCTTGTGTGGACAGCCACACAAGTTCGAATCATGGAAGTCTTTTTTCTTGAACATCCTTAGTGATTGCGGAAGAACTCATTGACACTGACACTAGTGTAATGAATTTCTTAATTGACTAACCCACAAGCGTGTTTTCGTTCGCCCTCACACTCTTCCTTACGGACCCTCGCACCACAACCTCACAACCGCTATCGCAACCTTCATTCACGAATCAACCTCACTGACGACTACCACCTCATCATCTCCGTCTTGCATCATGACATCCTTGGTCCGATCTCACGAACTCACGAAAATAATGAAATCCACCAATTTTCCTGACACTCCTGTCACAACCAACCTATCAATCAATCAACCAACTACCAACCAACCAACCAACAACCAAACCTAATGATCCTCAACCAAACGACTCCGATTCCTCAACTGCAACCAACCAATCAAACAACCACTAGTTCCCATTGGAAGCTCCACGTTGAGCTCCACCCAACCAAATCTCCAGGGTAACATAGCCGCTTCAATCCAGCACCTTCATGATGTCAATTACTGTGATAGTAACGGACAGGTATTCTCGATTGACGAGATCAATCGTAAAAATCTTTTGCCGTTGGTGAGCGTCTGTCAGTATGCCCGCCAGAATAGTTGTCGTACTTAAGGCTGAGAACGACAAATTTCGCATATATTGCATCCCAGTCAGACTGTATGACACTCGGGGAAAATCGTTAGTTGCTTATGACGTTTGCTTTTAGGACGAACTGATAAATCGCGATTCATCGTGTTCCAGTCGAATTCGAGTCGAATCCCGGCTGAATACGATTATACATTTACAACAGCAACTATAATGTTCATAATAATAATAATAATGAAGCGCGTAGACTGTAGACATCTGTTTGGTTTGGTTTGTTTGCTGATAAGTAGCAGCTGGAGCAGTTCATTTTGTGGCAAATGAACGAACGGAATGGATGAATTGACGCAACGCGAGTGAATGTCTTCTTGCGATCAGTGAATCTTACGAATGGGTGATTACGATAGCGACGGTGTTCTCTTGAATGAATATTGAATGAAGTCATGATTACCGATTATTATTATTACGAGATTACCCTTTATTGTGGGCACGGATTGTCATAATTATCGTTTCTCTGTGTGCATACCCCAATGGACCTTTCCATGGGGGCTCTACATTTTCGTTTACTTACTATTAGTTAAGTAGTTCGTTATCTCTATCTATTTGTTCTTTTCGTTTTTATCTAATTTATGCATGCCACCTTTTCCTCTTTAGATTACCGGTACCCCTCGGACCTGTATAGATTTTCGTAGATACTAAGGAATGAGAGAAGCCTGAGAGGAGTGAGCCGTGTGGTCTCGAGGGAAGCCGCGTGACGGTTGTTCGCGCGAACAACCTCAGCTCGCCTCGCCTTGCCTGTCTCAGCCTGCACCCGTTCAGCTTTAGTATCCGTCGTGCCATCCAGCTTTAAATGGTAAAATGTCCTAAACACAGCGAAATATTTGACCCCTCTTCTCTCAGGTTCCCCATTACCTGTGTCCTACTCGCATCGGCGCATGCTATGACCCTGAACGCGGTTCAAAGTGGCCGCGCCCCGACAACAATATATCTACTAACATTCAGCAATCGAAATATTTCAGTTACTGGACACCCTGCCAGTTTGCCGAGATTTTAAGTCAGGCCAGTGTAAGAGGCCTCAGTGTCGTTACGTCCATCTCTGCGACGGTAAGTCTATCGAAATTAATACATTCAAATTGAAAAATCTACGTATGTATGACAAACAAACGCGCATCATGCGTTATTTAGGATATCGTGGACAATAAATGTGATGGAATGCCGTCAGTGAGACGAAAACATAACTACTAGACAAGATCCCGTAGTAGTTGTTTAGTAATAAGGGTGAATGTATCATTTGAGAAGGTTGAGAACGTCATATTTGTGGGGTCCTTAAGCTCCACTGTAATTTTTCTTTGTTTTGGGAATACGTCGGCACCCGGGCGCTGTGCCGCCGGGGTTCAAACACAATACTTTTGTTTTTCGAGCACGTTAGTTTTCTTATTGAAGTTATTTCGTTTCGAACGATAGTACATGCCGAAAACATTCTTCTTACGAGGGCTCCGGCATCTGTCTGCCGTGTTTGGGTAATGATCCATGCATAAAAACGTTTTTTTTTTATTCTAGTTTGTGGACCAAAAATATGGTGACATTGACAACTTGTCGGTCGATTGCAAGTACACCTGTAGATCACTGCTCCAGCACAGGGGAGTTTTCTGAGATAGGATAGATAGATCTTCACGCTAAAATAAAAAGTTATCTTATATTTAAGCGCCCGACTTGTTGATTTGGCATGGAATTTTCCATATATATATATATATATATATATATATATATATATATATATATATATATATATATATATATATATAGTAAGCTTTTGGCGACTTTTGGCTTACAACGTTCCCTCTTCTTTATAAAACGACCCCTTGTGTGGGTACGCAATGCCAACTTCATAAGAGCAGGGCTTACTTATTTCAAGTTTAAGAATGCTGTCTTATAGGTGCAAAACTAAACGAAATCCCCATCGTAGACAAAATTTCCAACGCGGTCCAAAAATCTAAAGCCGAGAGCAATTTGTTGAAATTTTCTGAGACAGTAGAGTCGATCTCGAAATTAGCTCTTGGACGCTATTTGCCCAGCACTTGATAAATTACAAAAGCTAATTTTTTTTCACTTATTTTTTGTTACCTTGCTCAAGGGGTATCAGTGAGTCAACTTTGAGAATACATTTTTAATGGATTCTAGGGTTACCCCATGGACTCTGAAAGTCACATGTCAAAATGCATTATTTGAGGCTCGAGAGGATTTCGCGTGGGCTAGTCCCGTCGCACTTACTCTAATTTTCTACTAGTTCTTCAGCTTCAGCATTGCAAAGATTCTGTTATATTCCGTAAATATTCTATTGTAATTACCCTATTGTATTATATTTATCTTATTTGATGTTCCGTTGTGATTCTATGGCACGCAGCTAATTAAATTAATTTTGTTATATCGTTAACTCGGAAATCAGAAACGGTATGTTGTTCCCAACCTAAAAGAGAGCTTAAGCATTGTAAAATTGCAGCTCCTTCAATAAACCATTAAGCCTTTACCTTTACCTACAAATTTTGATAATTAACTGGCTCCAATATCGTGCTACTGATGTTGTTAATCTAGAAGAAGTAAGCAATTCGATGCAAGTGATGAATTTCGCGAATTACAATTATCGCCTACTTTTACAATTGAAAAATGTTTTAATCAGCAATTATCATATTCATAAGTTTTAGGAAATGTCAACGGTTTCTACACATTAACCGCCTTAGACGAATTCACGCCCTCTTTCAAGCGTCCTTTTAAGATATCGATTCTCGGACCTATAGCTGTGTTCTCCACAAAGTATTTTTGAACGAAGTTTTGCGATTGCAGTGGATATAGGAGCCATTTTGATCTTTGGAACCTTTTCGAAGAATTTTATTGAAAAACGACGAATTTCAGTACACGCTTCGCTCTGCTAATCCGCAGCCTCTGCCGAAACACCCTTAAAATTTTCAATTGTGGAAAAAAGACATGGTTTTTAAAATAATGCAAGGTGAATATCTTTTGTACAGGTTTGTTTCGATTGTACAGCTCAAGCGCCGGTTATTTTATATTTGAAAATGGCGTTTACTTTTTGGCATTGCCTACCAACATAAATAGTACCCTTAATGTTGGAAGTTTTAAGGTTCACTGGTACTGTGTGGTAATGACGAAGCTGGATTTTAAACGTATTAATGATTCTTTGAACTCTATTTCAAGCTCACGTTCGGGTGTTTTTTAAATTTTATCGATTTTATAACGTATGTCAGGGTGAATATTATTACATATTTTCAAATTCCCATTTTATATGTCAAAATAGGAAAAACTCACCGACGCACATGCAGCTGCCTTTATACGTCTCTTGCAGCACGACATGTAATAAAAATATTGTATGTGTCAGTGCACGTTCAGCTGTTTCTGCAATCGATTACGCTTGGTTAAAAAGATGATATGTAAAAAGTGGACTTCGCAAGAATTTAAGTGTTGTGCACAAAAACGTGTGTGCCAAAAATGTAATCTCAAGGATTTTTATGAATTTGGTTCTGCAGGTCTCGCACCTTAGAAGGTGTAAGATTAGGTAACCACCTTTCACAAAAAGACGGGATAGTATCCTGGTACATAGTCGGATCTTCATGAAATTGACCCTAAAATGTTGGTCATTCTTGTTGATCGAAGGTCTCGCGAGTGAAACCATTGAAACCTCCAATGAAGTCGATGCATTTGCTAACATTGTAAGCCCAGTCCTATATAAGTATAAATAAAACGCATTGGTACAGAGTGTTCACGTAAGGTTTTGGGAGCAAGACATTGCGATCAGAAGAAATATAGCTTGGACTCGCCTTTGCATTACTGTAACCTCTGACCCAGTTAGATGTTAGCCTATGATCCATTCCAGCGGGTATAACTGATTAGATATTAGAAGACAATTATTATTTTATCTAGTTTTTCTATTTAATTTCCTATAGGTGCTGTGGAACCTTTGACTTATCCGTAAACATTTGTGAATTGTTATTACGTTAATTTAGTAAACATGCCTGCAATATGATAAAATTCCTCTACCCGTTTCCACAAAAAATTAATAATGTTTTGAATAGTCATGAATATCGTCTTTAAACCTATTAATGCCAATTTTAATTCCAGCATAGCATGCCCATTGTGACAATTCTAATATAATATTGAAATTATATACTGAATTATATAAATTATGATAGTAAACAATAATACACCCCATTTGTCCCGTCAAAAAAGATGTCGTTGACTCACCTGTTGATACTCTGACCTGTTTATGTAGCATTGCCTTTATTAACTCTTGTTGTTATTGCTGCCGTTGTTTATGTGATTCTCTGTTTTTTTGCGCATTTCAGATTTTGTCGAGATGACAGATGGCCGCGTGGCTGTATGCCGAGATGCGGCAAAGGGCAAATGTGTCCGCCCCTTATGCAAATATTACCACATACCCCTCATGGTGCTACAGAGCCTACAGGCCCCGTAGAAGAATATTCTCCGTTCTTCGTTAAGTAACTCAGTGATTGATGACTGATCGGCCACTTGACTGACTTCGTATACTCGACAGAGGGTATCAATCGCAGCAGCCAGACAGACAGACACACACTGCGTAAGCCGATCATTACTACAGAACGAGCAACTCTATATAGTAGGCGCAGATGATATGCATATATATATATATATATATATGCATAGTATATATATGCATATACATCATGGTTAATATTTTAAAAGTTCCTTCCTCCGCTATGAGTGCCGTTTACGTGTCGGTGGACGGTTCAATTAACAATGATAATAATCTACTTTTTTCAATAATGATGATGATGATGCAGTGTAGTGGTAGATAAATATACTGATTGATTGATTGGTGATAGTTACTCGTGAATGCCACTCAGCAAACAACAGCAGTCTGTCTTTGTATGACTGGATTCATGTCTGCTAGATAACGATTATGGCTGGCCTACAACACTTGGTTAGCCGGGAATTGATTAATTTTATTTCTTATAATTACTATTAGATAATAATAATACAACTATAATATATCTATATACGGAATGGATACTTGTATCGATGATGATGAGGTTTAGGTAGACATAAATCGTGATCTACGGAGCGCATCATACATGCAACTACGCTACAACATCTACAACCAACAACCAGTAGAAGCAGTAATAGTTTAATAACAATATATTAATATAATGATGATGATAATACCGAGAGGATTACATGATAATAGAGAACATAACACAATATACATGAAGAAGTATAATACATAGCAAAATATTACGAAGCAAAGATGATATTATTATAACTATTTACTGAGCCATATTGAAGATGTCACAATGGTCGTTAGGCGACGAATGAAGTAACCCACAATGGCTTTGTGACAGACGCTGAAATCGACATTCATCGCTCATCATTCAAAGATGGAAGGCAAGTCATATACTTATTATATCTCTATTATAATAATAATATAATAATATATATACAGACACAGTAAACGGCGATGAAGAAGATGAGACATTCCGATCACCGACAGAAAAAGGGATTACGTCGAATCATCAACAGCGACAGAAAACAAATCGACAAAAAATCAATTATTCTTGAATAACTTCATGAACAAGTAAATATGATTTTTATTGTCTATTTATAGTACTGCATACATCATACACACAATATACAGATTCATGATATATATATATATATAAATAATAGGATAGTATATATTCAGAATGAATCGAATGAATAATACATATGCATGAAAGTGAGTCGAAGTCGAGTTGCCTCCGTAGAAAACTACCATCAATAGTCAGCCGTTGAGGCGCCATATTCTGACCCATATTTAAGCATGTGCTACACATACGAAAAATCAAAACTCCTCTGATAAAATATAAAAAGGAAACATAGATAGAATTGCGGGTCAGGTGTTTGCCGACGTCCGTGCGATATCTTCTGCAGAACAGCGTGTTACTGAAGTCGTCACAAATGGGCATCGTATCAGATGAACTTGTCACATGTCAAATCGGAGTAGGCAATGTTCTTCTCCAGTTCTTCTCTGTTTCGCTTGATCAGAATACGCCAACTCCGTCTGAGTCGGAATACTGTACGACAGAATGAAATGAACGATCACCACAAATACGGTGTTTAATATTGTAATCGACCGCACTCGTCGTCAACATCCCGCCGAACAGTCCTGGTGCTCTGCTTTCTGAATGTACTAGTCACTCAGAAACTCAGTATGTATGTATGTAATCCAATGACAAAAACGCAAACGACAGATAGAGATCGACCAGATGACAACAAAACCCAACCCAGTGATATTGTGAATGGTTCTATTTTATAGGAGGGAACAAACATGGATTAATTAATATATGATAACCTGATTACCATTACGAGAGAAGGAAGGGGCAACACTCAGCATCGTTTGAAGATGTTTCACTGTTGCGCGAGTTTTCAAATAGAATGAGAGCAGAAGTAGGAGAATAACAACAGTAGCCATGTAACTGAAACAATTACAACAACTACCTGTATCACAACAGATACCGAAAGAACTACGGTAAAGAGAGCATCCCTTCCCTAGAGAATCATAACAGTAGCTATGTATGTCCCGAACCGTCCCCACATTGTGAAAAGTTGTTCAGGGATAGTTGAACCCAAAAGGTACGAGGCCGTGCCCCTGATTCTCGGCATCCGTGGTTAACGGTGGAAGGGGATGAGGTTTCGGAGCCATAATAATGACAGATACACAAGTGCAATTTATCCGATGGCCAGAGCTCTCCCTTCCTCTTACCGGCGGGAGATCCCTTACAGTGGGACTAATGGGCAAGTGGCAATTTTAAAAACAAAGTAAATACTATAGATCTAGTCGTTGAAATAATAAAATACCTAAGCTATGCATCGTACTATTACTACTAATACTATTACTACTACTACCACTACTCGATACGGCAGTACGAAGAGCGGCCGCGCGACGGGCTTGGCACTGAGGCGGAGGTGGCCCTGCGAAAGGGTCTGAGGTAGGGGGTAGAGCGCCTGCTAAGATGGATCATGGGTCGACAAGATGTGGGCAAATAATGGGGAAATGTGGATAGCGAGGATGATAAAGAACGAGCCAATGAATGAAGGACGGCTGGAGCAAGAGGGATAGATTTTCGATGACGAACATATATATATATATATATATATACATACATACACCTGCAGATACAGGCCGATATCGAGGCGGCGAGACTGACCGAAGTTGTGAACCTTTTTGTAGTCCTGTAGCTTTCTTAGATAGGTTATTGATAATTATATATATATATATATATATATATATATATATATAGATGATGGTGATCATAGCAGAAATCGAGCCAACCAAGCCCCTCCGCGGCACGCTCCCGAATCGATTATAAATATCCTACAAGAAACACGACACCGACATGCGACCCAAGTGCGAGCCTACAAGGTACCACGGCTGCACTGGGCCACGGTTCTTTAAACACCGTCTACTTTTTAATTATATATGAATATATATATATATATATATATATATATAATACTATGACAACACGACCGGCTGACGGAAGTCAGCTCAAGGGAATGATATGATTTTGCTGCGATAGCTGCAAAAACACTTCGTAACAAGAACAACAACAAGAGTTCGCTTGCAAGTCGCCGTAAGCGATTACAGAAACCAGAACGTCGAATATTCCGGCGACTCATGAGTGCTATATACCTTATTAGTACCATATTTCGTGAGCGTATTGAGCGTATATACTATTACCGATAAGATAAAAACTACGAAACGAACTGAGTGAAAAAAGACAAAACGGTATAAAACGCAGGAAAAATAGGATTTTTCAATTGAATTATCATTGTCAATCTCCATTTGGTGACAATGTTAACGCAATAATATTCTTTCTGACCTTCTTCGAAAAATATAATCTTCAATTAGCTAGGAGGAACTCGTTCAGAGTATGCAGAAGCATATAATAGATTAGACATTGAATTATATCCAAATCTTTACATACTATGTATTAATAATATCTATCTAAGGAATATTGATACCCTAATAGTCTATTATTACTGACTGTTACTACTAACACTACTACTACTAATACTAATACTATGATTATTATAAACTATTAGTATTATTCTTATTATATACTAAATACAGAGAAGATAGATTTTCAAGTCAAGCCCTCCCCAACCGGGCCTCTTTGGCCCAATCTCGTAGCAGTCAGCGATGAGCTAGAAGATCGAAATGGTTGAAATAAGGTATATACAAGAACAAATCATTATTACTTGATGACTGATGACAGAAAGAAGATTATGAATATTACGATGATGATGATGATGATGATGATAATGAAACCAAAATATAATATTAATGATGATAATATTATTATGATCATATTACGATGAGTGACGATAGGAGGAGACATGAGATAGCCTATTGTACCACTGCTATATGTTGCAAACATTTGTGGCTTACACGTTATCAGCTGGAATAGTTCCGGCTATCCCTATAATGGTGCTGCCTCGAAGTAAACGCCGCCCGCTCTTTAAAATTGTTCACGGGTGTTTGGAGACGGCAATGCTACAAAACACGGAGCTGACAGTGTCGCACTTTTTTTTAATATTGGCAACATAGCAAAAGAGAACAGAGAGGAGAGTGATAGTTACAACGACACTGTCCAACTAAGTAACAACTAACTGAAGTTTTCGAATAGAAATAACAAAAACAGTAAGGAATGACAAGAGGAATAGATGGCGTGAGGACCTTCACCAGAGATGCCGATATTTGCAGGAGAAACTTCACCATCCTCAAATGTGCGCAACGTAATACACTCCTGTAGACGGATAGACACTTCAACTTTTACCTCTCTCTCTCTCTCTTTACAAATGAGCAAATGAAATGAGCAACTATACAAACGACTATGATAACATACACCATACTTACAATGGGTCAGAGGTCAGAAGTAAGAGAATCAATTTACGACTAGCGAGAATCATCTTTTACTGGGAGACCAGACCCCCCCCGCGTTCACAGTGTGAGGTTGGTCGCAAAGTTTTATCTTCTAGCAAATTTTAGAATCTAGACGTTCCCGTATAAGAATTTGTAGTGGAGATAAGCATATAAGTAAAATCAGGATGCAAAATGAAATCTACAATGAAACCTATAGCAGAGTCCGAACCCGAACGGTGGCGGCAGCAGTACAATAATTACGGTATTGACTCGCAGAACCATCCGTCGGGACATACGTCGAGCTTCAACACGACCGAGGTCTGGGAGGTGCATAGAAACTGCATACATAATACGTTGTAACGCGACGCATG
The DNA here is from genome assembly GCA_019614645.1 of Stratiolaelaps scimitus. Classification (NCBI taxonomy): domain Eukaryota; kingdom Metazoa; phylum Arthropoda; class Arachnida; order Mesostigmata; family Laelapidae; genus Stratiolaelaps; species Stratiolaelaps scimitus. The sequence goes on along the minus strand of JABWDB010000096.1, from coordinate 6,754 downwards.
TCTGCATTACATGCCTAGGCGGGCGGGCAGGCCACACTGACTCGATCTCATTTTGTAAGCCCGGATATGGCGAGCTGCGCCATCAACCCGGGCAGATTCCACGATAGGAAATTCCTTCCCGTGATTAACTAAGCGGGTTGAGCCATCGGGCGATGCAATTTTAATGGTGATCTTGACAAACACAGATCGTCAGACAGATTGGTAAAAAAGAAAAAATAAAAACATACATAAATACATACGTAGTTACCCAATGTCGGGCGGGCTAAGAGCGGTCGCGCTGAAGTGCAGGTTCTCTGTATAGGTACGACCAGCAGTGGGCCTCATGAGGTGAGCAAGTGAAACAGATAAATACCTACTACACAGATAACGAGATAATGGAACTAGATGTTAACGATGATGCTGATGATGATGATAATAATAATAATACATTCCCCAAGGGTGCCTTTATTCTTATTATTATGATAAAAATACAACACTATAATATATAATATTATAATAATTATTATTAATACTATTACTACTATTCTATTAAAAATATTATTAATAAAACTACTGACATTGACACGGATGACGACAACATATAAATAAATATACATTATAAAATACAGATCCGTTGCAATTATGCAGCGGACGGTGACATCGACGATTAAAGAGATGATGATGCTGATGACGATGGAACAACTGAACACAACAACGGTGATGATAGTAATGATGTGGAAACGAAATGCGATTATTATTATTATTATTAGAGTCTATCGAATGCTAATTGAATGCGAATTGGCGAGTTTCCATGCGAAGGATATTACGTGGGGGTCAAGCTCTGAAGAAGTAATAAACTAGTAAAGGGTAAAAAACGAAAGGAATGAGGTAACGAAGCGGAATGGGTTAATATAGCTAATGATGTCAATGATAGAAAAAGACCATACATGATAACAACAATAATTATAATACTTCTTAGTGCAATCCCGCCGTCCCGGGCGGTTGAGCCGCTGTGCTCTCAACGAACCGAATCTAGTGTGTTAGATGTTAATATTCATATTAATGTGTATGCCTATTACTACAATTATGATATTAATAATACTATTAATAATAATGATTATTGTTATTATTTAGAACCACAATGATATAACATCGACAAAAACAACAAAAGGATGAACTCAAAATATACGAAGACGGACGGCTTAGGCACAGGTCGTCCGGCTCATACAATTTTGTATTTCTGTACATTTCTGTTCATTCGTAGCACTAGGTGAGGTTACATGGCCTTACTGGTTGCGATAAAATATTATTATTATTAAAAGTTGCGTATAATTCAACCGACCCACTCTAGGTTGTAGCTTGGTATTCGCAATATGGCCGGTGATCCCTGAGCGATGTTAGAAGCTTCCAAAGGATCCTGGGCCGAGGAGCGCTACGCTTCGTCCCGTTCCGTTGGTTCGAGCATAGAGAGGCCATTTTGTTAATTATTAGTCATTTATTATGATATAAAATGACAACTATTATCATATGTCGTCATACAGAACTATAATAATATATCATTAGAATCCATCAGAGATTCAACGCCTTTGCTACAGCGCGGCACATGATATTAAAATCCGATGCACAATTGTGATGTCTATTTTTTAATGTCTTCCTTTATAGGTTATAATAAGACATCGAGGAAGATGGCGGCAACTGTGCATCCATCTATTTTATCTAATCATTAATGAGCTAATAATGTGCTGATTGGAAAGTTGCTGCCGCGCTATTTCAACTGACATCTAGTTTATTTGAGTGCCATATATTGATTTTAGTTAATACGAGCGTATTCGGACACTGATTGGCTGTGGGCGGGGCGTAGCCCACAGGGTAAAGTAACACTAATACATTATAAGAATAACATTAATGAGAAAACAAACAACCTGATTCACCGCTATATTATCTTACACATCAATATCTAGGTCAACTCGAGACCTCACCACTCGAGATCTCGCCACTCAGGTATATCATACGGTCCATAGGGCGCATTATGATAATGACCTGTAGTCCTCTTTGTCGCCCCGCCCCCACTAAATGATGATGAGATCATTATACCACATTACCTAGAACTCTTTTCGCTCTTATTCATGTACTCGTATAACCAATCATCTGCAATCCCTGCAACTACGCATACCACCCTATCTATCTAATGTATCTATTTATCCCTCATGCTAACTATATCACTGTCACTGTACTATTCTGTCTGAGACAGCAACACAACCACGGCGAGATACCTACCCAAAAGATAAGAACAATGAACTATTTCGATTTTAGCTTACTTATTCGTCGAATAAATTGTTACATTGGGGACACATGCTCCATTTAACTATAATAAATCCACGAATGTATAACTTCTTCAACCTTCATTGGCAAGTGTGTCCCTGTGGCCGTCACCGGTGCTGGCAATTTGGCCACACACCGACTGACGTTGGGCCTAGGAGAGGTTCCTTTAACTCACCATGGTTACCTCTTATCTCATGGGTGGTGCTGTGAGTAGCTTCCCCACGAGCTTTTCATTAATCTTCTTATTAATCGAAACGTAGGTTGACCAGTACAGTCGTTGTTTGCTGTTCGATGAATTCGAATCGGCCGTAGACTCTGTATCACATTCTGTGTCGTCCAGACCAGCGCTTCAGGCTTTGATATGTTCCGTTTGGCAAAAGCCGAAAAGCCGCAAGGTTTCAGAAGCAGCGAACAGCCACGGTAGCAGCAGCAACCGCAGCAGCAGCAGCAGCTTGTAAAGCGTGCCGCCGAATTGAGGCCGAATTTAGCCGGATCAATTTGCTCACTTACGTGGGTCCCGTCAACGCCGTCTCCATGATCAGCCAGCCATTCACGTCCACCTGCCAGCTCATAGCCCGCAAAGCCGTACAAAATGCGGAACCATCACACGTGGACCTCGAAGCACGTCCGATAGAGAGGTGCATCTAAAGAAAAAGGGGAACATATGCATTCGAGGCGTTTCTATAATATTATCTAGCATCAGAAAATATTGCTCGTTTGGCGTATCGCAGTGGGTTGTCACTTTTGAACGAAGTTCTGCAACGCCTCTTTGTTTGTCATTCGACAACTGATCAAACTTCGAAAGCCATCATGATACGGTCAGTGGTCGGTAGTTTAGAAGTGTCCCCTCGATAATGTGGTAAAACGTACTGCGGTGCAAGGGGGTCTACCGTTGTGGGTATTCGTAAGGTGGCTGGATATGCTAAGGCGGCGGCGCCGGGGTACACAGACCAGAACAGAATTTTCAAACGAATCTTTGCCGTGAGAATCTTCGGCCGCCCCGGGCTATCGTGGACTTCCTCCGATTCGGCCCGTCTTTTGTTGGTCGGCCATTCTCTCCTTAAAAATCGAAATACTTAGACATGACATAAAAAATAATATGGAGGAAAATGGACACGAAGTAAAACTACACCGAAGCAATGGGTTCACATTAAGATGAACACAGCAATGATCGATATACATATAATAATAATAATAATAATAATAATAAGATAATAATGAATAACAAAAGTAAAGGTAAACAAACCACAACAACAACAACAACAAACAAGGACAACACAATATGATGACATTGTAACAATGAAAAGGAACTATACAATTCAACCGAAGAAGACGACGACGATGATGATGATGATGATAAAGAAGAAGAAATAGAGACGATGGAGAGACTGATGATATTAATGATACAACAACAATAATAATGAAAAGAGAAAAAAACGATACTGTTGGTTTTTATAAATATATTTACTGGATTTTACTTATTATTATCTATTACTACATAAATAAATGACGATTAAGTATATCAAAATGTATATACAATGTGTTTTTACTCATTATGTAGAGTCCGCATTCAAGAGACACCAATAGTACTCAATAACAGGTAGCACAGGTAGCAGTAACAGAATTAGTGGCAATGCGAACAGCGTCGGTGGCGGTTGCCGTCGAAACCACGAACAGCAGCAGCAGTACGATTCGTGATCGCCGGTTCAATCCCAAAAATCGTGGTTAGGTTGGTATATGGTTAACATCACTGCAAATGTCTGCTGAATGTTAAAGCTATGACAAGAAAGTACCAGAATTAGGTGAATCAGTTGGTATTTCTAATACGCCAAGAGATCCGTGCCCCATGCACACGCCCATATCGAGTCTATGAGAAAAATTAGGTTTTAGTGAACTCCGTCAGCCGCAATAGCATGAATGTATTAAGTTTTCAAATATTGAATACGTACTACTCCGCTTGTTGGTCATGTCACGAGTTTATGCAATGCGGCCTCCGGCTTTTTAAATGTGAGCTTGCGGACTCCGGCTTTTTACAGCCAGAGATTTAGAAGCCTAAATTACCGCCAAACAAACCAATAACCGCCAGATACAGCCAAACATACCTATTGTGGATTATTTTGATATGCCAACGTCATTCCTATACCATCATAGTGAGATCTCGGTGTATTGTAGAACTTTTTTTTTTTTTTTTTTTTTTTTAGAGGAGGAAATTTTTTTTAAACGCACGGTCACCACCAGAGACATTCCAATTTCCATGAAAGTGGGCCGATCCAGTATGATGGTATAGGAATAACGTTGGCATATCAAAATAATCCACAATAGGTATCTTTGGCTGTATCTGGCGGTTATTGGTATTAACGTAACTTTAGTGTATGCCGTTTTGATCACATGGCGACAACAGTAGAACCTCCGCAACACTTTCAGTTTCAATAATTATTTGGGGGGGGTCGCCTCGCTCCCGTAAACGTCAAACGGTACAGCTGAGGTGTACTGCATAAAAGAGCGACTCAAGACTAATGTAAACAGTGTTTGGCTCCGTAACGATAGAATACTATAAGATTATATCAGTTTTAGTACATTATTATAATCGAATAGGATAAAAGCTTTTTTGTTTGTGCGGGGGGGGGGGGTGAGTTAGCCAGATCAAAACCATCGAAGACTTAAAGAAAAAAGAAGAGCAGGAAAAGACGAGGAGATTAAGATTTTCCGAACCTCAGAAAAAAGGCATGAGGGGCGTAAATTAAAGATAGATCGTTTATGTCCCCACGCCTTAAGGATCCCGAAGTAATACCAACAGCAGTGCCGGACCTTGACAGGGGTCATGGTGGAGGATCGCGGTTTAGTGGGCATTCTCTCGTCATCCAGATCATCTGGACGCTCAATCAATATCTATGGAGGTGAGAGCGGGTCGCACACTTGGGCCTCATCACACTACATTGGGAAAGTGGCTCCAGGATGATACACACAGTGCGAAAAAACATCTGCTCAAACCCCCAAAAAATAGAGGATTATCTCCGGAACTGCAATTTTGGAATGCCTAAGTTCTCGGAGTAAAAACGTAAATAATAGGGTCGTATATCAACATGATAAGTATACACAACAGAGAGTGGATAATAAACATTCACCCACTCTTTTCCTTCGCTGTTCATTTTCCCACATTATACCCAATACAATCCATTTTTTGATTGCACTCTTTACCTCCTTCGCAATGAGAAACGATTTACTGAGTCTGCATTACCGGGTGACAGAAGAATTCGACTACTCCCTATGCTCCCTATGCTCATTTGCATTCTGACGCATTATCTCCTCTATTTTAGGACAACATATTTTTGCCATTATCGTTGCACCAGTTTTCATAAAACTTCTCCTGCTGGTCCTTCAAACAAAGACTATAAACTTCCTTAGTTGTATGTTTGTGGTACTCGGGAGTTCGTCTGCATTCAACCGCTGATGTGACCGTATACGATTATCGTACATGGTCAATTTCTCATCATATCGCAGTTAGTGGGACTTACACAACGCGTGACTTATTATTAAGGGATTATTTGTTTATTAAGGGAACTGTAATTTTTAAAATCCTTAAGTTCTAACATTTGTCTTGACTCGAACCTGCGGCCTCCAACTTTTCACAGCCAGGGACTTAGCCATCCAAACCACCGAGCTGATGATCACTCTTGTGTTATTCATCCATGGCTCCCGAAAAGGACCGAGCAAAAGCCTGCGTGCAAAGCCCACGCATGAACCTGCGATAAGGACTGGCCTAATTCAAATAGCAAAAGGGGATCTTTTCAAACACAGCATATCGCTTTGAAATCTGCTTTGCGTGTTCGAGGCTTAACGACCTGATACACATATACTACGTACGCTCGGCCACCACTGAAGAAAACATGGATCATAAAATGATTATATATTGTGAACTATAATATATATTGTGAGGCTATAGGACGTCGTAGTACGTCTTTGTACATTGCTTTGGGATACGAGGAAAATATAAGTAGGAAGAGGCGAATGAGACTAATGTTATAGAACCATATGGGGGAAAATGAATTGTGATCGATTTCCGATTTGTAATGACAACAAAAACAACAGCAAGAAAAACACAAATAACAAACGCAAAAAACAACCAGAAAAGCGAAAACAACAACAAAGACAACAAAAAAAGCATAAGCCACAAGAAAAACAAAACCAACAAAAACAAGAGTATTTTGACAGCAGGATAGCTCACAGTTGACCAAAAATTATTTCGTAAGAGTCTCAAAATACTCTTTTTTCCCGCCTGGGTAGCTCACAGTTAAACGGAATCCTTTCGTAGGATCTCAAAATACCCTTCTTCTTACGGCCGGGTAGCTCACAGTTAAACGGAATCCTTTGGTAGGATCTCAAAATACCCTTCTTCTTACGGCCGGATAGCTCACAGTTGAACAGAATCCTTTCGTAGGATCTCAAAATATCC